>JAWWMO010000040.1:2144602-2167610 GCA_035047845.1 Dendrocincla fuliginosa
CGGGCATGGGTACTGGGGCACAGGGACACGGGCACGGGGACACGGGCATGGGTACTGGGGCACAGGGACACGGGCACAGAGACACGGGCATGGGTACTGGGGCACGGGGACACGGGCATGGGTACTGGGGCACAGGGAGATGGGCACGGGGACATGGGCATGGGTACTGGGGCACAGGGACACGGGCACAGGGACACCAGCATGGGTACCTGGCACAGGTACCAAGGCACAGGGATCTGGGCACAGGGGTATCAAGCACAGGTATCTGGGCACAGATACCCCACTGTGTCAAAGCCGAACACAGTGCCGGTACCACCCGTGCCCTCCCTGGTGCCGGTGGCACCTCAGCCTGCCCAGATCCTCGGCCACCCGTGTGTGTTCCCAAGCCAGGCCAGGCCTTCCCTGCCCTCCGTCCAGGGCCAAACCATGCCCAGTGCCAAGGAGTGCCCACTGCCTGCAGCTTTCCCCATGGATCTGGGCTGGAGGGACAGGCTGCTCCTTCCCTGCCATCCTCACAGTGGGCAGCCCTTGGCACAGTGCAGAGGAAGGGCAGCAAGTACCAGTGTGTCCACACAAACCTGGGGAGCCTGTGGTACAGTCCCCCTAGAGCCCATAGGCATTAATCACACATCATTCTGTGATACACCTGTAATTGTTGGTTAGATAACCCATGTCAGCCCCTAAAGAAATTCAACATAACATTAAATTACTTAAGTATTAAGTACACACATGAAGACATGGATTTTATGGCTCGTGGACTTGGGAATATCACACAGAGCGTGATATTGTCCCTCCTGTGGTTATTGTGTTTGAAGCTCGAGAAAGGAACAAGATTCTTAAAAGCCAAACAGAAACATTGCAGTGAAAGACTGTATGCAATAACACATCTGAGAGCTGGTCATACCTTTTCAACACTACTCAGAAACGACAGAGATTCCTGACTTCCTGCATGTTCTCTGTAGTTTTTCCTCGATACTACGAGTGAGTTGTGGTAAATCTAAGACAGGCAGGCCACAGGCAGCTGTTGTTTTCCTTTCCCTTTCTCCATCATGTAATCAGAGAACTGTCTTGTGTTCTGGAGAGAGGCACTGTACCGAGACAGTGCCACCCTGGGATGGGTGCTCACAAAAACGGTTTCTATGCCACCAACAATGCCCTCAGTGCTGCTGGAATTGCGTGGAAATGGAACAATGACATGGTTAATGATAAAGCCAGGGGTGGGTATTTCTCCCCTGTCATGGCTGTAATTGAAGAAGATTGTTGCTATGCTTTTGTGTATGGGAACATTATTATCCAGAATATTTTAGCAGGGCTAAAAGCCATCTGCCATTTTGATTCTGTGGTGTGGGAGAACTGTGCATGACCAGGGCAGCAGTAAACCTTCCACTAAATCAGGAACATCCTTTACAAAGAGGTACTAACACTGTGCCACAGTCACACAGATTTTTATAACTTAAATTTACCTCTTTGATGTTCTGCATCATGTTGAAATCAAGTACAGGTTCTACTTAGAGCTGCAAAGGGACAGGCTCCTCAATAGAGATAATAACTCAGGGACATTCTACTCTTTCAAAATGTTTCTTCATTCCAAATGTAAATGTTTTAGTTCTGTTGTTAATTAAAAATAGAGACATATAATGAATAATATGAATCGCATTTGTAACATAATTGTTACTTGACTAAACCAAAGATTCTTTACCTGTCTGTCAAACATGATTAATGTCAAATGATTTAACCTTCTAAAAGCACTGTATTCATTTTTTTTTATATATATTGTTAAATTGTAATGTTTCCATGGAAATTTTAGGTCCCAGTTTGCACAACAAAGAAAAAAGCCTCAGGAATCACTGTGAATGAGAAGAGTAGAAGGTTTTTCAGGCAAACTTGTGCTGTGGCAGTCTAATACTTTGCAAAGTCCTGCTGTGTATTGCCCTTCAGCAAGGAAACCCCTTGAAGAGGCGCCCAAACACCCAAAGTCATTTGTTGCCAGCCCCAGCAGTTCCCTTCTGTCAGGGGCAGCTCTGCATGGAGCAAATCTCGCCTTGTGCAAGACAATTGACTCACCCAGTCTGTCAGCACTGTCAGGATTTGGGCCCTGGGCATATTGTCATGTCAAACAGGAAAACCACACCACTTTGAAAAGCAGATGCTGGTATTTTGCAGACACTTCTATTGGTGCAACAATTGGGTTTGTGCTGAAATAGAAGCTGCTTGCTAATGACACCTACAAGCTTGAGTGGCTGAGGATTATGCTAAAGGAGAAGTGAATCAGGCATCAGAATTGCAATGTGATCTCCAAACCAAGTCAAATAAATCCAAGGAAGCTCAGATTTACCTTTAGCCAGGATAAAAGGAGTCATGTGAGCATTGGCCCTGTCAGTTGGGCTCACTGCTCTAGGTGTTTGAAAGCTTTCCTGAACATCAGTCTTGAAATTCAGGTGGGAAAGGAGTGAACTTCCACTCTGTCCTGCTTTCCATGAAATATCTACAAAGAGAATCCAGCTAAGCAGCATCTGCTTATACCATAATTACCATTGGCCCAAATTTTCTTCTGTTGTTCATAAACTTAGTTTGAAGCATTGAGATTGTAGAAGTGCCAGTGAAAACATGGCTTTGGGCTGCCTATTTTACATGAGATGAAGGAACTAAAGAGATAAAGAAGGAACTACACACAAAATTGACCGCAGGGACATTTCTACAGACACCACAAAACTGAAATGGTAAGAGATGAAAGGAGAACTGGGCAACTCAAAAATAAAACACAAGTAAAGACCAGTTAAGTCATCTCAGACCAAACCAGTGTTATGTGATCAACTTCCACAGAAGGCTATTCAAAATAGTTTCTGAAAAATCCCATGTTTCTCCTTTCTGTCTTTGCCCACATGAGCTTGAAGGAAACCAGAAGATGAAGTTGGAGTTCAGGGGAAGAAGACAGACAGACAATTAAGCCTGGACAAACCTTACTTTAGCTACCTTTTACTGACTGTGTTTGTGACCTGGCAGTTTGAATTCTGACAGTCTGGGTACCAGCTTTTCCTACCTGTTGCCAATTCCTGCATCCATGTTGCCCTGGGAGTGTCAGCAGCCCTTGTTTTCTGTCGCTGCCCAGCCTGGAGGTGTCTGTCCAACAGGGGTGGTGACAACAGGCCTTGATACTGCTGCCCTCAGGAAAAACAAAGTGGTGCAGATAAAAGAGGACTGTAACTTTCTGTGCAGTTCAATCCCATGTTCTGCATGAATGCTGACATATAATTTAATCATATTTTAAAAGTATTTTAAAGGGTGCTTTCTAACAAAGGAAGTAGGTACTACAGAACATGGCATGACATTTATTTGAAAAGAAGAAAATCCTCAAACTTCCATCAGCTGTATTAACTTGGAGTCTTTACTTTTCCTGAGGTTTGTGATACAAAAATAAACCCAAGAGCAGTGCTCAACTGGCCAGAAAATTGGGATGCTGTTCTTTCCTGAGAGAGACTTCAGAAAGGGACACGTCGAAAAGGCTTTTCAAGAGCAGGCTGGGCTGACCCAGCAGAAACCCCCAGAGAAGGGTGGGACGACAGGCAGGATCCCAGCTCTGGCAGTTGGGTATTGTTCCCAATTTAGTGGGTTTTAATTACTGTTGTTAGGTTCTGTCCACATGTTCAGAATGAACAGGCTGAAGTCAGCCTTTTCTTAATAACTGCTGTGGAAAAACTGCTGCAGCTTTCAAGCACTCCCAGGAATAAAGAATCAAAGAAATACAGATGCTGTTACTCGATCTGCTGTCTCTCTCACATCTTCAGGGAGCTTTACACTTCATGGGAATATTTGAGAAAAATGTACAAAATGCTCCAAACCCAGGAGCTTTAAAGCCAATCTGTATTGCCTTTCACCTCATCTGAGAAAGGAAGGCAGTTTTAGATAAAATGTTTGGGAGTTTTAGATTAAAAAGATGGATCTTACTCATATTCAGGTAATGGCTTCTAATTGTCTCTGTTGCAGGTAAGAAATAGCAGTAATTATATCCCAAAACTGCTTCTCACTTCTGTTCAGAATGAAGATTGCTCACAGCCCAGACGTGAGATTAAAGTGATTTTCAGAGCTGTTGAGTAATGCTGGAGCTGTACCCGTGGAGGGGGAAGTGCCATCCTGTGAGTGTGACTGCAGAGGTGCAATGTTCTGCTGCTATATTAGGGCAGCAGCTCTGGGAGGGGTGGCCAAACCCCACAGGGAGCCCAGCCTAGGGAAAGGGCTGCTTGGAATTCCCACTGGGAAAGCAGCTACTGCTTGAATCAGCCACTTGCACCCTCGGCAGGCTGTGCACTCCATCACCCTTTCCAGGTGGTAATTCCTGTTCAGAATTCCACCTTGTAAAAGCAGGAGAGCTCTCCCCACCTGACTAATTCTGTCAAGGCTGAACTGTAGATAGAGAAGCAATTAAGGGATTTTTTTGTGTGATATTTGAACAATTCTGAATTTTAAAACCTGTTAAGCAGGTTAACAGGTTTAAAACCTGTTAAGCAAACGTTACAGTGTCTGTTAACAGAATAATATTGGGGGCAATACCAAGGATCTGTAGTTTTTTTCCAGACAGTGAAACCAGACTGTGTCAAAGCAGTCAGATCATTTTCTACTTAAAGACTCCCTCTCGTGGAAATCCTTCTCGCTGGCCTGTTTTGACCTAATTTTCTAGTAAAAGTCACTCCACATAAGGCCTTGCAAAACTTGAAAAGGATTCTGTTGCACAGTGCTATCTGTTTTGAGGTTAGAACCCTGACAGCAGCAGACAGGAGCCCTACATCTGGAGGAGATTGCCAGCAGATTTTGTATTTTGCTGCTTAGTCTTTGCTTTTTATTACTCAGAAAAATATTTATTTAATTATTTGTTTAGTAGGTGGATGAAGGGGGGAAAATTCCAATTGTTTTTTTATCTGTGATTTCCATTACAGTGAGTAATCCCTGGTAGGGGTTGAGCAATAGTTAGGGTTTGGGTGATTCATGGAAAGCAGAGGATTCCCCGTGTGTTGCTCCACTAAGAAAATGGAATTACTAATGTCCCAGTACTGGGGATGAAAAATACCCATCCTGGAAAAGCATTTCCATAGGAATGTGCCAGTGGGGAAGCTGCAATTTGAATCCTGACACACAGGAGATTTTGATATTTTCCATAATGTGTGGGACTGAAATCAAATCCTTACTGTCCTCTGGCTGTCTGTCAGGAGAGGAAATCCCATTGCTTGGATTCCATGCCCATGTATTTGGGTAGGAAGAGCAATTAGCTCTTTCCAATCACATTAAGCCCTAATCAACTCTAAATTCTGCAATAAGTGGAATCCCTCCCCTTGCTTTAATTGAAGATTTTGGCCTTCGTGGCTCTGAAGCTGAAAAAGCATCATGTTCCTTCGGGAGTTATAAATCACCCCCTGAACACACACCGACACATTATCCACTGATAATTCCTATTTAAATAGAGATATAACCACCTTTAACAGGTCTGTGGGCCCTAAAGCTTTCAAAAAGCCCACTCTCAAAGGAGTTTTTGTTATAACACAGCGTAAAACTGAAAATCTGAGTACGAATCTGGACTTTTGGCCTCATCAACTGGCCCTGTATTTCTGTGCCCGTAAGGGAAGGTTGGATGCCGAGCTGAAAATCGGGGTAAGTTTATTTATTGAACTGGGGGCACACAGAACCCCTCACAACCTTCCTCTTGTTACTTCCTCACCTCTCGAAACCACCTGTTTATTTTCCACGAAGTCTGAGCAGCGTGTCGTGTTTTGAGGACTTCAGCACTGCCTCCCGCAGCCGTTCAAAAGGCCTATTTAGGAAAAAAAAAAAAATAACCAAAGCCCAAATTAGCCTCCTGGCGCATTTCACAGCACACATTAAAGCACTATAATGCTCCACGGAACCTACGCCGCGCCCCGCGGCCCCTCAGAGCCCCGTACCTGTATCGCGGCGCTCGGGAGGGGCCGGGGCCTTCCAGGAGAGGCATTTCCTCGCTGTCCCGTGAGGGAGAAGCACGGGAAATGCAGGATTTTCCGAAAATACAGGATTTTCCGAGGGATCTCCGCCCGCCCGCCCTGAGGAGCCGCCGCCTGAGGGCGCTCGAGGGGCGGGGCCAGCCCTGAGGGAATCGCGCGGTGGCCACGCCCACCGGCACGGGGCGGGAAGGGGAGTGGGCGTGGTCACATACGTAGTGGGCGTGGCTATGCATAGACGGCGGGCTTATATGGGGAGAGGGCGTGGTCATGTGGGAAGGGGGCGTGGTTATGTTGGGAGTAGGCGTGGCCATGTGAGGCGTGGGCGTGGCTATGTGACTGGTGGGCGTGGCTATGTGGGATGGGCATGGTTATGCGGGGAGTTCAGTCTCGAGGAGAAAAGACACCGCAGGAAGAACCGTGGCTCGCCAATGGCGCCGATGGAGACTTTCGGCTGTGCCGTTTGCAATCGGACTTGCCTATCCCACATTGGTCTTTTTAGCCACCAGCGCGCTTGTAGCAAGCGTGGGTAGAGCGCTTGTAAATCTTCGTTCGCGAAGCCGAGCCATGATGATGTGTGGGGAGTGGGCTCGGCTATATGGGGAGTGGGCGTGGTTACGTGGGGTGTGGGCGTGGTTATGCGGTGAGTGGGCGTGGCGCTGTGGAGAGTGGGCGTGGTTATGTGGCGAATGGGCGTGTCGAGGCGGGGAGTGGGCGTGGCGCTGCAGGGAGTGGGCGTGGCTATGCGATATGGGCGTGACCATGACCCGTGGGCGTGGCCGGCGCGGCTCAGCGGCCGCTCTGATTGGCTGGGGCGCGGCGCCGTCGCGGGCGCTCTTTGTGCGGCCCCCCGCGCGCCCGTCGGGAGTGGGAGGGGAAACCCCGTGCGAGCGGCGCCGCCATCTTGGCTGCGGGGGTGATGGGGGCGCAGCGGAGCCGCGTCTGAGGGAGCGCAGCGAGCGGGCCCGAGCGGAGCCAGCGCACACCGACACCCCTCACACACACACAGACCACACGCACACAGCTAGCCGCACACACCCCGCCCGCACGGCCGCCCCGCACAGTTCCCCGAGCCCCGAGCACAGGTACGGCGGGCCGCGGAGGGGCGCACGGCCGGGCCGGGCCTGCAGCGCCAGGCCCCGCGGAGCGCGGCTGGGCCGGGCGGGGCCCGCGGGGAGACGCGTCCTGCTGGCCGGGGCCTGCCCGAGCTCTCGGGGAGGGGAGGGGAAGGGGAAGAAAGGGAAAAGGAAGGGAAGGGGCAGCGGGGCCGGGCGCGGGGGGCAGGCCGGGCAGGACTAGGCCGCTCCGCGCCCTGAGGCCCCGCGGCCCCGCCACACCCCCGGTAAAGCCGCCCCTCGACTCCCTGCACAGGCCGAGCCGTGGTGTGTGTTTGTATGTGGGCCCCCCTCGGCCGCTGTTGCGGCCTCAGGCAGGGCGGGTAGGTGTGTATTGTGCTCTGTGTGGTCGACGTGTAGCGTTATCTGTGCTTTCGATTGTTCTGTTGGCCGGCGCTGTCATGAACTTTGACTGAAAAGTAACTCTGAGGGCTGAGGGAAAACCCACTTCCTATTCGAGAGAGCAATGAAAGTGTTCTGGACTCGTTCTCTCCTTCCTTTTGTCAAGGCTTGCTCGGGCCAAACGGCAGAGTGAAATTCCGCCCTTTCTCCTGGTTGTGTGTTGTTTGCAGCACGTTTGGGGCCTGTAACATCTCAGGGCAGCTTTGTCTTGTCTTGAGCTGGTGCTGAATTAGCCCTGCACTAAGGCCAGGAAAAGGGGGGTGTCTGCACTGGGGGCTCTTTGGCTCTGGAGATCACTCGGTGTGGCCTTTGCTTTCCAGGCCCCTGACTCTGTGTTGGACATTTATTCCGAGTTTACCCCTTTGTGAACAAGAGTCACTCAGGCTGACTGTGTCCTAAGCCATTCCAAACCCCAAGTCACCATAACTTTTCCAATAGCCAGATGTTGTCCTATGGAATGCATTGGCCTTAGGATTGATTCCTCTTGTGGCTTGGAATGAGAGGCTTTTGTGCTTCGGATTGGAAAATATAAATCTGAGTGGAAGGAAGAAGCTCTTATTTTCCTTTTCCATTTTATGAATTTAAAAAAAAAATAAGTGGAGTTATTTTGAAGGACAGCAGTTTGGAAACAAACCTGTTCTACTGGAGGTACTGGGATTTAAAATGTAAATAATATTTTAAAATGACTTGCTCACTCTTGTGCATCTAATGGAACCTGCGTGTGATTGGTTCTCATTTTGCTGTATCTTCCTGAAGCAGGAGGTAGATCTTAGTTGGTTTGGTTCTAAAATGTCTGTGACTTGTGTTTTCCAAGGTGATGACTCCAGAGTTGTTGTGATTTGTTGGAATGACAACAAAGCTCTCCTGGTGTCTGTAGATACTGTCCCAAACTTACCTCATCTCTCTGGACCTCGGTTCTCCTGCTGTGACCTGATAAGTGCTACAGGTTGGACTGCTCTGTAGGAAGAGGAAAATAGGCTAAGGGGGGATGTACAAGTGAATAAAGGATGGCTGGGAGGATGGACATGGCAGAAAGTGCTGGTGAGGACAGGTATGCAGTGATCTGGGTGTGGTTAGGGAGAAGTGAGGTGTGCACAGAGAAATACAGGAAGTTTGGGAAACAAAATGGAGTAACTCAATGGAGCAGGATGTGAAACCATGAGAAGGACAACCAGCAGAGTGTGGGCAGGATGGGAGAGCTGGTGGGGAGATCAGAAAGGGAAGATAGTGTGGTGTGTAGCTTGGATTTAAAAATAAAGACAAAATCCTCCTGTAGGAAGGAGAAGTGAAGGCCTGTGGAGCCTTTAGAAGTCCTTGCTAGGCCTCAGGCTGGATCAGGGTGTTTTACATGATTAAAGAATGTGTCCAGTACCTTTCTTCAAGAACAGCCTGGAAAAGGCTCTGCAGGGCTGGAGCTGGGGAGGCTGAGCCCCAGAGCCTGCAGGCTGTGTGTGCATCCAGGGAGGGAGGAACTGCACGTGGGAATAATGAGGAAATGCAGAGTGATCTTGGACAGCAGATCACAGAGCCCTGCTGGGCTGCTCTCTGCTCAGAGATCAGCTCAGCCAAATTTACTGTCTTGTGCCCATGGGATGCTTTGATGAAATCCCACTGGGGGAAGCTGGAGAAGATGGCTCTGGAAGAGCTGAGGGATGAGTAAGGAACTGGCCAGCAACAAGTGATGTTGTCAGACAGGTGTGAAGGCTGCAGCAGGCTCTGAGACTGCCCAGGCAGCAGGCCCAGCAGGGCTTGGTAAAGCCAAGCCTGCAAAAATAAACCAGCTGTGGGGCATCATCTTCGGGAGGGCTGAGGTGCTGCTGTGGGTCAGGAAGACCTGCATGTCCTTGGGGTGTGGAAGTCAGAGAATCACAATGGAATTGAACTGTAACAGACCTCATGGCTTGCTGTGCACAAGAGACCTGTGGGAATTCCCTGCTTGGGGGCAATTAATTGATAACAGAACTGTCACCACCTTCCAGATTGCTGTGATTTTACAGAAGACCCTCACTGAAGCAGTGACAGACTGTTCCTGAAGGAAGGTCCACGTTGGAGCATGTTTTGTGTGCTTGACAAAAGTCTTCATCAGGGGAAAAGTGCAATTTGGAATTGATACAATTGTACCTCTCCACAGCTCTTCCCCCTTATCCATCTCAGTGTTCCTTGTTAATTAACATTCAAGTAAATCTGCAGCTTCAACCCTGAAATCCTTTCCTGTTGCACATCCTTGAAGAACGATGGGAAGAACACCTGATGGAATCCAAAATGCCCCTTGCTTCGGAGGAACTACCCAGTGGCTCCCTGGCTGCAGAGTGGTGTGGGTTTGTGGGGGAGCTGTGACAACAGGACAGTCCTGAGTGTGAAGGTGACAGTTGTTCCCACAGGTGTCATCCCTGTGGATTGCCCATCCATAGGCTGATGGCATTACCCACATGCAGTGTCTAATAAACCTGTGTATTACAGGTTCTAGTCTTTCTCATAACAGACCTGCTTCTTGCTGAGCATAAAAATAGGACATTTCTCCATGCAAAGGGTGCCCAGTCAGGAGTTCAAACTGCCTGTGTCCTTGGGTTGAGCCAGAAGGAACTGCTCGGGTCTCACCAAGGCTGGAGTGCCTCTGGTATTTACAGTTGTGGTGTTATGATAAAGAATGTTAGGGCAGTGTGCCTGGAACAGCCTTATCTCGGGGGGGACAGATGTGGCTGATACTCAAAATCAGGCTGCAGTGAGATTTCTAAATACCTGTGTAGTGCTTGTCGATTAGAGGAGGAAATGGAAGGTCATCTTTAGCTTTCTATTAAAAAAAGAAGCCTCTGAGGGAGAGGTTGATGTATGGGAAATGGGTGATGGTGACACTGCTCGCTGCAAAATTCCCATTCTTAACAGTAATGCAGAAATGAATTGTGCAGGCTTTGAAATGACAGAAATCTGTGCATGGTGAGCCCTGAGCCTCTGGCTGGTGGCCATCCTGGACTAATGCTCTGGGCTCCTGGGAAGTGCTGCCTCTGAGGGGGGAGCCAGACGGTGTTCTGAGCTGGCAGCCTTCCCCAGGACAGACAGGGCAGGTAGGCCAAGCTCCCAGACTAAACTTGTGCTTTCTGTTAACAGGAAATTCATGGCTGGTTAACTTTGGTGTCACAGTGCCAGCAGTGCTGAGGCTGAGCTGGGGATGTTTGTGTGCAGTTCTTGCCCTCCCAGCTCTCCCAGGAGGAAAGTCCCAACCCCCCATACTGGGATTATTAAGATCCACATGTCTGGAACAGAGGGAGGGCTGGGAGGTGGAGGGAGAGCTCCAGTTTCTACAGATGGGTGATGGTATTAACATACAGAACCCCCTTGCACTGACATGTAGCTGGTATTTCAGTGTTTACTGACTCCTCTTGTGCCCTGTCCTTGTCTGGACTTCCTCCTTCCAGCTGCAGGAAATGCTGAGGTGTCAGTTCTCCAAGGCTCAGCTCTCACCAGAGGCTGTTTAGTTTGTTGCATTTATTTTCCCCCTTCAGCACACAGTCCTTCTGGAAGATCTCTTTTATTCCAAGATCTGAGTACAGTTTGAATTCCTGCTAATCCTTACTGGAATTTGAGTGTTTAAAAGTTTCTTATTTGATTGTTTTAGTGTTGCTTTGGTTTTTATTTTTTTTAAAAGAAGTCATCTGTTCTGCAGAAAGATTCCTGACCTTTACTAGTGGTTTGGAGTATTTCAGAATCTTCTTTGTAATGTGACCCTTGGAATAAATGTAACACGAGTATCCAAGTGTTGCTTTCTTTTTCAGTTTAACTCCAGAAATTCTGTTTAAACTTAATATCCATGTTTCTGCAACACTCGGTGCACAAACAGTGTCACAGTGACTTCTGCAGCAGCTCTGGGGTTGGAGAGAAGGTCCAGACTCCTCCTCTGAGTGAATTTCTCTGTGATATTGCTATTAATAATCTTCTTTCAAGCACATTTTGCTGGCTCTGGCTGCACAGAGGGTGTGGTATCTCCCACCTCCCTTATTGCCCTGATGTCACTGTAACAATGAGGGTGGAGTTCTAGCCATGAGATGTGGCTTGAATTGAGTCCTCCTTTCCCACCCATTTCTTAACAGAATTTGTTGCCAAGCACAGACTTTGGTTTTTTCTCACATTGAAGTGGGAACTGATTTTGATGCATATGTTGGAAAGCAGCGACAGCTTCTTTTGTATTGAAATAGCACAGTTAGACTTGTTTACTTAAGGGCTGTAGTGAAAATGGACATATCTTAGCAAGCAAAGCCAGTGTGTCAAATAAACAGAGATAAGAGGCTCGCTCCAGTGCCGTTTGTGACACAGCCTGCACAGAGTTCCCAGCGTGTCCAAAGGAGAGCCCTGCTGCCCTTGCAGTGGTGCTGTGTACAGGCTTGGCTGGCAGGATGCATTCCCGTGGCATTGCTTGGCCTCCTGGTGCTGTGAAGGAGGAGGGGGCACCCAGGCTCCTGCAGCACAGATTTATGGCCATGGGAGAGGGTCCTGGCTGGTTTGGCTGGGTTTCTTGGCCAGTGTGAGCTATTAGGTACTCGAGTCCTGGGAATCGGAGATCTCAGGTGGCAGGCAGGGTCAGTGTCCTGTAAGAACACGGGCACTGGACCAGAAGATGCCCAGTTTGAAGGTTCCTGTCCTGGGATGTGCTGGAGAAGAGAACATCATACATGAAGATGTTCAGCAAACTTGAACTACTGGATGTTTCCACAGTGACACGTTACTTTGGAATTCTCTGTGGGGCTCTTACTTATCTTCACTTGCTGGTGTTGCAAACAATCAGTGCACACAGTGAAGGAAATATAACTCTGGAATCTTCCAAGACATAAGGCAGCAAAGCTGCTGGCCTGCTTGGTGAGTTACTGTCCAAGGTTGTCTTTAGTTTACTATCTTGGAACACACTTGGTTTACTAGAAGAGCGTGTACATAGAACTTTGTGTGGTGCTTTGCACGCTGCCTGGGATGGAGGACCTGAGTGTTTGCGTGTCCTGAGGCAGCAGGAGGAGGGGCAGGTGCAGCTCAGAGCCTGGCACTCTGCAGCCCCTCCTGAGCTGCTCCTGGCTGCTGCTGCCCGTGCTCCCCGAGCTGCAGATAAGGGTGTTTGCCTCCAATCTCTGCGCGCTGCAGCGGGGGCTGCTGGCTCTGTGCTGGAAAGGAGATTTGTTTCCCTTCTCAGGACTGCACTTCACTGGGAGGGATTAACTGTGGTTCAAGAAACAGGACTGGGCTTTTGAGAGAGTCCCAGGCCTGTAAAGCTTTCCTGTGTTTTCATTTCTTCCCAGTATTGGTTTCCTTTGCCATGTGAATGACACATGACTGAATGCAAATCTTTCTAGGCTCCAGCAAGGTTCTTGTAAAGAGTGCCATGTGTTTCTAGTGGCTGGCTGGCTGCCACACAGGGGCAGGAAGGGAAATGGTGAATTCCTGGCAGAAATTTTCCACTTGCTTAAGTGATCACAGTGTAGCTGAACTTAAAGGCTGTGACAAAAGCAGGCATTTCTCATCCTTAATGTTACCTGGAATACCTGGCCCTTAGAGGTGTGTCATCTTGGTTAACTGACATATTAGTTGGTAAGTCAGCTCTTACTCCTTGCATATTGACACAGCTGAAGTTCTAGTTCCCTCTGCATTTAGGAAAGCAAAGGAGAACTCTGGAATAGTGGAATAACTTACCCCAACCTAATCTTGAGTACTTTTTAAAAAAGAAAAACTGCTCAGCCCTGCTGTAGCATTGCTGACAAAGCCACAGCCCTGTTAACCAACTTCCTGAACATCTGATTTGTGGCTTGCACCGCTTTTCTGACACAGAGCAAAGCAGGCCAGACCCAGTTCAGGCTACTACAGCGTTCTTCTCAGTCATCCTTAGCTCTCTGGTGCAGCCTGCACTTCTTCCTTTGTTCCTGCTGCAACTCTCAGAAGTGTGATGTAATAGTTCCAACTTGCTGGTTTTGTTAAACCTCCTCAGATTTTTTGCTGGAGTCAGATTTTATTTTCAGTTGATACATCAGCTGTTTGGGGGTGAGTGCTGCTCTCCCAGGGGCTGTGAGAGCAAGAAGGGACTGAGCTTTTCAACAGCTTTAAGTCTTTCTGGATAACACTGATTAAGTATCAGAGCATTTTTCTACCTGGGGGTTCAGAGCAAATGATGTGGGAGCTTTGCTGGTGTCTGTGGCACTAATTCAGTAACTGGGGAGCTGCATGAACTTGAACTGGGAATGACAGGGTGGTTGGGGGGCAGAGGAAGGGGAAGGGGGTTCTGTTTGCTTACATGACCTCAGCTGGATGAGTGGGGTCGAGTTTGGTGAACAAGCACCAGCTCTGATGTGTTCTGTTTTTCTGTTTCAGTGCCACAATGGCAACTGCACCTTACAACTATTCCTACATCTTTAAGTACATCATTATTGGTGAGTACCCTGGCTGTGCTGGTGTGGAGATGTGTGAGAAACCTGTGGCTGTGCCCCTGCTGCTTCCAGAGGGTGCCTGTCCCACCCCAGTGCCCACAGGTCACTCACTGGCTCTGAAGCTTTAGCAGCAGTGACAACATAAAGGCAGATGCCTTTGTGTGCTGGAACTGGGGCTGTGGGAGTGGGGGCAAGGCCCAGTGCCTGTGCTGAGTTACTGTTAAAAACTGGTTTTGACGGGGAAGGGGGGGAAAAAATGGATGGGAGTCAGCACAGCTGGGATGTTGTGTTGATTCAGGATTTCTTGAGCACTTTGCATCATGAATCTCAAAGGTTTTGCAATTTATGTTGAAGGCACGAGTGCTAATTGGAAACCATTGCATTAGGCTTATAAACCCCTGCCAGGCTGTATTTTTGGGTTTAAATGTTGCTTTTAGCTGCAGCTTCCTTGGCTGTTTAGAGGCAGGGACTTGATTGCATTTATTACTGTCCTGGAAGAACTGGTCTTGCTGTTAATTGTTTAATTGTTAATGACACTGTGTAGGTGTAAGTGATCTGCAGTGTTACTGTACAGGCTTGTAAGTGAGGCTGCTGTGAAGCCTCAGCCTCTGGACAGGTTGGTTCTTAAAACATCTTGCTGTGTCTCTCTCCTGGCATTGTGCAAGTGGAAGGGAAGGGATTTCCTGGGGTGTTCTGGATGGCTGGCAGGATTTTTGATGTTCTTGCCAGTAACTGCAGTAACAGACCAAGTGTATTTTACATTCCAGATTCTCACAGGTGTAAATTTTGTAACCTTGTGAAATACAGCTGTAAAGTCAGGAATACCAATTACGTTATTTTTTGGGTGTTCTGCTCCACCCTTGCTTGCAACCCTGTGTCTGTAAGCAAGGCTCTGGTGCAAAAGCTGATGAATTTAAGGACTGTAGCCAGGGACAGAGCACTGCCCGCCTGACCTGGGAGAGGAATGGCTGCCTGTCTGTACCATTTGTTGTGTGGGATGAAGAAAATGTGCTTGTTGCAACAATGATTTAACTATTCTTTCTGTAACAGGGGACATGGGTGTAGGAAAGTCCTGTTTGCTTCATCAATTCACAGAAAAGAAGTGTGAGTATTTCAGTTCACAGTATTTGCTCTGTCTTCACCCCTCTTTCCTGCCTGTTTGCTTCCACCATGCATGAGCTCCATTTGGTGTCTGTGACTCTGTTTGGGTTTGGATCGTTCTGGGTCAGGTTTGTGGTTTGACTTCTGCAGATGGAGAAGCAAAACCCTGATGTAGCAATGGCCCAACCTGCTCCAGCCAGGGCTGCCTGTGAGGAGTGGGAAGACCAGATCTGGTTTTACAGCTTTCCTGTGGAATTCTGATGCAGAACAGAGTGAAATCCCGTGTCTGAAATTTGCACCTTTTCAGTATTGGTGTAGCTTGATGCCAAGCAGTTGGAGTTTTTTGTGCTCTTAAGGAGTTCAAAGGGGAAAAAGGATTAATGTTTCTTAAGAGTCCTTGTTTGCAGCCTTAAGCAGCACTGCCCCTGCCTGCAGCTGCTGTGAGTCAGGACACTGGGCCTGCTCTCATGATGGTGTCTCAGGCTTCCTGCACATTTTCCTTGTGGTGTCATCCCTAGCCAAGAGTGAGCTCCAGAGTGAGTGGCACTGTGGGTTGCAGCAGTTGTTCCCTCACTCAGTGAGTAAGGCTGCAGGTATTCAGCAGCACAAACTCAGTCCTCACCATGTGCTACTCAAGATGTAACAAGTGGGTAGGAGCTGCAGTTTAAAATATTTGGGGTTTGGGAGAAGTAGGATTTTCTGCCAGTTGCTTTTAATTAAAATGCAGAATGAGGCAATTATTGCAGCATTGCTTTGCACATGGTCAGAGTCTCAGTGAGGATGGAGTTGTGAGACTCTGACCAACTGTGGGGAGCTTGAGTAGCTCCTCACTCTTTCTGTATTTTCTTCATCTTTGCTGAAGATGAGCTTATTAACATGAGCTTATCCTCCCTAGAAAGATGCCTGTTGGGTTTGATTTGCTGTGTGTAGAGCTCCTTGTGCAACTGGCATTTCCTGTGGATAGTCATGTTGTTGCCCTGTCTGAAACAACCTGGGTATTTGTTTTTGAAGATGTTACAGACTTTTTGACTGTATCTTTCTTGGTAATTCCCTAAAAGTTATCTTTTCCTACTGCATTAAAATAGTTTCTGCAAGGATAGACTGGGAGTCAGCTGACTTGATACCTTCTGCTATGTATGGCCAAACAGCAGCAGAGAAGGCAAGGAATTTTATAACTGCTTTTAAAACTAACAGCAGCTCAGGAAATACAGCACTTTATTTCTGTTTAGTGATACAGTTTGGGAACTGGAGCTGTAAAAATGCTTTCTTAGAGATTGAAAATCTAGTAAAGATAACTGAAAACTGGTGATAGTCATATCTTTTCAGCAAGGAAACCTTGTCCTACATAGATCTGATCTTTGCTCTTTTCCCATGACAGTTATGGCAGACTGTCCCCACACAATTGGTGTTGAATTTGGCACAAGAATAATTGAAGTTAGTGGCCAAAAAATTAAACTACAGATTTGGGATACAGCAGGACAAGAGAGATTCAGGGCTGTCACACGAAGCTACTACAGAGGAGCAGCAGGAGCTCTCATGGTCTACGACATCACCAGGTAAGGGCAGGAGCTCCCTGGGCTCTGTTTGATGTCACAGCCTGCTCTGTCCCGTCTCGTGTGGCCCCTCGGCTTGAAGGGCTCTGTCTGTGTCTGGATGATCAGTGTCTTGTTTTGTTTGATGCTTACCACCCTTTCTCTAAACACTTAAGTGAAGAGCTGCAAATGAAACATGAGGAATGACAGGAGCTGCTTTTCTTGCAAGTGTCGCTGCTGACAGGCCTGAGGATCTTGGCATTTCAGGCTGTCACTGCCAGTGGTGAAGCTTTTCTAAAGAACTGGCTCTGCCCTTAAAATCTGCTGTTGAGCCCATGGATTTGTGTCTCCTGGGAGCCCTGGGCACTCTCTCACCTGGCAGGGTGTCCTCTGCAGTGGCTGGAAGGTGCAGAGCAGCCCGTGTGTAGGGAGGGCAGGGCCTCAGCAGCCTGGCACTGCACAGGAGCCATCCTGCCTTGCTGCCAGAGAGAGCTGCTCAAACAGCAGTGCAGCAGATGCCACCTGAAGCCCTTCTGTTCACACGTCTCCCATCTCTGCCTCTGGGGCTGTTCTTGATGCTCCTCGAGCACCTCTTTGTTTCTTCCTGCATGTGTAGGTGTATGTCCTGTTTGTGTAAGTCTTGAGTAAAACATCATCTGCAGTTTGTTACCAGAGTGCTGTCTGTGCTCCTGCTCAGTGTCCTGTGAGAGTGTGTGGCAGGAAACCCCTGAGTGTGTTCTGTACAGAGCAACAGAAATGTCTGTGCAGGCAGTGACAGAGCCCTGTGCCAGAAACGGGAGTTGCTTTCGTTCCACACGTGCTGTAAGAGCTGCTCCAGGGGGTTACAGTTGCCTTGAAGTTGTGCCCTGAGCCCAAACTGCTGCTTTGTGTGTCTGGAGGTGTGGAGAAGAAGAGGGATGATGGATGTTTATGTGTTTGATGGGTGCTGACTGTGCTGCTGGCACTTCAGTATTTCATAGAATGCTGAGGCTAAACCTGTACTCGCTTGGTTCTTTGCAGAAGAAGTACATATAATCACTTAAGCAGCTGGCTGACAGATGCAAGGAACCTCACCAATCCAAATACTGTAAGTTGGACTTTATTTAGCTGGCAAGCAGGATTGCTGACCCCTGAGTGAGGGGGGAGGCTCAGGCCGGAGCCCCTGCCCTGGCTCTGCAGGAGCTGCCTGGGTTGTCTCCACTCTTGTGTCCCCACGTGCAGTGCTGCCCTGGCTTCCCTCCCTGCAGCTGGAGCCAAGGGGGCTTCTTCAGAAAGTCTTGCTGTGCCCCTCACCTTTCAGGGTCTGTTTGAAGCAGCTGGAGATAAATTGTGATGGAAGCTGGACCAGCCCTAACTTTGTTACTCCTTCTTGCTCTGGTAGTAACGAGGTGAATGCTCTGTCATCTTAGGTTGGAATGTGAATTGGATCTTCAGCAAAAGCTCTTCCAAGGGGATGGGCAGGAAGGTTCCTGTGTGTCTCTGTGACCACACCACAGAACTCTTGTCCTTCAGCCTTTCCCTGAATGCCCCTAAAATACTTTAGCACCAAACTCATGAGAAGACTCTGCTGTGATGAAAGAAAACTAAAGATTCTGTCTGGAGTAGCAGATGATTAAACAGATCCAAGCAGTGGCTCAGGGTCCAGCTCAGAGAGCAGCTCCTGGAGGAGCTTGGCCTCTGCAGATGATCTGCTCTGCGTATTTCCTTCTGGTTTTTTAGTCTTATTAGTAAAGAGGATGGCAGTGAAAAGGCTCATGGGCTTTTCCCCAGACTGACTTTGTCTCTCCCAAACCAGGTGATAATCCTCATAGGAAACAAAGCAGACCTGGAAGCACAGAGGGATGTTACATACGAAGAAGCCAAACAATTTGCTGAAGAAAATGGTATGTTTTTTTCTCTTGAGCTGGTCCATTTCCTACAAGATAGTGATGTTAAAGTGAATGCTGAGCATTGATAGCTGCAAGCTTACTCTTCCAAAGTCATGGAATTGTATGTACAGACTCCTGCTGTGCCTTGGACAGTCTGGTTTAGTGCTAACTGTGCTTAGCAATAGAAATCAGCTTGTGTTGATGCCTTAACACAGTCATAAGATGTTGTTTAGTACTCAAATAGTGTCTAGCATGTAATCTGAAGGTCACAGTGTGTCTGACTGGGCTCTGGGAGGTGTGTTGTGCATTGACTGGTGAACCTCTGTTTCTGCACAGGTTTATTGTTCCTCGAAGCAAGTGCGAAAACGTAAGTGCCTTCTGCCTGCAATCACCATTCAGGTTGATCTGTTGAGGAGGGTATGTTGGTTATGGCCAAGTACAGCCCTGGAGGGGGCACAGGAGGGGGTTGCAAGTGCATAAGAAAGCAGACAAATGTTTTTGGGCTCCCTTGGAGGAGGGTGAGGTGTGTTCAGCAGCTTTGGCTTGAAGGTAACTTGGGATTAGACCTGGCTCCATTTCAGGCAAACACTGGCTGAGCTCAGATGGACTAATTTAAGGCCTTATTTGAGTGTGGAATGAGTAGGTGCAGGTCAGTGGTTCCCAACTGGTTCCCTCAGGTTTTCAGGCACTAAGGTTGTTCTGTAGAGAGTGGCCAGTCCCTTTGGTCACGGAATTGCTGTGCCCTCCTGGGGGCTGGCTGTGTCCCAGGGGAGAGCAGCTCTGTGTCCCAGGGACACCAGGAAATGTGGCTCCCTCTGGCACCTGTTGGAGTGGAACGTTTGATCCCCAGTGGCTCTGCTGTCAGGGCTGTCCTGTGCCCCACACCTTGGTTTATTTTTGCTGCTCGGTGTCTTGGCTCAGTTTCTTACCCCGGCTGCTCCTGCCGGGCGTGGTGGCCGTTTGGGGTCGCGGTGCCTCGGGCGGGCTCTGGAGCCGAGTTTGGGCAGCCCCTTTAGCGCCCAGCACGGTGTCCCCTGCCCGTAACTCGTGCCGCTCTCTTGCAGCGGAGAGAACGTGGAGGACGCGTTCCTGGAGGCCGCCAAGAAGATCTACCAGAACATCCAAGACGGGAGCCTGGACCTGAACGCGGCCGAGTCGGGCGTACAGCACAAACCGTCGGCCCCGCAGGGCGGGCGGCTAACGAGCGAACCGCAGCCGCAGAGAGAAGGCTGTGGCTGCTAGTGACCCTCAGGGCTCCTCCCACCCCGCACCGCCCGCTCGCAGCGCTGCTCTCGGCCGCTGCCCCGTCTTCTGTACATCTTACTGGGTTTAATTAAAACTCCGAGACAAGTTTAACACAGTACTAAACTGCTAAACAACTTTAGATGTAATCAGGTTATCAAAGGCAAGTAGAGTAATAAAACCTCTCCTGCATGGTAAATCTAGAAGTTTTTTTTTCCTTGATTGTCCTTGTGATAGTGTCACCGATACATAATTTAAACTGAGCACTGATGCTGGACTCCTGATTTTACACTTTCGCAGGGCTTTTGTCTTGTATGGTTTAATTTTATGGTTCTTTGGCCTTTCTTCCCCACCTCTAACTGTTCGAGCTGTCCGTAGTGAAGGATGAGTTTCTGCTGTGCAATGCCTTCCGATGGTCGCGAGGGGCTCTGTACCGATGTGCTTGTGCTGGAAGGATTCCCTGTGGCCTGGGGGGGTCGGGGCGCCGCAGGGAAGGGACCTGTTCATTCTTGTGCTCAATAGCTTTATGTCCTTTCTTTTGCCACTCTTCTCCTTTACATTCGTTAACAGAACGTAAATATGTATAAAATTTGAAGGAACTGAGCTAACAGTTAAGTACATCCTGTGTATATGATTTTAATGAAGAAAACGATGCCTGGCATTAGAGCAGTGTGTCAGAAGCCCCTGTTTGTACAGTCTGAGCTCTCTGTGCCCGCCTGCCCTGGCAGCACAGCCCAGCTGTGGCTGCAGCTCCCAGGTGGCATTCCTGGTGTCCCCACGGGTCACAGCAGTGCTGGGGACACGGACATTAACACTAGTGGGATCTGTCTCATCTCTGCACTGTGGTTTCTGCCCCCTCTGCTTCTCGGGCTCCATGACACACCCCCTGCTTTCATACCTGTCCCTTTGGGAATGGGCAGAGGCTGAACTGGACAGCTGGAACACCACGTGCTCTCTAGGGATTTTAACTACTGTTGTATTTTTTAACAGTCCTGTGTGAGGGGTTTTTTAAGGGTTTTGCCTCCAGCCTTCGAGCTCATCCTTCCTGGCATGTGTTGTGAGAGGGGATGGCACGTGGTGACCCTGCCCGGGTGGGTGTTGCTGCACTGCTGTGGGGTTTTACTGGGGCTCCGGGTGCAGCTGCACTGGGAGAACAGCTCTTGGTTTAAATATGGAAGGGGTAAGTGCTTAACCACGAGAGCATGTCCCGCTTCAGGCTCACTGCAGCGTTTCAAATACAAAGTAGTCTTAAAATCCCTCTCTAGACACTAAAACTCGACAATGTTCAGACTTGTAAGTAAGCAGTGGTCCCAGAGTATTGTACAGTCAATGTTAAATACAAGCCAAAACTGGAATGTGCAGACAATAGGATTTGGGTAACTTGTGCGCTGTCCCTTTGTTTTGTCTGGTTAGTCCTTTTTTACCTCCTGTTCCTCAGTAGATGGGTATGTTCAAGATCTCCAGCTCCTGCATCCTGCTTAACCCGAGGCTGCACCAGGGCTTGCCCAGGGACCACGACCTGCTGCTGGTGTGCAGTCAGTGTTGTCATGACTACAGCTTGTTGAGGTGCAATACCTGTACTCCCGGAGTAAGGCACAGTAGGTCTGACTGTTTCTGTCACAGAAAGGATCTGTTTGGACTGCTGTACTCCTCATTTGATGTAACAATGCTATTAATCTAAATATTTGTAAATAAAGTACCTGTATCTAGATAAACCTCGCTGGTGTGTGGTGCTTGCTGGGGGGAGAGCTGCTTTTAGTGCTGGGTTCTGTGCTCAGCCTGGACCTGAAGTGGTACAAACCACAGGGTCCCCAGAGTCTGTCCACCTCTTCCAGAGCTGGTCCTTAGGGGGACAGGGCAGTGGCAGGTGCTGGGTGGGGCTGCACAGAAAAGGTTTACAGTAATGTGGCTGAGAAAGGTCAAGACTGAGACTGATTCCAAAGCCTGTTCCATGGGAAAAGAGAGGTCTGTCCTGGATTTCCCTGTGCCTTGTCCTGCCTGAGGGATCTGCAAAGCCAGGAAGAGAGAAAGGCAGAACTTGCCTTCTGTGCAGGCAGGAGCCCCAGCACTCTGAGCTGCCAGAGCTCTGCACCTGTCCAGCACAGGGCAGGGTCAATGTCCTGGAGAAGAGCCCAGGGAAGAGAACCCACAACCACCACCACATAAAAACATCAATCACAAAAGTTTATTTTAAGGAAGTACTCAAAAATAATTGTATTTAAAACCTCCATGCACTTGGCAACAGGTCAAGGGACAACTCCAGCCTTGTAACAAGGTTTCTTAATAGTCAAAGCTGGCTGATAGCTGAACACTTAAATAGAAGGTTGTCTTGGACACATTTAAATACTCAAAATATTTTTTTTTTAAAAAAAACAACTTACATACATAAACCTGTTCTTCAGTTGTACAAAACCTTCACAGTGCAGGCCCTGCAGCAGCTTCTGGGAGTGCTGGCAAAGGCCTTTTCAGACAAGGCTCACACACAGTGAGGTAGGAGAAGTCTTCAGAGGTGGCACCTGGGGGAGGGCCCCTGTCCAAGCTGGGGGTGTGCTCTGAGCTTTTTCAAGTAACATCTGTAACTTCAACTGTTGCTAAAGAACCAGCTGTACCAGAGGTTCAGCCGGTGGGCTGACCAGTCACTGAGCCAAAGCTGTGTCCCTGAAGGACCAAGGATGGCAACAGCCTAATGTTCCCCGTGGGCATCGCAGCAGTAAGTGCCCCGTGTCGCAGGAGGGCAGACTCGTCCTGCACAACACAGCCCTGCCCCAAAGCAGCCCCCACGGGATGCTGGCCCTGGGGCCCTTGGCACTGCGGGCCGAGGCAGGCTGGGACCAGGCTGGAGTCGTGCCTCACACCTCTGGGCTCACCGAGAGACTCCCTGGGAGCAGGAACGTGTGCTTGGAGACCCCGACACACTTCCCGGCCTGCTGGGGACCCCGGCAAGGCCTGGCAGAGGGGCCTGGGAAAAGCAGGGAAGTCTGAGCAATTACACTCTTCCATTAGCAGAGACATATCAAAAGAAAAAACTGGATTTCAGAGAATAAAAGATACAAAACAGAAGCCAAAGCACTCTGAGGAGAGCTCAGCCTTTCCAAACACACTAGCCACTGCCAGAGTAAGTGTAGGGTGTGATCCCCCCACCCAGGGAGGGGAAAGCACTGCCCCCCAGCAGACCCACGGTACCTGAGCTCCCGCGGCGGCCCGGGCGGGGCTGTGGGCAGCGCTGCTGAGCAGCCGGTGCAGCACGTCCAGCTGGCCCTGCAGGCTCTGCAGGCTCCCGGCCGTGCGCCGCTGTCCCCGAGACAGCACCTCGGCCTGCTGCGACAGACAGCGCCGCAGCTGCGCCTGGGCAGGGACAGCGACAGGGCGGGGTGACACCGGGGACAGGGC
>JAWWMO010000040.1:2167710-2210165 GCA_035047845.1 Dendrocincla fuliginosa
GCCTGCTGCGACAGACAGCGCCGCAGCTGCGCCTGGGCAGGGACAGCGACAGGGCGGGGTGACACCGGGGACAGGGCTGGGACACCAGGGACATGGACAGGGCAGGGGTGACACCAGGGACAGCGACAAGGTTACACCAGGGACTGAGCTGGGATACCAGGGACATAGACAGGGCAGGGGTGGCACCAGGGACAGCGACAGGCCAAGGGTGGCACCAGGGGCAGGGCTGGGACACCAGGGCACCTCCCACAGGACACAGACAAGACAGGGCTGTGACACCAGGGACATGGACAGGGGCTTAGACCAGGGCACCTCCCATGGGACACGGACAGGGCTGTGACACCAGGGACATGGACACAGCATCAGGGCATTTCCCACTCTATTTAAACTGGACACACACCAGGGCTGGTTACACCAGGCAGGGACATTTCCCAGACTAAACTGGACACACACCAGGGCTGGTTACACCAGGCTGGGGTATCTCCCTAAAAGTCAAGTCCGAAGGGCTGGAGTGTTGTCTCACACCACAAGAGGTGCCAATGAGCTAGGGAATTATTAATAAATAAGCTCTGTTTTGATTGCCTTTGCCAGCAACAGCCACAGTCTAGCTGACTGTGCCCATCACCTCTATTTGAAGTAATCATGGGTGGTCCTGAACTCATTTACTGGCTGACCAGTGTGACAGAAACAAGGGAATCTAGTTGGAATACTCCAAAATCCCATTAACTGCTAACTAAAGTGACTCCTCTGGCGACATCCTGAGCTCCCACCCAAAGCTGCTCCCACTGGTCCCTGCAGGGTGGGTTTGGCTGAGCTGGGGGTGGATCCCACAACCCCCCCGGGGTGTTTGGTGTGGCAGGCACAGAGTGGCACCCACCTTGAGGCGGTCCTGGCGCTGCTGCAGCTGCTCCCCGAGCACCTCTCCCCTCCACTGCTGGTCCTGGGGGAACACGAGCACCTGAGCAGGGCCCTGGCAGCCCGGGCACCGCCCCCCAGCGCCCCTGGGCAGCCTCCCAGAGCCCTTTACCGTCAGGAAGGCACTGGACATGCTCCACCTGTCCCCCGGGGACAGCAGCTGGCTGTCGGCAGCAGCCAAGGGGCTGCTCTCCCAGTCCCCAGAGTCACACAGCAGGCTCCCCTGTGCTTCAAAAGATGCTTCCAGATCTTCTAAAGGGTCTGAACAAGATGAGCTTGGACATTTAAACCCCGTCCTGATTTCAGCTTCAACCTCCAGGTTAAGCAACGTTGCTGCACTCTCCACTTCCCTTTCTGTCTCCTCCAGCTCTTCCTGGTTTTTAACCTGCAGCACAGAAGAGTCTCAGCACTCTGCCAGGGGACTTTTGGAAATGGTCAGAAATCCCAAAAGCTCTGCCCAGCTGCAGCCCCAGTTGTGACATTCTCTCTGCCAGGGAAGCCCCTTGGCCAGGAAGAGGCACCTTAACTGAAACCTGCCACCCTCTGACCCTGCAGGGCCTCCCTGAACACTTCCCAGTTACCAACAACATTCTTCTCTGCACGACCCTGTTTTTTAAGGGCTTGGAAACAACTTATAAAAAGGAGTCACTTAATACAAAGGTTGAATCACTTAATCAGAAGTATCAAAAGCAGACAAAGCTGGCCCAGGCTGGCACTGAGGAGTTGCTGAATGCCTACTGAGCAGCTCTGAACATTGATAACATTTGGTGACTTGCATAAATGATGACTCTAGTCATGCCCAGTAGGTGTATTTCTAAGTGTGATAGAGCAGACAGGGAAGATTCAAAACCAACACCAAATGAGCTTGTCTGGAAGTCACCAACCCTCAGACCCACCTGTACTTGGTCCCTGCAGTCCTGCTGGACCTGGCCCAGGTCCTCCCCAAGGCCCTTGGCTCCCTGGCAGTCCCTGAGGGCCACGTGCTCAGCTGCTGCCACATCACTCTGCAGACACGTGTTCCCGTGTCTCTGTGCCTGGGCAAATGCAGGAAGGTGCCTTTTACTGGGAGCATCAATGCAGACATATGATCTGAGAGAAGCCACATCATTTCTCCAAGGTAAAAAAGCAGAAACAGGATTAAACAGGAGTAACTCAGGTGTTCTAGAAATACTACAGGCTGGTGGTCTCCAGTTGTGCCTGGCCAGGGAGTTAATGAGGCACTTTGTTCCTCCTACACAAGAGTGGGGGTTCTATCATGTTGCTGTCTAAAATAACCCCCCAAACATTCCCCCTCAGCCAGGACTTACCTGCAGTTTCCTTTCAAGCTCCATCCTCTGCATTTTCTGTGTTTCTTTCAGACTCAGGATTTGCTTTTCTGCTTCTCTCCTCTCTGACACCATCTGATCCTGGAGTTGCTTTAGCTCAGCCTTGGAGACTTGCAGTTCCTCCTGAAGACTCTCTATTTCTCTGTCTTTTTGTTGTAACTGGAATTCTTTTTCCAAGAGCTGATGGTCTGTAATTGACATTTTTAAAAACAATCCTGATTACACAAACTGAACCATCCTGGCGCATTTCACACACAGCAGGTATTTTTCAAACACCAAGAAGCCAAGTGAGATGAACAGAAATATCTGCAGGTGCCATCAGCCTCAGCCCCCAGGGATGGCAGCAGTCAGTTTGTGCAATGACTTACTGCTTTTCCTGACACTTTCTTCCAGGGCTGCACATCTGGACTCCTCCTTTTCCAGCTTCCCCAGGTTTTCTTCTGCCAGCCTGACCTTTGCTAGTGTCTGCTCCAGTTTCTTGTGTTGATCTGCAAGTTCCTTTTCCAGGAGGGTTTTCTGATCCTTCACTTTAGCTGTGCATTCTTCCAGTTTCTTTCCTTCACACTCTAAACTTTGCTTGAGGTGATGAAGAACCTGCCAGAAAACCCCCACTCTGAGCTTGAACCAGCACCAGGGAGAATAAAAACCACCTCTAGGAGACATTCTAGAAGTTAAGGCAGCATAAATTGGAAAGAACTCCAGTCTAACATTGACAAAACCCCAAGTCTGTCAATTTTTCTTGCCCCTCTCATTGTCAGAACAGCTCCCTCAGTTTTCCTTTTAACACTTTGCTGGGAACTCCTCACCCAACCCAGGTTAACTTCTCTTTAAGGTCCCTTCCATCCCAAACCAGTCTGATTTATAAACTCCCCCCAACTTTTTGGCTGCATTACTTTTCAGGTCAGAGGAAGTGAGGCAAATCAGGGGACTCCCTACCACTTCCTGCTGGGCCAGTTCTGTCTCCTTCTCTTCGATCTTTTTCTGGAGCTGCTGCAATTGGTTCTCCCTCTTCTTCTGCCTCTGCTGGTGCTCCCTGCGTTTCCTTAAGCACTCCTGGATATCTCCTTTCAGGGCTGCCTGCTCTCTCAGCAGCTCCTCCTGCTGCCTGGTGTCATTTCTCAGCTCCTGTTTGAGAGAAGAGAACTGATCAGCCCTGCCTGTCCCGAGGATTCCCCTCTGCACAATCCACCTGCTGAGGGAATGAACACAGTGGGAACTACCAGGTAAATCAGTGGTTGTTTTTGAAGCATCTCCTTCCTAAAGCACAATTAACCCCCCTCCCCACAAGGCACTATCCCAGTCCATGAGCTCTGCAGGGCTCTGAGGCTGAGCTGGTGTGCCCACATAAACAGGGGATGGGCTGTCACCTGTTGTGCCACAACCACTCTGTGTGACAACAGACACGTGTCTCACCAGAACTGACCTGTTCCACAAGCTGAAGCTGCTGCCTGGAGTCACTGAGTTCTCCTTTCACTGTTTCCAGCTCCTCCTTTTTCCCTAGAAAAGTGTTTGGTGACAAGAGATTTTCATTCAGCAGTGTGAAATACCTGCACACTTCAATTCTCTCTTTACTTCAGTGAAGAATGAGCAACAGAAATAGTTTCTCAAGTTCCCATCTTTTAGACATGTTGGGTACTTAATATCAGACACTTCAGTTAAAGTGTGCCTTTTACCACAATTTCTCTTAAAATGTAATACAGCTGAAACCCAAAAATTGCTCTTTACCTTGAAGATCCTCCTGGAGAGCAACAACCTCTCCACTCAGTGATTTCTTCTGCTTGTTCAGCAGCTCCAGCTCCTGCTGCAGGTTCTTAACATTCAGTTCCATCTTTTCCACGTTGGACAGTGCAGTTCTGCTGCTGTCTTCAGCAGCAGTTAAATCTCTATAAAACGTGAATAGATATTCTTGGTTTGTTGGAAATCCTTGGTGAGGACTCAGAAAATGTCAGTAAAATCTCCTCAGCCCAAGGGGGTGGCACCCAGCAGTCAGGGCACGACAAATGTCCTGTTCCCAGACTCACATTTTAGTGTTTGTAACATTTCTCATGGCATTGCCAGGATGTAACAAATGCTGTTGAATTCATCAGCTCCACTGCTGAATGTTTTCTCTAAGCCTGTTGGAGCCAGGCTTAAAATAAAACCTCCACAGGACAGAAGAAGCTGCACATTCTGTGTAAATTGGGTACCTCGAAGTTCCAGCTGTACTTTTAATTACAATAAACAGACACTCAAGAAAGGCAATAATCCCCCACCTTCTGGTTTGTGACAACTTCTTCTCGAGACCCCAGGACTCCTCCTGCAGCTTTTCCTTCTCTTGACTCAAGGCCTCGATGTCGCTCTGCAGCGCCCGCGTTTGGCAAACCAGCTCCTGGTTCTCCTGCCGGCCCTTCTCGAGGAGCTGCTCCTGCCACTCCACCTCCCCGTGCTGACACTGCAACAGCCTCTGCATGTTCTCCAATTTTACCTTCTCCTACAGAGAACAGGCAGTGGCAACAGCACGTTTACAGGATGCAGAAGCAGAACAAGCATTGAGACCCTGCTTAGAGCCTTGGCAGGTTTTGGAGGGCATTTATGATGAAGGTGATGATGGAAATGAGCACAAGGGTGCAAATCTTTGTTCCATCCTAGTTTAGCCACCATTTTCTGCCCATCCATAGGAGCAGCACGTTCCTTCACTGCATGGATTTTGAGACAATGAGCACTCTGAGGGCTGTGACTGCTCAGGTGATGGAGGAAGGTGGAGAGAGAAGGGCACACAGACAGAATCCAGACAAAAAGACTCTGGAAGCTCATGCTAACAGAACTGTGTCCATCATTCAACAGCCACAGAAGAGCCCCCTGTCTTTCTGACCCCTCTCCCCCCATGCACCAAAAAATCCCATTATTTTAAAGGGCCTAAGCAGACTTAAGGCTTTTCTGTGATAAGCTGAATCAGATTAGAAACTGATTGATTTAAAAGCATCAGGACTCTGCTACCCAGAGCTCAGCAGAACCACAGAACTTCTCCCAGGCCCTGCATCAGCTACAGAAGCAACACCCACCTCTAGAATTGCAACCTGAGCCTTGTCCAGCTCGTTGACCTTCTGGTCATGCTGCAGCTTCAAACCCTGCAGTTCA
This sequence comes from Dendrocincla fuliginosa, assembly GCA_035047845.1. NCBI lineage: Eukaryota > Metazoa > Chordata > Aves > Passeriformes > Dendrocolaptidae > Dendrocincla > Dendrocincla fuliginosa. The sequence goes on from JAWWMO010000040.1 coordinate 2,173,068, forward strand.
TTCTTTTCAAGCTCCAGCATTTCCAGAACATGTTTCAGTTCTGGAAAGGATAATTAAATAAATATTGGATTAGGATGGGAAGACTCTGGTGATGCACAGCTAAGAGCTCTGTGTATTTCTTTCCAACCAAAACACCACTGAGTAAATCCAGGGACTTACCCATCTTATGCTTGGTGATCTGCCCAAGTACTCCTTGAAGATTTTCCTCCTCCTTTCTGATATCCTTGTTCAGGAATGAAAGCTGTCCTCTTCTCTCATTCAACTGGGCATCCAGTTCTTTCCTCTCAGCATTAAGCTCTTCCAGAAGCATTTTTATTTCCTGTTGAAATTTATCAGTGTTACAAGGAATGCCATTATTTGCAATTTTAAACAATGTTTTCCTTTGAGCAGAAGTTCTAAATACTTATACAATTATTTAATTAAGTCTGTGATCAACATTCAGGTCAATTTAATTCCATTATATTGTCTAACAAACAAAAATACAGAATATTTAGGTTAAAGTCCTGCTTGCTTATTCTTTAGAGTAGCAATTCTGCAGAGATTTGGATCTACAAGTCTGACCATAACTCTGTCCTTCAAGTGAATAACAGGCCTTAAAACAAAGTCAGAGAGGAAGCCCCCATAAAAAACCCAAACCACAAAATATGATTGACCTTATACTTTGTTCTTATCTCAGAAAGGAAGTCCACCAGCCCCTCAGTGGGAAAGGGGATGGGGACAGGCAGGGGAGGCAGCTCTGCTGTGCTTTACACCCTCTGATCACACAGCTTTGCTTCAGCAGCAACAGAAGTCACCCAGAGACTTCCATTTCATGTCACTGAGCCCTCCAGGGACCAGTTCTGTAAGAATTGCTGCAACTGGGCAGTTCTCAGCTGTGCCTCTGGACCAATCTTCTCACACAGACCCATAGCCCTGGGGGTTCCATTTTGCAGTGGGGTTGGGGGGGCGGCAGAAAGCAAAACTGCCTTTGTGGAAACTTCAAGGAATGTTTTTGTCACTCCAACTCTTTTGCTCCAACAAACTGAGAACTCGCGTGGAGAACCCACCCTGATCTGGCGCAGCTTCTCCTGTGCTTCTGTCTCTCCATCTCGAAGGGCTTCCTGGAGGTCCCCTTTCTTCAGGGAAATGCAGCCCTGCAGCACATGGAGCTCTTCTGTCCTCTGAGTGACCTGCTGCTCCAGGAACAGCAGCTCCTGCTGCTGGGCAGAAATCTGCAGGGTGCAAGTTTAACAGAAGAGTCCTCTGAAAGATCTGGGGTTTGGAGCTACACACACACAAGAACAAGGGTGTCAGCCAGACTGGGGGCAGAACTATGAGACAAAAAGGTCAATTCAAATCACAACCACTAAAAGAAACTTAAATTCTTCAGACAAGGCAGTTCAGAACTTAAGACTCTTCTCAGCCTTCAGTTGCATCCAAACCAACAAGACTGACAGCCCAGGGTTAGCAGGCCAAGCTTTACCTGCTCCTTCAGAGTTTCCAGTTCAGTTTTCTTGCTCTGAACAAGGCTTTCTGCTTCTCTGATGATTTGGAGGTGGTGGTCCTCGTTACCTTCTGCCACTCTAATATCTCCTTGAAGCTTCTGGAGACTGGGAGGGAGGATAGAACATGAGCCAGAAGAAGACAGAATTTCTCCAACAAGTTACTGCCTGAGGAGGACATCTTTATTTAATCCCACCCAGTTTATGGTAAATTAAACACACCTTTCAGAGAGCATTTCTATCTTCTGGTTTAGTGACTGGAACTCAGAGTCTCTCTCAGCCACCATTTTGTTGATTTCCTTCAAAATACCTTCTTGTTCCCTCTTATGCTGTTCTAAATCCCTTGTATCTGTCTGTAACAACCTAAAAGAGGATTTATGCCTTTTAGTATCAACATTTTCACAGCTCTCCCTCTCCAAAGGCCCTGCTTTGACCCTGGGAAGCACACAGTCCTCCTGCCCATCCCCACGTGGTGCAAACCCACAAGCACAGTGTACCTGAGCTGCTGAGCTGCCTTCACCAGTTTGGTGGCCATCTCCTGAGCCCTCTGCTCCAGCTCCTTGGCCTCTGTTTCAGTGCAGGACAGGTGCTGCTTGGCACGATTGTACTTCTGGATAGTCTCTTTGGTCTGCAGCAGAAATTGAACACTGAGACAATACATTCCATCCATGACCTGCACTCAGCTGTCTAAAGTGGATCTCTTTTTGACTTGAATATTCCATCTGAGCTCTCTCCCTCTCTCTACCATGAAGTAGAACCTTTTCTCCTCTCTTGTCCACAGCAGAAAAGCTTCCCCCTAAACTAAACTAAAACAATTGTTCTTAGCACAGCTTATCCCATGACTTACTTTCATACAGAAGCATCTTAGGAACCTTTAGGTTACCCATGTGAAAATAAACTGCTTAGATAAACCGAAATCCCCTGTTTAAAGCAACCAGTGCACCACTCCAATCCTCTGCCCTCAGCTGTGGCTTTCCTCACCTTGCCCCGGGTGCTCTCCAGCTCCACCTGAGCCTCTGAGAGGAGCCTGTCTGCCTCCCTGAGCTCAGCCCTGCGCTTCAGGAGAGTCTTCTCCACACAGCCAATCTCCTCTGCAATGTCCTCCTGCTGCCTCAGAGACCTTTCCAACTGCAGTTCTGCCATCAGGTTCTCAGTGTACCCATCAATAAAGTCCCTAAAAGGCCAGGAAGGGAAAACACGGGATTAAAATACAGAAGGCCTGGAGCCTCCTGAAGTTCTAGAATTATAAATGAGCCCATAGTGACTTTTCCAGGCAAAGTGCAGTGATTTGCAGGTGCTTGCTGTGAGTGCCCTCCAGGCAGTGCTCTCACCTGCGCTTGCTCTGCCTCTGAGCCCGGCGCAGCTCGGCCACCTCACACTCCAGCTCCTCCCTCTCCTGCTCAAGCTCTTCAACACTCCTGTGCAGCTTCTCCACCTCCCTTCTGTGGCTGTGCTCAGCTGCCTCCCAGCACCTCTCCTTGTACTTGCGAGACTTTAAGTAGCACAGGGTGTCCTCCAGCCTGGAGACCTCACTCTCCTGCACAGGAAACAGCACAAGACAAGTAACATCTGTTTTCTGGTCCAGCCCTCCTGAGATCCAGGAGCAGCCACAGACAGCACAGACTGTCAGCACTGAAGGTAGAGCATTCCCATCAGGAAGCTCTCCCAGATCCAGAACCTTCCCAGCACAGGGACTTGTTCTAACCCCTCAGTCTGCTCCTCACCAGCTCGTGATGTTCGGGCACGTTGCAGTGCAGCGCTCCAAGGGCAATGAGAGGGACTGTGCAGTTGGGGGGCAGAGGGCCACACACCACCTGGGCTCCCACAGGAGGTGGGCCATGGATGATGGAGCCAGGAGCAACTGCAGCCCCACTGGGTGCTGCAGGAGGGGGGCCATAGAGCCCAGTTCCCTGAGGGGCAGGGGCACCGTCTGGAAGGACAGTGTAAACGACTGTGCCAGGAGGGGGGACAAAGGGAGGCTCTTCTGGGACAGGAGTTCCTGCATTTCCTTCACCATCCTCTTTTGCTCTTCTATCTTTACCTACAAAATAAAAATTCCAACACAAGTTATTTTAAATCACTTTCTCAGCAGCCTTCAAATACACATTCTAAATTCTATGCAACGTACAAAGATGTAACAAGTGCTGCTTAAACTGGACAGTGAATTCAATCAGCATTTATGTGCAGTCATGCATTTATGTTCACCCATGCACATCAAAGCCATTCACTCTGAGCAAGCCCTGAACACCCTGAGACTCCAACACTGACTTACCTCTACCAGAACTTGCTTTGTACAGCCTGTGTCTGGCTGGGGAATAAACCCAACACCCTCCTTGGCTGGGCAAGTCTTCCCTCCCACAGGGCCTGTCCTGGGCAGCCCCTCTCCTGGGTGGGGACGTGCCAGAGCACCCCAAACACACTCCAGAGTCTTTTGTGCTCTGGGAAGCAGGAGTTGAAGCCTAAAGAAAAAAAATACAGTGTGTGTTAATCTAGAAATGACAAATCAGGTAAAATAAAGTGCTTGATGGAGACATTCTGATGATTTTTCAGGAAAGGCTACACACACTCTGCTGTCTCTCTTTTCAAAGTATGAGTTGCTTTAAAAAAGGACCACTAAATATATTCTAACAGTATTTCTTTTAAATTCAGACAAATGCTCTTTTCCAGTAAATGTTGGTCTGTAACATCCCCTTTTAACCTTCACCTAAATGAATTTGCAGCCCTGCACTTTGAAGAGCTGTCTCCAAATGTTATGTACACTGGATTCCCATTACACACAGTAATGGGCTTTATCAGGGAACACTGGGGTGTGTTTCGTTTCTCCATTTCTCTTACATGGCAGCCAATACTTGTTCTTTAGTTCTTCCCAAATCTAGGAAGTTTACAATGCACTTTCCCCCATCAAAGGGCTTTCCCTGAGGAAGGAAATCTACACCAGGGTTATTTCTGACCTGTGATGGTGCCAGGTAATACCAGTATCCTCTTCTTTTCCAGGGATCTGCCACACTGGTGATACAATCTCTGTGGTGGGAGAGCACATTTCTGAGGGCTGCAACCTCACCCTGTAAGTTGTCAACTTCATCTTTGTTAACTGTAAATTAATCAGAGTTTTAGAGGCATGTAAGGCAAATAAATAAACAGTGCATTCAGCTTTTCCCTCATTATTGCCCTGCTATTCTGAAACAATATTAAAAAATTTAATTGCTGGGGAAAACAAACTAAATACAAGGTCAGAGTACAGGTAAGTGCTGCTCATCTTCCTTACACAGATCTCTGACATGTCCTAGAGCAGTACAAATTGAATTCACAGCACAGCCTGTTCTTAAATAGCTGTAAAAAGGGCTGTTAATACACATTTAGTGAAAACTAGCTGTACATATCCTGTACAGAGCTGGACAGGAAGATGTTCTCAACAGTTTATTCTCCAGACTCTCAGCTCAGACAATGAGAAATCTGGAACAGCAGTCTTCTGTATCCCTGCCTATCTGCAATAAGTGCAGAGAAAAGAGAATTACCTGTCCCAATATTATCCAGCAACCATCTTAAACGGTCAACTTCTGCTTTTTGCTGCTCCACAGCTTCATTTAATTTATCCATTTCAAACTTCTGAGTGCTTGATGCAACAGCCTTCTCGCCAGCTTTCTCCATTTCATGCTGGAACTGTTTGAAATAGAAGTTTAAATCACAGCAAAGCACTTCAGCACTTCAGTTTAAATTAGATTGGGTTAAAACTTTTTGAACACATGCTAGAGGCTCAGCTACAGCGAGAAGTTTAAGTGAACAGGTGATGGTTTTCCTTAAGAACTCAGTTACTCTGGTCAGTGGGGTTTTGGTTTTGTTCTGGGCAGGTATCAGGGGAGGGAAAACTTGAGAAAAAAGGGCAGGGCAAGAACCTCCAAATATGACACTTTCACGAACTCACTGATATGTATTTTACCACACAACACAGAACAAACAGCACTGCAACCTACCTGCTCTTCCTTCTCTTGCAGGAGCTGTTGTAACAGTTCTATTTCTGCTTCTGCTCTGGCCAGGGCCCGGCCAGCACAAGCTGCCTCAGCACAGAACTCTTCAGCTTCCTCAATCTCCTAAAATTCAGATGTCCATTTGAGTTTTAGTTTGCAGGGATGCATCAAAAGCTTGCACATGTGTCACTGGGAAAAGCTGACCATAAAGAAGGATCAGCACCTGCCTGTTCTGGCATTCCAGAAACTGGCAAAAATGATTTAAAACAATGTTCCTGCTTTAACTTATCAGTATTTGTACAGAAAGAGGTGTTAGATTGTAGCCAAAGATGCCCTCTAGTTTTAAAAACTATTTCCAGTTTGTGTAAGCACAAACTTCCACAGTCCTTTCTTTTGCTTTCTCTCTTACAGAACAAAGTATTATCTAATGCTTGACTTTCAGTTAATAAGAGATTTCCTTTGCCTCTCTCCCCGTCCCTCAGCCAGCAGGAACACCTGTCCATGCCCAAACGAATCCTTCATCCCCTGCATTGCTGATTTACCTCAGCTCTCTCCTGGTTGATCCTGAGCACAGTGCCCCGAAGGGCCCTGAGCTGGTTTTTGGCAGCAGAGAGCTCTGTGGCTGCCAGCTTATCTGAGGTGACAATGGCTCTCTGCAGTTCCTTCAGCTCCTTATCCAGACTCACAACCTGCATCTGTGCCCTGGCATCTTCTATTTTTTTCTGAAACCAGGAAAATAATATGTTTTAAGTAAAAAGCAGCATGGAAGAAAGGCTCTCTCTTGGCATGACATTCCCCCCCACATACATATCCCATCTTGAATTACATGCATAGAAGCAACAGAAAAGAACCCCAAAGCAAGGACAAGGAATAAGATTTAAGGACAAAAAAGATGTTGGATTTAACCTTTGTGTTCCTGCCTGTATTTGTTTTATCTTAGAAAGCAAAATAATCCACACAGGAGTTCCTGAACCTTCTCTCCTGAGCACACACAGTGCATGGGGCTGCCCCCACCCATTCTTACCCTCTTCTCCAAATCCTCCAGCTGAGCAAGAATAGCCTCTTTCTCCTCATCTGCCTCCTGGAGCTGCTGATCAGCAAGGCCCTGAATCTCTTCCATGCTCTTTATTTTCTCACGTAAACGCTGCATTTCACTCTCTAACTGATGGACCTTGTTCTTATTCTGCCTGTTTTCAGCTTTAACCTGGAAGTGAAACAAATTAGAATGAGTAGCCAGAAATATTTATATTTTTGTCTGATTTAATTACATAAACTTTTGGGAAATGCAGTTGTTCCCAGTACGCTTTGTAGCAAAAGAGCAAAGAAAAAGAACTACTTTGCCCCACTGTAACTATAACATTTTAAGAATGCCCAAGTTATTTTGTTAGTGATATGTAGAGTGACCTTTCAAGCAAGTTAATAGTTGTAATTTTCTGCCAATAATTAAATTCTTTGTGGCCTCTGAGACACCAATGACTAAATTCTAATTCACCAAGTAATCAAGAAAAAAAATCAGAGAGATTAATAAAAAATAAAATCAGACTAATGTTACAGGAAAGACAAGCAAAGTTTCATCTGCAGTGAAATTTGCTCCTTCAGCTGCCAGTTACATTTTTTAGACTAAGATGAAATACTCTTCCTTTTATTGTTTGATACATGCCTTTCTGTATTTCTCTTGCAATTCCTCCAGTTTTTCCTGCTGGGATGCCATTTCCTCCTGCAATTGTCTCTGTCTAGCCTGTGCTTTCTCCTGTTCCCTCTCAGCATCAGCAAGGATGGCATTAAATTCCCTCTGCAGACCTGCAAGGTTCTTCCCTACAACATCAGCTGAATCTGGACATCTGAAAGAGAAACAATCCATGTGCCAAGACAGAAAATAACCATTTTAAATTGGGACACCCCATACTGAGATAAGGAAGCCTAAGACAATAGTTCAAGTTTAAGACAAGCAGTGTAAATTAATCCAGGTGAGGCTGGAAAAGACCTTTAAGATCTCTGAGTCCAACCCTTCCATTCCCCCAGCCCTGCCAAGGCCACCACTAACCCCTGTCCCCAAGTGCCACATCAAAGTATTTTTTTAAACCCCTCCAGGGCTGATGACAATGCTAAATAACTAAAAAAAAGTTTCAGGGAAGAAATTTCCCCAGATATCCCACCCAAACCTGCCCTGGGATTCAAGGTGTGGCCTCAGCAGTGCCCAGCACAGGGGCACCATCACTACTCCTGTCACATGCACCATCTCCCACTGGCTGCACTTTTATTTTACTCACTTAATCTCCCCAGCTCCTGACTGAAGCTTTTGCCTGAGTTCATTTACACAAGCCAAGACTTCCTCAGGATGAATTAAGTTACCAACTGCATGGTTTAGCTGATTCTGAAGGTCTTTAAGCTGTTCCTTCAGGAGATTATTGTCTCCCTGAAAAAAAGACCAAAAATCCACACAAGTGTAAGTAAACGAATCTACAAATGATAAACCCCCAAACTTTTAATACAACAAACACTTCACCTGCAGTTGTTTGAATTGAGCAAGGAGCTTGTGATTTTGTTGTTCCTTCTCTTCTGCCAGCTGGGCTTTGGTCTGAGCATTCTCTAACATTTGCCTTTCTTTCTCAAGTTCAGCTTGCAGGGCTGACAGTTCCATCTACAAACACAGAAAACCTTCAGATTAATGTTCCCACTCCCAACCCCAACCTGTCACTAAACACACAACAGATGCATTTCTTAAAGCAGTAACGGTATGACAACACCTCCTAAAAATAAATCCAACAAAACAACCCCAACCAAACCATCTGGCCCAAAGCAAAGTTATAAATCCCAGTGAAGTGGTGCCACCTTCCATTTGGGGGCACACCTAGACCAGCAATTGGAGATGTGGAATGAAGGGAAGTTTGACTGTCCTTCATCCCGGGGTAGGTGACACCTCTGGCAACACCAGAGCTCTGTTCTTACCTGGCTAAGTTGTTTCAGCCTTTCAAATTCTTCCTTTTGCTGCTTGGCTTCAGCATCTCTCTCTCTCAGCTGGGCCTCCAGTTCAGCCTCATAGGCACTGACCTTGCCTTGGGCATCTCGAAGGGACTCATTTATTTCTTGCTGCTCTTGGAGTGCCCTCTCCAGCACTGCAATTTCCTGGAATGTTATATTCCTTTTAGAAGGATGCACACAGGAGAGCCAGGATTTCTTCAGACCACAGTGCCTCTCTTCCCCATTAACTGAGGAACTCACTAAACATTAAAACTTGAAGCTGGGTGGCTTCATGTACCAGGCTGGGTCAGATGCTGCTCTGCCTGGTCAAAAATCTACACTCAGGTTACAAAGGTGGAGCTTCAAATGACAACATGATGTGTCCCTGGAATTCAGGCTTACATAAAACTCATCAGGATGCTACAACAGCTCTCAGTCACTGGCTGGCAGGGCAGATCCAAGCTGAGAACACATCCTTGGCCAGGGTCCAACTGCCCACAGCACCACCTGCAAACCCATTTGTGGTGATGCCTGAAATGTAAACCCTGCATTTCTGAGCCATCTTCCATAAATTCACTGGAAGTCTCTTGCAACTGGTTTTAAAGGCCACATTCTATTCTCAGGCTATGTGGGCACATGTAATCAATGTTACCACATCAAAACATTGCTCTGTCCAAGGAGCTGTGCCTGCCCAGGCCCAGTTTGGTCATTAACTCTGGTTTTTCAAGTTTAGTCTTAGATACCTGAATTTAGGAGGAAAGGTATTAAGCCTTACTTTTCTCATATTTTCTGCATCCATGGCAACCACTTCCAGGTTGTTTTTATCCTCCTGCAGATCTGCCAATCTTTTCAGCAAAGATTCTTTATCCTTCTGCAACTTCTTACATTGCTCATTGGCCTGCTTTGCCTGGCACTTCACACTCTGCAGGTACTCCTGCAATCCAATGATAATACTTTCCAAGTCCCTTTTCAGGGCTTCATTTGTAGCTATTTGACCTGGGGAAATGCAAAACAGGTGCCAGATAGTTAAGAAACCACATTTATTTACAAAATAAAACAAACCCACCTTTCTTCATCTCCTTTCAATGTTTGCCTTTTGGAGTGAGTAATAACAAATACCAAGAACTCAACCAGAAAAGGCCTGTGTGTTCAGGATTTCCCATGGTACTGTATTAACCTGACCCCTGGTAGGGTTAGGAAGCACCTGCAGCTCTTTGGGCATTCCTGCCCCCCACCTAAGGTGACATTGGTTACCTTTACACCTCAGTCAATTTTGTTTCAGTTTTTATAATCATGTTCTTTTCTGGGATATGCACTGTTACATAGATTAAGTTTATAGTAAATGTATATATAAATTGACTTTGTTGACTTTCAGTTTCCAAATCTTATCACTCCTCAGCTTAAGGAAAAAGAAAACACAAAGCCCTGCAAACGACCTTTCAGGAGTGAGGTGAATACAAAGTGTCCTTTTACATCAGTTGAGGAGAGTTTGTCAGCAATTTCCAACAGTCTGTATTCCATATGCACAAAGACAAACACAACAATTCAGCTGTCCTGTTGTCCTAAGTAACTACTGTAAGAAAAATGAGTTTACCATCAGTGAGCTGCTGCTCCAAGTCCTTGATTTCCTCAGTTTCCTTTGCAATCCTGGACAGCATTTCATCCAGGCGACTCTCAAGCTGTTGGCAATGCTTGTTCATCATATCAAGCTGCTGTTCTTTACCTGCTTTCTGAGCTTTCATGTGAGCCTGGTAATTCACAGGTGGAAAGGTAAAGCAGGACAACATCAACAGAGATGTAAAAAAATCAAGCCAGTGTTTAGTCTCAGTTCTGCAGTGTCTCTCTATCTATCAGCAACAGAAGTCACAAGCTCAGCACACACTGTGGTGTTTGGGGTGTTCTTTTCCCTCACTCCTGCCCCACAAAGAACCCCAGATAAGCAGCAATCTGTGACTAACAGCATTGTTTGGAGGCTCCCCTTGCCCAGGCACGAGGAATAAAGCCTGTATTTATAAATCATTACTCATGGCTTCTATGTTTCTCCCTGCCTTTACATTTTGTTCTACTATTTCCTCTCTCAGTCAAGAACAAACATGATTTCTTCCAGAACCCTTAATCCTGTCATCCTGCATTGCCTTCAGAGAGGGTGATGCTTTAGAATGTGTCAGGTCAGCACACCAAGGAAAATACTCTGCACAACGAGCAAGTCAGGCCAACTTTACTGTTAAGATTTACTTAAAGCAGAATATTTACTATTTTATTAAAGCATTTCTGGGAGATACACACACAACTCACACAGACCTTTTTCAGGACTTCATGCATTTAGTATGAATTAGCTGATTGTTTCAGCTGTACACAAAGCATGGTTATCAACAGAATATAGTGTTGTTCCTCAGTGCTGTGAAATGCTCAGAAAAGACACAAATGCCAGAAACTTGGGCAAACACCGAATTACACTGTCACTATAAACAGCACCTTTTTGTCACTACTCCAAAGAATAAACCGAGCCAGCCGTACCAAATTTAAACGCAAGCTCTCAACAAAACCCCACTTACCATGTATGTCGCTCCTGCAGCAAAGTGTAAAAAATCCCCAGCTTTTCGCATTTGAACGCCTCCCACCGGAAGTTAACTTCAGCATCCCTACCAGCACAATGCCCCCTGGCACCTCGCTGCAAACAAACTACCCCTTATCAACAGGTCCCTCCCCGCTGGAGTGGCGGCTGCGAGCCGTGTCGCTGCGGCCACCGAGTGCCACCAAGCCCCGCTGCTCAAAGCCCCAGGGACTTACAGCGGTGCCTTTGTCTCTCCTCCGCGCTCGGCTTCATCTGCGGATCTCAGCGGGTGCCCAGGGATTACGGGGGTGTCCCACGGGCTCCGGCACTCGCAGCCCCATTCCTAGTCCTGTTCCCCGTTCCCAGCCCCGTTCCCAGCCCCGTTCCCCGCTCCCAGCCCCGGTCCCGGCCGTTGGCCCCGGCAGCGCTTCCTGTGTTGTGATTCGAAGCGAGGGGCGGCCGCGGGAAGGGACGGGCTCGCTCCGGCCCGGGTGAAAAAGTTTAAAAACGCTCTTTTTTTGTTTGTTTTCTTGAAAAAGTGTTTGCGGGCCTCTGCTGAACACGCGAGCCAAGCATAACAGTTATTTTATTGCTTACTTAAAAGCGTCCAGCTGGCCTGAAGAGCTTTCATTTAGAGATAAGGTTTTTAAAAACACTAATTCTATTTCCTTCTCGTTTAAGATTTCCCTAAGCATTTCCTGGACCCGAATGCAGTTAATCACTCAGGAATCAAAGTCCTGCTTGACTGGAGACCACAGAAATGAGCCTGAAGCTCAGTCTCACCTTGGCACACCTGGCTTTGCCCCAGCCCTGTAAGATGTGACCTCTGAGACCTTGTTGGTTCTCTCAGGACTGAGAAAGGCCACGAGTCCCCGCCAAAAGGGTTCTACAAGCACTGCCAGACACAACCTTTACAATCTGTAGGGCCACAGTCCATAAAAAGATGCAGGAAGGGTTTCCTCACACAGAAATTGCCTCCCAGGCTCTGCACAGTGTATTTGTGCAATGCATAAGGAATTAACACACTGCTGTGACAATTAGTTGTTCAAGTGTTTTACCAAAGGTTTGTTTTGAAAATGGTAACAGTTAATGACTTTGATAAATAGCAAAAGAAAATATAACTCATGAAACTGGCACAGTGAATGGAGATCTGTTAAAGCAGCCTTGACTCCATTTCTCAGAGCATCAATATGCACAGTACATAAAAACTTAAGATTCTGTTTTACTTACATGCCTTGGATCCTCAGGATTTACAGAAGCAAGAGAACTCTGCAAATCTTCAAGCTCTTTCTGGTTTTTCCCTATTTCTCTTTTCTGTTTCTCTATCTGTTTTTCCAGTTCCAAGGTTTCCTTCTGCAGCTCCTGCAGGATTTGTATCTTTTCACTCAGCTGCTGTTCAATTGCTTCTCTGTTGGCCTGGGATATCTGGACACAGCATGAGGGGCTGAGTGGGTTTCACTGGAAATGCCCAGCTGATCACCAGTATATTTAACAGTTAAATAAAGAGCCTGGTCACTGATCTTAAGGCAAGTTTAAAGACTAAAAATAGCAATGATTGATGACAACTGAAGAAATGGAAGATACTATTTTAGTTTAAAGCTGATAAATGTTTTTAAATTCATTCTTGCTGCCAGTTCTGGAGCCACATGGCTTATGAGCTGCACAACTAGACACACACAGCAGGTTCTTCCACAGCATTCTGGGGGAAGTCAGTGAGCAGCAGCAACACACTGAACATGTTTAGATGCCATTAATTGCACCACAACTCTGACAGCTCATTTATAAACAAGTTCCCTAAAACCTCTAAGACTTTTCTGACACACAACAAATGGTTTATATTTGTACAGTGGCCTCTTTAAAAGGAATGGGGAGAAAAAGTTGTATTTTCTACACCAACAGTTCTTCAAACCCTTTCCTTTGCTATTTGTGGAACAACTTACTTTTCTGTGATCCACAGCAGCCTCCAGCTGTTGCAGTTCCTCTGTTACTTTCCAAACTTGTTGCTCTGCATCTCCAATTGCACTTTGCAGTTCTTCTAATCTTCTCTGAGCTGTGGACAAGGAAACCCCAACACAAAACCCACAGTGCCACAAAATACTTTATAATATTGTGTGTGACATTGATACACATTGTTAACAGAAAATCAGCATTTTCTTAACACAGTGATAATCACAGCTAATAACTTCTGGTTTCTTGTAGAGCATATCTCAAGTTTTTTTAATGAGTCTTACACAATGAAATTAAGCATTGTGTTTTCAATAATACTACTTTCAAAGTTATCTTAAAATAACAGCAATAAAAAATTGTAACAGTTTTGACATAAAAACCACATCAAGTCTAGTGTTTAGAAACCACAGCACTTACAGCTTTGACAGTTTTATTCTTATGTCAACTATGTGCCAAGCATTTAATCAGTGAAATAAACCACACTGATACACATTTATTAACTTCATTTGATAACAAAAAGAGATTTTACCTGCTTGAATCTCTTTTTCTTTCCCCTCTAGCAGTTCATCCAGAGTCTGGAGATGCCTTTGCAGCTGGGTTTCCCTCGAGAAGTCCCCATCCCTGTGGCCCTCTGGCAGGGGCAGCTGCTGGGCCCTGGCAGCAATGCAGCCCTCCCTCAGGAACATGTTCCTCTTGTACCTGGCCTTGCCAATGTAGGGGCTCTCCCCAGGCACCTGCTCCAGCTCCACCTCCTGAGGTGGGTTAGAAGAAAAGGGAACACACCTGACCTGTTGGGCCTTGAACATTGTGGTTATTTTACAGTGGAATTAAACCAAACACCCAGCTTGTTGCAACCATGGAACACAAGTAGACATTAAACAGGAAGAATGTTTTCTTAATATTTTAGTTTTAACAGTAATATGGATTATACATAGTCCATTACATTGTTGCATTTAAATTTTATTCAGACATAACTTAATCACTGCTCTTTGCATTTCCTGGGTACTTCACTCAGGCCTCTCCACATTTTTGTCTTCAAGTATGACAGTGGGTAGGCTCTGCTAGAGAAAAAGGACAGAAATTCTCATCCCACCTAGCACAGGAACATTCTGGCTCATGGAATTTCTCCAGGTAAAGGGATCTCCAAAAGGAAGCCAGAAGAAAGGCCTATCATTTGTTTGGTTAATAAGAATGAAATGTTTGCTCAGGGATTCAGCTAAAACACATACATATAGGTATGTACACTAACATTCAGCACATTAAATGTCACTCATGGTTCAATTCAAGGCTTACAGCTTATGATTTTAAAATGAAATTTTTATATTTCATAACTACTAACTTTCAATAAAGCAGTATCTATTAGAATTACAGAAAAACAATTAAGCTTTTTATTTTCCAAGTTGAAAACGAAAAGGAACAGCAACAAAACCCTCCATTCCTTTAAAATTATTACCTCTGATGGAAAATAATTTAATGGCTCAAATTTTGCATCGATCTTATAAAAGGCCAGCTCCTGCTCCAGCTCATACTGCTTCTGGCAAGCTCGGGTGAGCTCCACTGTCTTCTGCTTCAGCTGGGAAACCAGGGACAAAGTCAGTGAGTCCACCCAAGTGTCAGCATCACACACACTCCAGTTCTACACACAGCAGGGCACAGCCATTAACTTGGAAACAAAGCTCACAGCTCACATCACACAGTATTTTGGAGCAAGAATATCACAGGGTGCAGCTTTATTAGAAGGTACAATGATGACTAAAAGGAGACAAAAGCCCCACAATTAACAGAACACAAATGATCACATGAAAGGCCTTTGAAGTTTATGTGCAAAGGTTTAAAAATAAATCTGTCACTAACTTAGGAGTAAGAAAAAAAAATTGTGTGATCCTTTAACAAAATGTAGGCCAAATAACAAATGTATTTACTGTTACAAGTGAGCATGAGAACTATTAACACTCATGGTCTGTAAAAGAAACAAAAATATCTTAATTGCCAAGTGTATAAAGTCCATGCATTGTGTTTTAGCTTAAACTTATAGGGTTTAGTGCTTTTTTAAGTAAAGGTCCATCATGTGATTTCATTTTTAAATCAACTTCTCACACCAAATACCTGAGGGAGAACATGCAGCACAATTCCAACAGACAGTGGAAAGCAGGACTAATGGAGGAAAAGAAATAGAACAGGAAAAGCTTAAAGAAAGACTCTAGAGCCTGATAAATGTCATGCAATAACTAACTGTGTTTCAGAGAGAAGGGGAAAAAATATCAAGAAAATTGTATAAAAAAGAAAATCACAGTGAATATAAAGAGTCACTGGAACACTTTATACTAATGTTGCTACTTGAGTGAACATGCAAATCCACCCTAAACAGAAATGAAAGAACCATGCAGCCAGGAGCACAGGGGCTACCTTCAGTGAGGAATAAAGGCTCTGCAGGAAGGGGGCTGGGGCAAACCAACACACCAGCTACAGGGAGAGAGGCAAGCAGAGTTCGTCATCCAGAGGGAACAGTGGGCTCAAGCTGCAAAGTATTTGCTGCTAAATCTCACTACACTGAAAACTCCACCTGAGGAACACTGCTGGGCAGTGTGTGTGTGTTCAGGGAATAAACGGCTGGAGGGGATTAACCACCAGAAGTCTGAGGGGTAACATTTTAGAGGGCAAGTCTAACAAGGTAAAATCCATATATTAAGTTCCCATCAGGTCACTCACAACTCAGCACCCTCCAGTCAGTAGGACTTTGCTTGCATTTTATAGCTACCAATGAAAGATACTCAAACACAAGATTTTAGGATGATGTGAATAAAATACAAGTAACTAGTGGGCATTACCCAAAACCACAATCAGGGGCCTTTACTGACAGACAACTCACATACACATCTTGTCTTTGGGAAAGTATTCCCTTTCTCCCTTGCTGCAGCAGCACTTTAAAGTCTGATCAAGGCAGCACATTTCAGTACATCAGCAATTTAGCAGCCAGAAGACACTTAACCTCTCATCAACTGACCAAATCTTAAACAAAAATAAATAAATTATCACTGAACACAAAGAACTAACTAATAAATGACAAGAGTGATACTGATGGCTGGTTCAATATACTTACTTTTTCCACAGAAAGAATATGGAAGAACCACAGGTCAATAATCACTCTCTAAAGGGTTTCAGTGCCTAAGATTTGTCTCAGTTTTAAACATAAACCTCCAGCCATTTGGACTCTCACATTGACAACTCTGTGTCCAAATATTCCCTCAGTGCAAGTGACTATCTTACCAGTTCATTTTTGGTGTCCAGGTCCCTTTGCAGGTCTTCAAAGCTCTGTTTCTGTTGCAAAGTCTTTTCTCTCAATGATTTGTTGACCTCATCCTGATGGTGAAGCTGCTCGAGCACCTTGGACTGGCTCAGTTTGAGGTTTTCCATCTCCTTTACTGTGTTTTCCAACTCCCTTTCCAATTTTTCTATCTCTTCTGAAAAACAGAATCACAGAAGCATTCAAATAGAAAAATCTTCTCCTTGTGAACTTCAATTTTGTGTCATTCACTTACTGTTACCTAAATTAAACCTCTCCTGAGCTTCCTGCCTGTCATGGTTTGTCACTGGCTGTCCATCCAAGTTTTCCAGTGCTCTCAGGTGGAATATGGTGTATGAGCAGTAGTGAGGCAGATTTCCAACTGGGTTATCAGCAAGGAAGAGAGAGGTCAGGTCTTGGAGAGGCTTTAGTTTAGCTATATCATGGAGCTAAATCAAAGGGAAATGGAACAATGATTAGACATCCTTCCAAGAACAATAAAGCCTTCATTAGTGAATTTCTGATTACCTAGAATGTCTTAGGTTTGTATCAAAGGATCTATTTTAATGTTTATGCTAAAAAATAATCTCTAAAACCCAACCAAAATACACAGTAATAGGACAAAAGTCACTTCCTAAAATCAAATGGTTTCTTCTATTAAAAAAAAAAGCAAAGAGGGTAAATTTAATCTAGCTTGATCTTGGAAATGTCAAGGTACCAAGGCCTGTGGATCCACAACCTCCCACTTCCCCAGCCAACATCATGCAGGTTTGTACCCTCACTAGCTGGCACCAAAGGAGTTTCTGATACAAAGCAAAGCCACTGAGCAGCCCTTCAGAGTCAGTGACTCAGTGCAAACCCACCAGCCCCTTCCTGAGAAGGCCCTGCACAAGGCCCCTTTCTGCCTCCCATCACTTACTGATGACACTTTGTTCTGTTTCAGGTTAAGGATGCGAAGGGATCTTAGTTTCTTGCCCACCCACACAGGAATGTGCTCGATCTCATTCCCTGCCAGGTTCAGCTTTTGGAGGTTCTGCATGTGTTCTAGACCTTCAATTTTGCTGAAAATGACACGGAAAACAGCAAATTTGCAGTGGAACTGAGGCATTCTGGATAAGCTACAGCAAAATCTGTCTTAACTAATCAAGAGATCAGTAAAAATAGTTATTACTGCCATGGACTCACAGTTCAAATTAAATTACATCAGCTTGCTACAAGTCCTAAATTAAGACCAAAAATCACAGCAAGGCTTTCTGTCACTGTAGCAAAACCTTTTCATGTGTGGTAATTCCTTTTTAATAGGCAAAATTAGTTCTTTTTCTTCTGAGAGCATAACGGGACAAAGATGAACCAAAATAAAGCTGGTTTGGGGTTTTTTTTGCCCCCCCTTACAAAGGAAGGATCAGCTGTAAACTGTCAGCATGACGAGTTTTCATTAAAACACTAAATAACTAACGAGGAAAACATGTTAGGTTTTAGTTTACTTGGGCATGTATTGTGACCATTAAGTTAACTATGAGTATTATAACAAACTACAATAGAACATGATCTCATGACCCCAGCATTTATTGAATATATACCAGCTGTACAGAACTGAAGTCTGAAAGCAGAGCAGCAGCTAAAAGCTCCTCTGCCCTTTTCCATTCCTGTCGAGAGAGAAAGTGGTGTGAGGGCCATGTGTACACACTGGGGGTTTGCCCACTTCCTATTCTGAGCTCCTCCACTGAAATTGCAGCTTCTCTGCTGCAAAGTGTTTCCCAACAGTAAAGATCATCATTCACTGACAAGAAAATTAAAAGCAATGAATTATTTTGCTATGGCATTCATCATTACCCTTCAACAGTTTTAATTCACTCAATCAAGACGCCAGACTCTCAAAACAGTTAAAAAGCAATTCAGTGAGCTCACTGCCTGCCTGATCAAGCCCATTCAGCTTCCTCTCCTAAAATAAAACTTATTATATTACTTGTAATAATTAGCACTAAGAGTTTAATTAAATTTTTAAAGCATTTAATTGGGTTATTGCACAGTCTTCATTGTGGTATCTGGAAACTTGCACTTCTGGCTTGGTTTCCAAGGCAGACAAGTTTAACCACAGCCACAGTACACTGACGCCACAGTACACTGACAGCCCTTCCCAGAGCTGTTCATGCTTCTAACACTGAAGAGCCTGTGCTTTTTAAAGAGATCTCAGCAAAGCCTCTTAGCCTTGGATACACCTGATGGGAAATCCACTTTGGAGAGGACTCCCTCTCAGGAATACCAGCTTTCTGTGCCTGGGCTCAGCAAAGCCCCCAGTGTCTGCTCTTACCTGATTCTGTTGCAGGACAAATTGAGCTCCCGCAACTTCGTCAGCTTCTCCAGCTTCTCAATCTTCTCTATTTGGTTGTTACTAAGGTTTAGAACCTCTAGTTTAGAGCACTTTTCCAGGTTTTCTATGTACTGGAGAACAGAAAATGAATCCCTCAGCATTGCAGGAGTTTTTTAAAACCGAGAAAAGCAGATTTCTATCTCTAACAACCACCTGTTCACTACAAGTACCAAGTATTCTAACAGTTTATTAATTACAATTCCACTCTGGGGTTCTAAAACCCCACTTTAGGTACAGCCTTCTCTAATGCTGGAAGAGGAAAACTGGATTTTAAGTTTACAGTGGACCAGTGTCATTTACACCAAAGGGAACAAGCCATTATAAAACACACAAAAAAACCCCTCCCCAAAACCACCAAACCAGCACAATCCAAAAGCTAAAAACTAAAGTGTTTTAAACATCACTCTAGTTCATTTCTTTCTTTTGCACAAGTCTCCATTACCTTCTTTTTTAACAGAAGCAGTTTCCAGAACTAGGCTAAAAGAGTTAGAATATGCTGTTTAGAATAAACCTTTTTAAAATAAACCTTTGCTAAATATGAATCAAAATTAACTTTAAAGTTGGTTGAATTACCAGTTCTTCCCAATGACTTACCTTAAACTTTTTGTCCCCATCTTTTGGGGATGAAAGATTCAGTGAGCTTATACAAGCCAGGTTTTGCTGTTTAGCCAGACCCTTTATAAGGGGCTCAGTGATGTACCTAACTCCTGGAGTAACACCATTTTCACCTGGAAGTAAACAGAGAAACTGCCATTAGCAGTGAAAGAATTGGTGATTTTTATATTAATCTTTTTCTTTACACTGAATACTGAAAAATATTGAAAATTACCCCCCTCCCAACAGGGGATAAGAAGAACCAGCACACATGAACATTTACAGGGAGGACTAAAAGTCTCATTATTCTCCACAGCTTTCATTACTCTCATTTAAATACCAAAAAAAAGATGAAACCAAGTTTTTCAGGCTTCTTTCCAACAGATCATAAATCTTTAATCATACAACTCTCAGAACGTTGGCTTTTTATGCTTGTGGTGTGAACTTTAATACCAGCAGTTATTTATTATACAATACCTTTATGGAACTGAGCAGCAGGTCCTACATTTTCTGCTGGAATGTCCAGTTGCTGGTACCTCTGCTCCATGCTTTTGGGAGCAGCTGGAGGTGTCTGTTGGCCAGGGGGAGATGGGGATCTGGGACCTGAGCTGACAGGTGACATTGGACTTGGCCTCTGAGAAGCTGCTGCATGTGGTTTTCTGCTTAATGCTTTCCTTACAGAGCCTTTCTTCATTGCCAAAGATCCCAAATATCACAGCACAGCACCTGGAAGAGCAGAAATGGACATAAGTCTGTGTGTAAGGCTAAACTTTAAAGGCTTACATGACAACAGGAGAACATTGTGCCAAACCCACATCCAAGCCAGCTTCCAGTTTTCATGGCACTGGGAAGAACGATGATACCTTTGCACACACACCTTTCTGCAGCACTGGCTGAAATACTTTGTGTTTTGCACCTCCTCTTCCTCCTGAACCACAGTCTGTGTTTACACAGGGTCTGTCAGGTCTGGAGATGCTCTCAGCTCACACGGAGGGCAGAAACAGAGCACTGGATCCCAATTTTTAATTATTTTAACCAGAAGTAGGAATCCTCCACTTTGCAGCAAGAAGAACCAAAGAAAAAGGCAACAGAGAAAATTAAAATCGGTCTAACACTGGCATTCCCAGGGTTTCCCTTTCTGCACACAAATTATCCCGTGAGTGCTGGAGGATTCCAGGGAATGTTCACAGACACTTTCCCAGCGATGAAGAGATTTCCCATGGGGCAGGAGCAGAAAAAGCCACATAAAGTTCTGTGGGACAAAGCCCTTGCAGGACCATCCCCAAGGCACCCAAACACAGCCAACAAAGAGCACCTTTTAAGACAACAGGACAGAAAAGTATGATTTTAGGGGAACTTTGAGCCGATTACGCTGTGCCTTGAGAAGATGTTCTTCGGTGAAATTGATTTTTTCCGCTCCAGAATAGGAAAGGAAAAGCCAGGGAAGGAGGGACGAGGACAAGCCATTCCTACCCAATTCTTACAGGACTCAAACAGGACCAGGACTGTCCTGGAAGGGGCAGGAGGGGGAAGATGCTGCCCAGATACCTCAAAACCACTTCGGGGCGTTTCTTCCCGCTTTGCTCACTCCAACGCCGTGTCCGCAGCACACTTTGCAGGGCAGGGCAGGGAGAAGGGGGTCAGCCCCGGACACCCCCAGTCCCCCCCCGGTCACCACCACGGGCCGTCCCCTCAGGCCGCCGCTTTGATTACCTGCGTTGACATGGTAACGCCGTGTCACCGCCGGGCAGGGCGGGCCCCGCCGCGCTCCTGAAGGGCAACACGTGCTCTCAGCGAACCTCCCCGCTGGGAATCACAGAGGAATCACGGAGAAACCACCGAAAAATCCCCACCATCACCCGCCATGCCGCGGGGGCTGCGGCTCCTTTAAGGGCGCTGCCTGAGGGGCGGCCCCGCCGCCATTTTGTGGCGGGCGGGGGGGGGAAAGGGGGAAGGGGCGGGGTCTCTCCAAGCCACGCCCCCGTGCCGTTCCCGCCGCCCAGGCCACGCCCCCTCCGCCATTTTCCCCGCGTCCCCTCAGGCGGCGCCAGGAGGGGGTTTGGGTCGATTGAAGCTCCAATCGCGATATAAAAACAAAACCCTGAGGGATTCTGTGCCGATTGGCGCCCAAATCTCTGCGTGAAGAATAAGCCCTGCTGCTCTCACAGCTGTTTTTTCGTTATCCGCGCTGTCTGTGGGTCGTTTAGCGTGTCTCTGCGAGTTCGCGTGTAAATAGGTTTTAGACTGTAGCATTGGAAATAGGAGCTGTCATTAACTCTGTGTTACGTCTCAATCACCACCGTTTCCACAGAGGTGTGTAAATAAAACTCTTCTAAGGCTTGTGGGCTGCACTAGTTTGTAATTTGTACAACGAGGTGTGAGATGCAGGGTAGAAATCGAGTAAGGCTGTATCGGGGGGAAATGTGGGGAAAGGGTACAATTAGATTAAAAAAAACATTATTTCCGAGTATTGCTAGAGTAGGTTTTAGTATTTGTGTCTTATTATTTATATCCCACCCACAGAAACTGACTGGCATTCAATAATAGACATTCTGGCCATTCACTGTATTAATCCCCTCACATTTTGTAAGATTTTATCGCCGTTTCCCTTATTTATTACATCGGGTGGGAAACCCGAGCTGGCCTTACTGTAATTTAATTTCCTATCGATCCGAAGGGGTTTTGTAAATGCCTTTCCCGTAAAGGTTGGGCACAGTGTTTGTTTAAACCTCAATTCTTGCACAACTCGGTTTAACTTTGCACAAAGCTGTTTGTTTGGGGGGTGATCCTGCACATCCCACCTGCAAAGGGGCTGTCCCCAAAGGATGAGGGGTTTTTTTTCTTTATTTTCCTTTATTTTCCGCAATTCCTGTTTGAAATAGTGCCTTTTGTTAATATATTGTGCCCTAATGTTTTCATGTTGTATTTTATGTGTAATAGAAGTGCTCAGTATCAGGTATAATCAGGAATTCAAAAGGCTAAAAGAAGTTTGTAAAGAGTTATTTCCAAATAAAAAATTCTGCTCTGAACCTATCTGTGCATTATGTTTGATAAAATCCAAATGCATCTTTTTTTCCTTCAGGCACAGATTTAAAACCATTTTGGTTTAAATAGAAATTATTTTATGAAGGACAAACCGCATCTATTTTTGTTTGTTTGTTTGTTCTTGTGGTGTTTTTCTCCCTGTGAAAGTGACTTTATTTAATGGAATTGTCATGGAGGGAGGGCTGACACAGGGTTGTCGTGGACATATTATAGAATTTAAATGAAACAATTCCTGAGTTTGGCTGTTCCTTGGGAGGGAGGGGGCAATAACATCTTAGTAAAAAATGATCTGTAATTAATCATTAACTGGTTGGTGGCACAGGGGGTTCAATCCTCCAGCAGTAACTCCATGGTTTGCTGTTGTCACAGACACAATGACTATTTTAATATGTTTTATTGTTTTGCTATTTTCTGGAGCAGCTTTTAGCCAGGAGAAAACGTAAGTAAAGCAAATATGGAATTTGTTGGAAGTGTTACTTGATTGTTGCCTGCTCTTTTAGATAAACAGGGCCAGAATTTAAGCAGAGCCACTACAAAAGGCTTTGAATTGTGTCTTCGTGTAACTCGTTTGAGCGACTGAATTGAAAATGGGAAAAATCCCAAAGAAATATAATTCCATTAGCCTTGTGTTGTTTTATATTCCATGCACAGATATGTCCTTACAGCACCAAGGATGTTCCGAGCTGGGGCCTCTGGGAAGGTTGTGGTTCAGGCTTTTGGCTACGAGAAGGAATTCCCAGTCAACATTGCCCTAAAAAGCTTCCCAGATAAATCCACTGTTTATTCTTCAGGTCGGATCTCCTTAACCCCAGCCAACAAATTCCAAGATGCTGTAACTTTGACAGTAAGCAGTTCAGATTTTTCTTACATTTATTAGCACAGTGAGTGGGAAGTGTTAAGGAAGATTATGGTAAGTTTTCAGTTGTTTGAACTGGGAAAGGAAGCTTAATAACCCAGTTTTTAATGTCTGAAACTAAAAGTACTTAGAATAGAATCAGTGAAGTTAAACACAGAATCAAACTATTTTAGAAACATTATCAAAGTTGAACACCTTTTAAAAAACAAAGAGAATCAAACCAAACTACCAACCACAACAGCAGCATTGAGGTGGCCAGGGTTTATTGTGTGTATAAATGGAAGTGTGATAGTTTGTGTTGTTGTAACCTCATGAGTGGGCTTTGAACTTTGCTGGTTTAGTTCTGGGCATAAATAAAATGCAAAATTTCAAATTATCTGTAGTTTCATACTCCAGACCATGCTCTGTCATGTAAGCAAGAATAAATCCGTGTGAATGGTGATATTTTTATCTAAAGATGCTCAGACACAGGACAGTAATTGCCAATCAAACACTCTTTTCAACAAAAGCACTGTAGGAAAAAGTACATGAAAGATATTTTAATGCTCCTTAAAAACCTTTATTTCATCTCCCCCAGCTTCAACCAACAGATTTACCAAGAACTGATAATTCAGACAAGTATTTGTATTTGGAAGCTGTTTCTCCACATTTTACAAGAGTGAAAAAAATCCCTGTTTCCTATGAGAATGGGTTTCTTTTCATTCACACAGACAAACCAATTTATACTCCTGATCAGTCAGGTAATTCATGCTTATTTCTCTTGGCTGGGATTTGATTCTTAAAGGCTGTTGACTCTGCCAAGGAATTAGGATTTCAATGTTAATAATTTCTCCCCACATCCTCTCAGCCCTTGCCCTCCTCACCCTAAATGACTAATTTGTGGCACAAGAGTGAAAGATTTTTCTGGGAATTCCTTAAAAAATATTTGTGATTTTTTTGGTTGTTTTGTTGTGGGCTTTTAAAATCTCTGTTATGGTTTGATTTTGAATTTTCTTGCTGCAATTCTTGCAGTGAAAGTCAGGGTTTACTCTCTGAACGAGGAACTGCAGCCAGCCCGGAGGGAGACTGTCCTCACTTTTGTGGTGAGTTGGAATTGAGTTTAATATTCTGTAGCTCAAATAACAACTCATTGTATTTAAGTGGTGGATCAGTATTGCAATCAATGTGTAATAAAACTCTTAGAGGCTTTTGCAGACAGCTTTTAAAAGATCAAAACATTACTTTGCACAGTTGGATAGAAGTTTTTGAGTCCCAGATCTGAAGGTGTTACAGAACAGGAAAAAAAGAAAGGAAAAAAGTTATCTTTAATATCTGTGGGAAGGACTTTGGAGGGAATTATAATATATGTGGGTTTCATACTATTTGTTTCATTTAAGGTATAAATATAATTGATATGAACTATATTTTTCCAGCCCTTAACAATTGGCTTGTTATTACAGTAATTTTTATCTGTATTAAGCATTGTGTAATCACAGCTTTTATGGAATCAGAGTGAAATGTTTTATCAGAATTTCAGTCTGAGTTGTTTCTACAAATGTTTGTGTTTTCCTGCTGTGAAATGGGCAAAACTCTTAGAAAAAAAATCACTTCTGGCCAGGCTGCCACTGAACTCACTGATGAAGGTTCTCCTGTTGGTAAGAACAATCTGTAACTGCTCATTCTTTCCTCTTGTCATTTAAAGGATCCTGAAGGAGTAGAAGTGGATATTTTAGAAGAAAAAGATTTTACTGGAATAGTTTCTTTTCCTGACTTCAAGATTCCTCCTAATCCTAAGTAATTTATTAAATTTTTTTTTGGTGAATTATTGACATAATAGTGCCTTTTTTAAATGACTGTCATGGAGTGTTTGGGCAGGATGGGCATGACTTGAAACGTGGAGGTTTCTGACATTCCACATAGGGTGGAACCATGGTATAAATAAGGACCTTATGACCAAGAATTCTCCTTACAGAACAGTTAGTGGTGGGTTTGTTGTGCTCCATTAGAAAGGAAAATTAATAACAATTAAAGTTTTCTACTGTAGAGATAGAAACAGTGTCAAAGGTGTGTTGATTTCAAGGAGGGGAAATGTTCATTTTTCACATATGTATTCATATAAATCACCAGCATTTCTGCAGGAGCAGGAGCACAAAAAATAAATATCCCTTCAGTTCTCCTTTTAGTCTTGAGAGGGTGCTGGAGCTTTACTGAGTTGGCACAAGGATGTTAGAGGGGCTTGAAAAACTGGGCTTTGACTGATCTTATTTTCCAATTCCTCTCAGTGCTTCAAAATGAGCTTCAAATAATTAATGAAATGTCAAAGAGGATTTTCCCAAAGTGGGCACTGAACGGGTGCAAAACTTCAGTGCAGAGTTTTCCTCTCTAGATAATTATTAACATGAGACACTGTCCAGCAGCAATATTAATTTTTGTCTGCAGCATTAATTTTCCTCTTAAAAACTGTTTGATTGTTGACATTTCCTAGGTATGGAATTTGGAAGATTAAAGCCAAGTATAAGAAGGATTTTGTAACCTCAGCTGAGGCAAAATTTGAAGTTAAGGAGTATGGTAAGATGAGCCCAGACTGTGACCCTTCATTTTCACGTGTTTTCAGTCCCTCAAACCCCTTGAAACACAACGATTCTCGTGTGTAAAACACCTCTCTGTGCCTTTCTTTTCTACCCCATTTTCAGCAATGCCAAGTTTTTCCATCCTCATAGAGCCAGAAAGTAATTTTATCAGTTCTGATAAATTTGAGAACTTCAGGATTGTCGTGAAAGCAAGGTAAGGAAATTTGGCTTGGATTTCTAAATATATTTGCATCTCTTCTTGTGCCTGAAGGATGATTCTCCTGAATCCACAATCTTCCTCCCTTTCAGTAAAATCCTCCCTGCTCTGTAAGAGATCTTAGTGACCCTTCTTAAAATCTTCCCAGTGATTATTTTTCAACACAAATGTTTAGAGCTCTGCAGACGTTTGTTTTCTCTCTCTCGCCCAGGAAATTAGTCTTCTTCAAAAACAAATGCTTTGTTGCACCCATTAAAGCAACCTTAAAAGCATTTATATTGTTGTTTCGTTCTCAGCTATTTTTATAACAAAAAGCTGCCAAGTGCTCATGTTTTCCTTCGTTTTGGGATAATTGAAGGAAGTGAGAAAAGGATGATGCCTCGAGCAATGCATGTAACCAGGGTAAGCAGCAGCAAGCCGAGGTTGTGTAATTTGATATGCCGAGCTCAGGACTGATCCAATTCCACCGAAGTCTTTCCATTAAATTTGGTGAGAATGGGCCTCAAGTCCCAGCTTGCATCCACAGCTCTCCAGTGGCAACTTCTCCTGTGTCATCAGGGGCACAGAAAATTCACTTTGAAATGAAACTCAGAGGCAGCATCTGAGATGATGGAATTTCAGTCTGGTTTAATTCCTTTCTTGACCAAACTGTGTGGTTAAAATTTCTGTGAGATAACTGTAATGCTGTCAGAGTAAATGAAAGGAATCAAATGGAGACAAACAGATCAAAATTGTATTGATTTCTTCATTTCTTCCTCATTTAGTGAAGGTATCTCTGTGTTATTCCTGCCTCTTGCTGGGCCTGCATCAAACTTTGCAGTATGTGCCATTGGTTGTTTAATTATCAATAACTCTAGGGAATAAAGAATTCTTCTTCATTAAAACACCACCTTCGTTTTCCCCTGCAAAGAGTCAATGAACAGAAACACACTGAATTTGCACATAGTTTATCTATATGGAATTTCTAAATTATTGCCCACAAGGTGAAGATTTCTGTTTCACTTCCAGATTGAAAATGGAGTTGCTGTGATCAATTTTAACAGCAAGAAAGCAGCAAGTTCCATAGGGTTTGAGAGTCTGGAAGACTTGGATGGGTCATATTTATATATTGTGGCATCTGTGTTGGAGTCCATGGGTAAGTTGGGTTTTAATTGGATTATTTTTTTTTAACACATCTCTAAATGTGAACAGGATTAGAAAGGAAAATTCTGGGGATAACTTTCCTAATATCAGACTTACTTTAATGTCCAGAAGTTCCTCCTAAAACGTGTAAGGAAGAACAGCCCATCCTCACTGTAAAAATGTTGAGGGATTGGATTATTTTAATTTTTGGCCATTTGTTTTCACAACAGTGATGGGATTGACTCTTTAAATGCAAGGACTTCACTTTCACAGGCAGCTTGGGCAGCCCTTGGGAGGCAGGTGGAGAAGGGAGTCTGTAGGATGTGAGTGTTAAAAGGGGCTTTGTGTTTCCCCAGGTGGCCTCAGTGGGGAGGTAGAATTTGCTGGAGTCAGATTTGCTGTGTCTCCTTACAAGCTGAGCTTGGTTGCCACTCCTCTCTTTGTGAAGCCTGGGCTTCCCTTCTTCATTAAGGTCAGTGCACATCACAGCAGAAACCCCACAGTGCTCACCTTTCTTCTTTTTTGGTTCTTATTCCTGGACACTTCTGATTTCCACTGACTTTTACAGTTCTTCAATGCCCTAGTGCAGAAGCAGCTTGAAAGCTTCTGGGAAAACGTCCCCATTCATCTCAGAACTGTTCCTTATTGTGCTGAACAGGTGCAGGTGAAAGACACCGTGGATGACTTTGTTGGAAACATCCCCATAACTGTCACTGCAAAGTCATTCAGTGAGCAGATGGATGAGACTCAGCTGGTATCAGAGGGCTCCGAGTCTGGGAGGAGACAGACAAGCACCAACGATGGCACTGCTCTGTTTGTTGTTAATATCCCTTCAGACAGCAAAATGCTGGAGTTTCAGGTGGGTTAAACTCTCCCATCCATTTATTGCCCTGAGGTTTTCATTGTGTCTTTGGCAATGTACAACAAAAGCAGGAAGATTTTACACTGAAGAGTCAGGAGTTTGTAAACTTGCAGAGTGTTACAAATAACCAGTTACGAAATGCAGGTGCATTAGAAATAATAATGTCTTTATGAAATTGTTCTGAAACTAAATATCCTGATCTGTCATGTATTTATTTAATAATAATCAAACAAGCCCTCTAAATTAGTTGTGTGAAAACAAATCTCTAAGAGTGCTTCCCTCCCTGTGTAGGGAGGTACATCATTGACCTTTCCTGCTCTGTTTATTTAGGTATGTGCTTCTACACTGCCCTTTTATATTGGACTTGATACTTAGAGAGATTTTTATTAAAGAAAACATTAAAGTCTTGACTTGGCTTTTGTTTTATTACTCCCTCTGAATAACATGTTACAGAATGCTTTTAGTATTGTTCCTTAGGAATAGCTCTGTACTTAAACTACCCAGACATTTCATTCTCCTCCCAGGTGAAAACAGCAGATCCACGTCTCTCAGAAGAAAACCAAGCAAGTAAAACCTATGAAGCCAAAGCTTATTCATCCCTGAGTCAGAGTTATCTCTACATTGACTGGGCTTCAAACCACAAAATACTGGAAGTAGGAGATGTGATAAATATTAATGTTTATCCACACAGTCATTATATAGATAAAATACATCACTACAGCTATTTGGTAAGTAACAGGTACTTCTGTGTAAAATACTGATTTGTAATTTAATATATATGGTCATAAATGAAAAACCTCAACAATCAAAAAGTCTCCTCAGGATGAAATAGGAGCAGCTCAGACAACTGCTCCCTCCAGATACAATCTGCCAGTTTTACAGGAAAAATTAACAATCTCACCTTTAAATTACATATTAAGTCTGTGTTTTTTTAAATTCTTATCTGACATTGTCTGCAATTGAGAACAAGAAGTGCCATCTTGAGCTATTTCAGAAGTTGAAATGTAGAGGAAGGAAAAGAGGAGCAGAGACAGCACTTCTTTTTAGGGGAAGAGAGAGAGGAATTGTCCTAAATCCATTTTTCTGTGTGCTGGATTGTGGGTAAATGAAGTAATTATTAAATGTGAAAAATGTCTCAAACATAAACCATGACTTTGTTATTCTCTCTCATTTCTTCGCTTACAGATCACATCAAAAGGGAAGATAGTAAGCTTTGGAACTCAGGAGAGAATTAAGGATTTGGAGTATGAGCATCTGACTTTCCAGATAACCCAAGAAATGGTTCCCTCAGCACGTCTGATTGTTTATTACATAGTCATGGGAGAAGAAACTGCTGAGTTAGTGGCTGATTCAGTTTGGCTGAACGTGGAACAGAAGTGTGGGAATAGTCTTGATGTGAGTCGCAAAACAGACACTGAGTTTTGTGGGCATGAATTCATTTTATACTCAGATTTTATCTGGGACAGGCACGAGTTCTTTAACACTGAAATTCGTGGGCGTGCATTCACTTCATGGTCAGATTTTATCTTGGGCTTACACAAGTTCTTAAACACTTCCTGACTGATGGTGAGAGTGTCTGCCTTCAGGTGGATTGATTCTTTAGCAATGGCCTTTCAAAACTCCCAATATTTGTGTTCAATTTGTAGGTTAAGCTGCAGTCGAGCAAAGCGACACTGAAGCCAGCAGAGGTTGTGTCACTCACCATGAAAACACAGTCCAGTTCCTTTGTTGCTTTGTCATCTATTGACAAGGCAATATATGGAGTCACAGGAAGGAGGAGGAGAGCAATGGAAAAGGTTAAGTAGCAGCCATGAAAGCAAAGCAAGCTGCTCTTTGTTCCATGTTCACATTCAGTCAGCCTGAAAACAGGCAGAAGAGCAATTCAAGCCAGAATAAAAGTTGTTGGTTAAAATCTACAGTCCAAAATTATAAAAAAGAATGAATTTATAATCTTTTGGTTTCCAGTAAAAGTAAATTGTGCTGTTAAAGGCAGATCTGAACTGTCCGCTCAGTGCTGGTGCTTGAATTAGCTCAAATATGGCCAAGTGTTCCTCTGCAGTGTGCTGTGAGCACATCCCCCAGGCTGGAGGGGCTTTCTGCAGGTTTCCTCATTCCTCACCTGCTGTATTGTATT
The DNA here is from genome assembly GCA_035047845.1 of Dendrocincla fuliginosa. Taxonomy (NCBI): domain Eukaryota; kingdom Metazoa; phylum Chordata; class Aves; order Passeriformes; family Dendrocolaptidae; genus Dendrocincla; species Dendrocincla fuliginosa. The sequence continues at coordinate 2,203,009 of JAWWMO010000040.1, forward strand.
TTTAATTGTATTTTAGTGTGCTCTTGGTGTGTTTGTCCCCAGATTATGCTCCACTTGGAGAAGAGTGACCTGGGCTGTGGGGCTGGAGGAGGACGGGACAACATCGCCGTGTTTCGAATGGCTGGGCTCACCTTCCTCACCAATGCCAATGCTGATGATTCCAATGAAGCAGGTGCATTCCTTGGGATCAGGCCTGGAATTGTGCACCCTGTTTCCTGAAACACTCCATTGGCACTCTCATTTATTATTCTTTAATTAATAAGGAATGAGTATACTGGTGATTTTCAAGGGAGGAAGATATTATGACTTGTGGATCAGTTGCTGTAATTGAAACTAAAACTAAAATAGTAAAAAGAGAAAGTCTCCCAAATTTGGAATGTGGTTTTCTGGAATTATTTTTAAGAGGACTCTGCTATTACAAAAGAAGTTAATGTCTTTTGTACTTATTTATTTATTTTTTTGACAGGTGAACCTTGCAATGAAGTGCTAAGAACCAAACGGTCTGACTTCAAGGAGAAGATAGACAAAGAAGGTCAGAAGCCTGTCAGAAGAACCTTTGATTGATAAACCTTAAAATGTAGTACAGCTCTTCTTATCTAACTGATATTTTTAATTCAGAATAGTAACTATCAAGTGTGTGTCACTAGCCTTTGAAAAATGACAACCTTCTGCTCATCCTCAAAACTCGTTCCTTCACTGAAGTTCTGCCAAGGAGCCAAGGTGCTTTTGGAAATAAAAACTCCATCTCAAGGAAGCGAATTCTTTTCTTTTCCTTTCAGTATCCAAATACAACCAGCCACAACTTCGGCAGTGCTGCATGGCTGGAGTCAAAGCATACCCAGTGTCTGAGACCTGCAGGGAGAGAGCCCAGAGGATCCGGAGGAGCCAGAAGTGCATTGATGCATTCAGAGAGTGCTGTGAATTTGCCAACAGGCTGAGGCAGGAGGAGCCCAACAAGCTTCTAATCTTGGCCAGAATGCGTGAGTATGAGAGCTTGGGGTCCCCTGTTGCAGCAGAACTGGGACCTTTGGTAATCTGTGAACCCCTCCCTGCTGCCTGTCAGGGTTAGTCCAGAAAGAGTTTTCCCAACCTGCAAAGACCTTGGTTGTGTATCCCTAAAGAGGGGCAGGAGAACAGTTCCTTATGCTGGTCAGTTCTCTGCTCTGTTCCCCCACATTTAGAACAAGCAGAACTGCAGTAAGAGAGTAGAAGAATAAACCTGAATGCTACATTTGAATCCTCTGGCCAGCCCCAAAACAGGCAGTCTCAGGAAAGATCAGCAGGAGTGTGGAATGTCCTTGTCTCCCAGTCTCTGCCTCTGATGGCTTGTTAACAAATGAGTGTGTCAGGATGTTGGACAGGATATGGGACGGGTATTCCCATCTGTTAGTGGATGAGGTGGGATTAACACAGACTTCTCACTGAGACTATTCAGATACCTTGTTCCTTGTCTCAGGACTCACCTGAGTGTCACAAAATACAGTGCTACAGAAGAAAAAGATCATTTTGAAGCCTTTAGTAGAGGGCCATTAGCAGGTGGTTTTGCTGGGGGTTTTGACTTGCTTTATTTATGTTCTTCAGATTTTGAGGCTCTCTTGGAGCTGGATGAGGCACAAGTTCGTAGCTACTTCCCTGAGAGCTGGTTATGGGAAGTCCATCAAGTTTCCTCAAGGTACTGCTTTTCTCAAATCAACTTTCTAGAAAGGAAATGCTAAAACTGAGCTAAACTGGGTAACCTTAGTGTGCTGACCTGCAGTCTTACCCAAACAAACTATTCCTGCCATGTTTCCCTCATGCGGGATGTGCTCTGTGGTGCCAGATTGGACTCACTTTTCCTTCCTCTTTGAACTTTGCTAAGTACCACCTTCTGTGAAATCAGCTAAAACCAGGTTTATTCACACAAAGTGCCAGAATTCCTCTTCTCTAGTAGCTCTCACAGCTCACCTGAGTCTCTCTCAGATACAGGAGTTGCTCTGGGCAGGTCCTGTTGTGGTGTGGATGAGCTGCTGGTGTTTCCAGATGGCTCTTGGTAGTGGGTAAATGGACTAACACTTTTAACACAGGTCAAAGACTCTGCCTGTCACCCTGCCTGACTCACTGACCACCTGGGAAGTACAAGGTGTTGGCATCTCTGAGAAAGGTAAGAACTGCAACCTCATTAGTTTGGAGCTAAAGAATTAGGGAGCTTTGCAGAACCTCTCATTGAGTTTGACACGTGTTCTAAAATGTTCACTTTCTGGCTGATAAACAGGAAAAAAACACATCAAAATACATATTTTAGGGAAAGCAAATCATGTCATGTCGTCAATATCAGTGGCTGGGAAAGCAAAGCATGCCTTGTGTGTGCCAGGGGCTCATAAAAAGCAAGGAAGAAGGGTGTAAGAACAAACAGTGTGTGACTCTCCTCTGGCACAGCTTTGCACTGTCCTGCTACCAAGAGCTCAGGGACTTGGGATTTGCCAACAGGTTTGGTAATCCAAGCAGAAAATCTGTTTCTCTCTTTGGGAGGAAGAAGCCCAAAGAACCTGGTATGTCAGTAAATGTGTGAAGAGTAGGAGACAGCCTGGATCAGGAAGCAAAAGCCTGGACAGTTTTAAAAAGCTTGGGCAGTTTCAAAGTACAGCCTGAAAGATGATAAATCATCACTAAAGAATGTCAAGACTTTTTCAGACTTGTTTGTGGAGAGGGTGGATGAGACACTCTGCTTTGTATTGTTCATTTTCTTAGGTATATGTGTTGCTGCTCCTTTGGAAATCCAGGTTGTGAAAGACATTTTCCTGAGCATTTACGTTCCTTACTCCGTGGTACGAGGAGAACAAATTGAGTTAAAAGGATCTGTTTATAACCATAAAGCCTCTGCAATTAAGGTAATGAGTGCTAACGAGTTCTAGGAAAAGATTAACATCATAAACTCAGAAAGCATTTCCCCTGCCAGTACCCAGTATAAACAGATGCTTGGCTCAGATTTCTCCAGTCCTTAAGCTGGTGGTGCGTGCATTGTAAAGAGAAAACAGCATTACAGTAATTACTAGTGTTTCAGCGGCTCTGCCGTTTCTCTGGTGCCCTACCCGTGGTGGAGGAGGAGCATTAAACTCTTGCCACCTTTCAGTTCTGTGTCACCGTAGCAGCTGGCGGTGGGATCTGCACTTTCGGAGGCGCCGCGGCCGCGGGAGGGAGGATGCCCCGCTGCCCGTGGAGGGACCTGCAGGGCGGCTCCTCGGCCCCCGTGGCCTTCCGGATCCTGCCCTTGGAGCTGGGGCTGCACACCGTCAACTTCACCTTGCTGAGCCCCAGGAGCAGTGAAACCGTAGTGAAAACTCTGCGTGTGGTGGTGAGGAAAAGGATCTCAGTAGTGCCTGTGGTGGTTGCGAATTTCATGTTGGTTCAGTGGCAGGGAGAGAAATTAAAGCAGTGTGTCAGTATTCCTGTATCTTCTTACCATCAGTATCCCAAATGGCACATGATGTCCCTGAGTTCCCTGAGGTGTGTGCAGTGGAAAAGGGCCTGCCTGACTATTGAAGCATCCATATTTTTAGACCCTCATTTGAAGAATTGTCAGATTTCATGCATAAATAGATATATTATAACTTTGTGAGCGAGGAAAATATTCCAAGTTACTTGGTTTGCATTTCCAACTGCTTGAGGATGCTTCACTGGGACACACTTTCTTTGGTAACTTTTCACTTTCCTAAGCTTTTATTTAAATCTTCTGTTAAAGTTTCTCAAGAGTCTTGGGAGACAGAACTCTGATTTAAATTTATGTGGGGCAGCTGTAGAACAGTGAAGTCAAACTCAACTGCAGGAAAAGGTGTGGAAGGCAAAAGTACTGTGGGTTTAAGCTGTTGTTTCAGCTGATAGGTTTGATTAAGCCAAAGTGTTTCCCTCTTCTTCCCTCTTAATGATTTCAGCCAGAAGGCATCAAGAAGGAACTTCATGCAGGTTTCACTTTGGACCCACAGGGTGTTTATGGTGAGAGAATTGATCTTGTGTCTTTGTAGTATTTTTTCCTATTCTCGATTTGTGAGGATCAAGTGTTCCATAATGTGAAAAAATTGGCATTTCTCCTTCCTGAGATACTGTACCTATGCCCTTTCCCAAGGATTTCCTGTCCTTTCATTGACTTCAAATCCATCTCAAAATAGCAAGTCTTTAAAATACACTTGAATTAATTTCTTAAGGGAACCTTTATTTGTCTCTTTTAGTGTGATGTAATACCAAGCTTCTCTTGCCTGAAAACCAATCAGCAGGTGCTTTATTAATGAAAATAGAACATGGTCTCATTTAACCAGAGAAACCAGAGAATTTATGTCTGGATCAAATATTATTTTGTAACAAAAAAAAAGGGAAAAGAAAGACAGAGTTTGCACCTGCTCTTTTTCACAGACTGATGTGTTTTGCCTGTGCATTTGGGAATATTTTGGGAATATTTGGGAATATTTCTGGTTTTCTAGTTCTCACAGGTATTTTTGTTGCAGCTTCTCAGGTGGTTGTTACCTCTGTTGCTTTGGATTCTGCAGCATGACATATAAATACACATTTCCCATTGCAGGGTCAATCAAGAGACAACAAGAATTTCGATACAAAGTCCCCCTAAATCTGGTCCCTAAAACACAAATTGATAGGAGTGTCAGTGTAAAAGGTAAAGTGAAACTTTTGGTGCACTACATATGTACTTTCTGCATGTATTTCTCCTATTTTGTAATAAATTTCTCTAATTTATTCCCGGGTTCTTTCTCTTGTGAGAAAACGCTTTGCGAGGAATTTAAGTATTTCCTAAAGAACCTCTGCTCATAAGTGCTCTCTGACCACCCTCGAATCCTCTTTGCTGATCTCACGTCACTAAGTTTGGGTGTTTTCCCCCCAGGCCACCTGCTGGGTGAGGTGATGGCCACGGTGCTCAGCGCCGGGGGGCTGAGGCAGCTGACAGGGCTGCCCAGGGGCAGCGCCGAGGCAGAGCTCATGGCCATTGTGCCCGTGTTCTACGTGTTCCGCTACCTGGAGGAGTCCCACAACTGGCACCTGCTGGGGCCTCACACCCTCACCTCGAGGACGCAGATGAGGAGGAAGATGAAGGAAGGTAGGAAAGCTCTGCTTCTCTTGCTTGAAGTGAGGGAGGGGGATAATACGTGTCGTTCTCACAGCTTTTTCTGTGCCTGGTGTATCCCTCAGGAGTTGTGAGCATCCTGTCATTCCGAAATGCTGACTGCTCTTACAGCATGTGGAAGAATGGGCAGGCCAGCACATGGTGAGTTAGAAGGGGGTGGGGTTGAAATTCATGAAGCCTGAGAGGTGAGTGTCATGCTCCATTCCAGCAGAGGTTGCAACTTTAAATTATGTCTTCTGTTTCCTCCCTTGCACTTGCCAAATCTTGTTCATGTGCACATCTCACACCATGAACAACCAGGATGGGTCTGAGTTCATCCCCTGAAGCCTGGGGATTGCTCCTGGTTTAAAATTATCTCAGGAATTATTGCCCATTCGGTCAGTGAAATTTAAAGTGAATGCTCATTCTTCCTCTGAGGTGTGGGAGGGTGTGGGATTTGTGCCTGCCCCCAGCAGTGTGGGAGTATCTGCTGATCTCAACAGGCACGGGCTCTTTGGTTTCCTTGGCAGGTTGACAGCTTTTGCTTTAAGGATTCTTGGGCAAGTGTATCAATACATCAGTCTGGATCAGATTTCCATTTGTGACTCCCTGCTGTGGCTGATTGATGAATGTCAAATGCCAGATGGGTCATTCGGTGAATTTTCAAACTACCAGCCAGTGAAGCTCCAGGTATGAAACCCAAATGTTTTCTGTGCTTGCACAGGAAAAGCTGAAGTCTCCAGGAGATCAAGTGGTGTAGCAATGTGAGGTATTTTGGGCTGCACTTCACCAAAACACCCAATCAAGACAATTTTGCCAGATTTGCAAGTTCAGTTCAAAACCAGCAGAATCTTGCAAACCTTTCTGTCTTCTCACTTCAAGCAGCTGCTTGCCACTTCTTAATATATAGAAAAAATTAATGTAGGGTGATTGTACAGTAGAATAGTCCTGGCTTGTCAATAAATTGATATATTTTCGTCTCCTTTTTTACAAATGACCTGCTGCCTTCCAAAGAGTCAGTGTATTTTCAGGTTAAATCAAACTGATGTTTCTTAGTGGAATTTCTGTTTTGTTTCCTCACCTCAACTGTGAAAAGGTCTGTTTATTTAAATCAACTTTAATTTCTGTTTAATTCTTTTTATTCTTTGATTCTTGTAGGGTACATTACCTAGAGAAGCTAGAGAAAAATCTCTGTATCTCACAGCATTTTGTATTATTGGAATTGACAAGGCAATTAAAATATGCCCTACTCAGGTAAATGTTATTTTTATTTCTGCCAGCAGGCACGTTCTGGGGTTCTCATTTTCTTTAACATTTCTTCAAAGAAACCAAAAGACCTTGTTTAGTTTCAGAGTTCTGTTTGCTTTGTTTGCCTCCTGGGTCAGTTTATCATACGATACCTTGCAGAAGACATTATAAATCTATATTTTTTGCTAGAGAAGACGTGTTCCTTTACCCCTGATGGATGTGAGCCTGTTCACCCTTACAGAAAATCCACGATGCTAAGCAGAAAGCAGGAGATTTCCTGCTGAGGAACGTGCAGTTTGCCCAGAGCCCCTTCACCAAGGCCATCAGCTCCTACGCCCTGGCTCTGGTGACTCCCAACCACAGCTCGGCGCGCGCGGCCTTCTCCGACCTCAAGAAGGATGCTTTTGTCATAGGTACTGCTCCCTCCCCTCACCCTGCTCTGCCCCTGGCTCCCACACAGCCTGCTCTTTTAGTGGTTTTGGACTCTCTGGTGTCATGGCACTGCTTGGAGAGGGAATTTCAGTGGTGTCCGCTCAGTTTGGCCACTCTGTCACTGTTCATGACCAACAAATCCCATCAGGTCTGTTTGTCATCACCTTCTAGTCTAAACAGCACACTTTTCCAGTGCAAGAGAAGTGTATCTTCATCTCCTGGCAGGTGCAGAGTGAGTTCCTCCTTGTCTCCTTGCCCTGAGAGGGAAATACCTTGTCTTGCCAACATTTGTGTTCTAAACATTTGTATTCTAAACGTTTGTCTTTTGAACACTTGTGTTACCATTACTTGTATTCTAAACACTTATCTTTTGAACACTTGTACTCTAAACACT
>JAWWMO010000040.1:2226752-2241013 GCA_035047845.1 Dendrocincla fuliginosa
AGGCTGTGGCTCTGGGAGCTGTCACTGAGCTCAGGGACAAGGCTGTGGCTCCAGGAACTGTCACTGAGCTCAGGGACAAGGCAGTGGCTCTGGGAGCTCTCAGGAGCTGTCACTGAGCTCACGGACAAGGCTGTGGCTCCAGAAACTCCTGGGAGCTGTCACTGAGCTCAGGGACAAGGCTGTGGCTCCCCAGCTCACAGTCATTTTACACTCTGGAAGCATTTTCCTTGCTGGACTGCAGGATACTCCCTGCCTCCTCCTTGTTCCCACCATGGAATCTGCAGGGTGGATGCTGGGCCTGACAGATGTCTCTTTTTCTAACTGTGACATAATAATTCTGATTTAACCTTGACTAGTCCAAGGCTGACTTAATCCTTCCATAGGACTTTTCAGTCTTTTGGCAAGTGATGGCAGAGGATTTTAACACACATAATGTCTCCCATGGTTTTGTATTTGTCTTGGCAAAATGGGCATTTTCTGTGTTTTAAAAGACTTTAGTTTTTGTGTTACCTTTCCTACACGGAGTTCTTGCATAATTCATGAGATAAACAGTTTTCCATCTTAATTCTTTTTTGTGATCCAGGGTGCTCTTATTTTACTGAAATAGAGAAAAAATGTAGTCCTGGTCTAGAAGAATAGAAGATCAGAGTTTTTTGACATCAGTGTGTTCAAGAATTGGCCCTTTACTTAACAAGGATATGGATTCTAAATGGAAATTACAATTTTCATGGGCTTGTTTGTGTCTGTGCCTATATAAAGATCTCCTAAACTACATTACACTGACTGTTCATTATTTCTTTCTTCTTTCTTTTTGCCAGAAACAATAAAAATGCAATTTGCCAGAAATGTAAGGAGGAAGATCCCAACACTTTAAGTGAGGAAAGCCTACTGGCAGAAGAAAGGGTGAGTTGTTCACAGTCATTAATTTACCATGAACCATTATCTGGGCTACCCTGGAGTCATCACTGGACTACAGTTCAGGAGGGAATAATGTAAAATGTGATGGCAGCTGATGGTTAGACATTTTAACTTAGGTTTTAATACTCTGGGTTCCCCACAGTTTGTGATTTCAAAAAGTAATGGCAGCCCTAGGACTTTCCAAGTGCGGGGTCTGCAGTGTAATAGCCCACACTCTTCCACATAATTAACATTTTATTGTCACAAAGGAACTGCAGCTTTCCTACTTGTAATAATATGTCTTAGCTGTTACTTATTATCCTTAGGAAGTACCTTAATGGATTTTCCAACCTCATGGTTTCTTGTGCCCTTCAAACGTGGAGCTGAATGTAATGACTGATAAAAACTATGCACTGGCAAACGTTTCCTCTGTCGTTTAATGGTGCAGATCTCTTGGTGTTGGGTTATTCTTCAGGCCAGTTGCTGTGCTGTTCTATACCCCAAGTACAAACGGGGCCATGGGGCCCAGCCCCAGCTTGTCTTTTCCTTTCCTTTGTCATTACCTGCAGGAATAGCCACACACACACCTTTTGTGTGCCCCTCTCTGCTCCGCCTGGAAGGCTCTTTTGCCTGCTGGGTGTCCACACGAAGCCAGGAAGATCTGCCCCTCTAGGTCATTTACAGCAAACACTGGGTACCTTTTCAGCACCTCTACTGAAATATGGGCATCATTTGTAAATACTTCCCTCCCTCTCTTTGCACAGCTTCCTCCTCTCAGTTTTCTCTGTGTTGTTCCACGGGATATTTGCCCTCCTCTGTGCTGGAATTGCCTCCAGAGTATCCAAAAACTTGTTGTCATGGCACCTCTTTTAATTGTGCAGGGTGTGATATTAAAAGTGTGCAGGATTTCATGATTTACTTAACAATTGGACATTTTTTTTTCCCCGTGGTTAACAAAATGAAAAAATCTGTGTAGTGCAAAAAAACCCCCCAAAACCACTCCCATGTAGTCCACATTGCTCCAACACACAGTGCCTGCTAAATGGAAACAGCCCCAATGTGCAGAGCACTCTGAGCCCTCTCTGCTGCAGTTTAGGAGGTGTTAATGACCTCGATAATTAAATGCTTTCATTAAGAGACCCCATAGTCAGGGTCCTGTCAGCACATTCGTTGCATGGGACATATTTTAGGCTTCTGTGAAAAGAAATGCAAAATAAGAACTGTAGTTGGGTGGGTGTGTTTTCACTATATTTAAAACATGTCAAGTAGTTTATTTGTTAACAATAAGAAATTATTTAATAAATATTTGGGCTTCTACTACACTAAGAATAACTTCCCAGGTTAGAGTCTTAGAGCAGTACAGCTAATTTTAAATAATAAAGGATAATAGTGGAACACTTTCTGACCAGTGGTTTTTTTTCCTTACTGTGTTTGCTTTCCAGGCTTTTGGTGATGCTGCCATTAATAAAGAGATTTCTGAACTCAAAGTCCACTGTGTGACCCCTGGATGCAGTTGGTCTGGTATCATGAAAGATTTTGAAGTATGTTTAAAGACAGTTTATTTAGATTAACGTGCAGCCTTTACATAAAGGGGGGCAGAGAGGCAGTGAAAGCAGGTTCTCAGCAGACACAAATCAATGCAGGATCATTAGAATCAGTGACAACACTGTGATTTGCACCAATGAAATCTCTAAAACATCTTCATCGTTCTTTTCAGGCTGACCTGAAGTGCCCCAGGTGAAATATTTAAATGGGCAAGATTTGTGAGTCTGCCCTGCAAATTGGAATAATGACCATAAAGGAGAAATTCGGGACCAGGATCATTTTGTTTTTAAATTAAAACACTTAGGCAGTCCGAGGCAGACCCCGTGTTTGAATTTACCAGAAGTTGTTTGGTTTTGGTTTTGGTTTTTCTTTTTGTTTTAAAGTTAAGAATTACCAAAAAAGCCCCAGTGAAGCTGGTGAATTTTTCACCAGGGATCTCCTGCCTGTGCAATGGGACTTTACCCAGGCTTAGAAGAGATGCAGGTCAGGGCTCTGGGCTGCCAGGACGGGACTATTTATAGAGGAAGCGAATCAGCAGTTCATTAACCACGAGCTGCCCTATAACTTTTGACTTCCAGGAGCACCAGAGCTTGTGTGAATATGCCTTGATCCCTTGTCACACTGGCTGTGGACACGTGGTGATGAGGAAGAGACTGGCAGATCACTTGGAAAACGGCTGTGCCAACAACGTGACGGTGTGTCAGCAGTGCCAGCGCAGCCTGCCCAGCACGGGGTGCCAAGTAAGAACACTCCTCTTGCAAATTAGGGCTTTGTGTTACTATCTTAGATAATCTGGCGTGCCATTTCCCCAGCCTGATTTTAGGGCACTCCAAGAATATTTATTTCTCCTGAGTTTGCTATTTTTTCCAGGAAAAGTGAGCTGGGTGTGATAATCTGCTTCCCGAGGGAGGGAAATACCTGTGTGCTCTCCCGTGTTTTGGCTCTGGAAAGAAAGCCCCAACCCCTCAAAAACATGTGTGAGGAAGAGGAGAAGCAGAAGAGCACAGACAGTGGCAGGGAAGAGATCTAGAAACTGGTTGGAGGTTTATTCAGACTGAAACCACCCACAAATTTGTAAGGCAGAACTCTGACAGATATTGTTTCTAGTAGGTACAATCACATATAATAATGCCAATTATCAGCAGCGTCCACAGAGCAGGAAGATCATACTCTGAACCCACCACAAATTTCTCAGTGACTATTTAAACACATTTACTTTGTGGTTTTTTATGTTATTTGCTCTAAATAATGAATATTGTTCCCTCCAAATGATTCAGAATAATTGGCAGCCTTGGAGTTTTGTCTGGGATGGGGGCAGAGTGATCCAAGACCCACCTGACAGGAGGGTCGGGAGTGTTCCAAGGTGTGAATAGCAGTGGGGAGCTCTGCATGTCCCAGCTGTCACAGCTCGGTGCCTTTCCACATCCTGAGCTGTGGGGTTTGCTCAGCAAGGGGGTCCCACTTGTCCTGGGGTGACAACAAGGTGCCCTGCTCAAACCTGCCCCTTGGGGAGCTTCTCACTTGCTCCTCCTGCCTTACCGAGCCCTGCAGAGCCAGAGGAGCACCTGGACCCAGGCACGTCTTCCCGCTGCTCAATCCAGGGTGTTTTCCAGGTTAAACACCAGAAGGTGGCAACACTAAATCCCTCGGAGCGTTCCGGGAGTGCAGTGGGAGGCTGGGGGGGGGAAACCTGAGCCCTGAGTGCCCCCTGAGCATCCTTCCCCCCGCGGAGCTCCCCCAAGAGCTGCTCCCCTCCCACTCATTCCGCTTCGCTGCCACCTCATTCAGTTTTTTTGGGTCAGGAAACCGTGGCAACCGAGCAGGGGGTTGGCCTTGAGGTGCTGCTTTTTCTCTGCCTCCTTTAGTGTTAGTTTTGCTGGTTGCACGCTCGGCTTTATTACCCTACAGAATTTGGGGTATTTGTGGGTATTCCATGTGTCCACAATCCTCTGGGAGCAAGTAGGATTTGGGCACTGCTCTCACTCTCTCCATCTTATTCGTATACAGGTTTTGTGATTTGTGCATTTCTGTTTTAAAGAAACTTCTCTCCAGCCCTTCTCCCTCTCAAGAAATCAGTGATCTGAGGGAGTGAGAGAGCAGAAAGGAAGGAAGGCATATTTTGTGCAATAGCAAGATAAAGACTGTTAAAAACTGAGTTAGGGAGGAAGAAAAACCTGTGGCTGCATTTCTGAGAATCAGAAGAGAAACCCCAGGGCTGCTATGAAAAGGAGTTTATGAAGTCAGTGCCCTGAGCAGTGTGCATGGCAAGCTGACAGTCAGGGTGTTAGACACAGGGATTCCAGATATGAACCAGTGGCAGGGGAATTACCTTACCCTTCTTGGAGCCAGGAAGGGCAGGAAGCCTCGTGTTAGTGGTGATGCATTTTGCATTAGCACACCATGATGGAAAATTTGGATTCCAGCCTTCAAAATGTCCATAAGAAGGGCCTGCACTGAGAAAACTAATTGAAGTCAATGCAAGAAGAGTTTATATTTGAATTATCTTTGAATTTATATTTGAGTTTCCTGTCCTTTCACCTGTTTATATATATGTGTGTGTGTATATTTGAATTTCCTGTTCTGCTTGTCATTGTTGCTTCCTGTTCTGTAACACACCTGCTCGTCACTGCACATATATGTGTGGGTACATGTACGTCTGTACATACATGTGTGTGTGTGCACATAGAGATGGTTTGAACCTGGCAAGACTTGTGCATTGCCAGTCTTGTACCCAAAATCCTTGCAGGAGAAGAATTTAATGCTGTACTGGATTACTTTTTAGGAACACTCATGTGAAGGCAGTTTATGTAAGGAACAAAAACCTGTGCAAACAGAAACAGCTCCAAAGGAAAAGGTGGGTAAAGGATGAGTGAGTGCAATGCAGTTTTGTTTCAGTCAATAAAATTATCTCTTGTTTGTGGAGATTAAAGAGCATCTGAGACCATCTTCAGGTACAACAGTTGTGTCTGGGTGCTCTTTACATCCCAACAAAGCTCTTCTGCCTTCTCTCCTCTGCTCCCACAATTAACTTCAGTAAATTATCTTCTCAATTAATCTTATGAAATGGGGAAATACTCATTTCCTTTCGTGCATTCAGGGAAACCCACATGAGCTAAAGAGGAGTGTGCTCTAGGGGGGAAGTGTATTTAAAGCATCTTATTGATAAGAAGCTGTGGGTTGTTAAATTATGTTCTGTCATTCTGGGGCCTGTTGGATGGACACTTCACTGTGCAAGGAACTTGCCATCAGCCACCTCTTCATTGATTTGCCATCAATTTTCAAAGCTGTGGTAGTGCCTTGACTGGAGTTGACCTGATTTGCAACTGCTGGGATTGTGGCCTGGGTGTTTGTAGGGGAATAAAACAGTCACTTTCAATTGGTATTTGATTTTTTCCTCTCCTTTTTGTCAACAGAGCCTCTCCACGTGCTCAGCCAACAAGGATGGGTGTCGTTTTTCTGAGGTGGGCTGTTCATTTAGGGTGAGTGAAACGGGTCCCTTCAGAGAGGTCCCAACTGTTCCACTCTGGTTTGGGTCTGCCTCTTAAAACAGAAACAGCACTTCTTTGCATTTTAGCTGCCTTATCCCCTCTTTTGAGCCCAGCATATGTATTAAGTCTTGGCTTATCTGGGAATCTTGCTGGGACTCTGCCTGGCATCCTGTTTAATCCCAACATTGCCACCAGTTGTTTTATTTTTATGTAGCACTTTGTGTTGGACTTGAAGATCTTAGAGGTCTTTCCAACCCTAGCCATTCTAGGATTCCACACATGTAGCCTGAATTTAGAGGATTTCCTGGGTTTTCTCCTCTGGTGCCAGCTGATGTAGCTGCACCTGCATCTTGCAGTTTGTCCATCCCTGTCCCTCCCCAAAAGCTACAGGACTGCTGGATTTGGCCCCAGGACAGCTGTGGTGGTCACAGAGGGTGTATTGACAGTGTCACCTTCCTGCAGGGAAGCAAAGAGAAGCTGAAGGAGCATGAAAAATCTGCAGTTGGGGCCCACATGCTGCTGCTGCTGCAGCACATGAGGCAGCTGAAGGGAACCTTGTGCACTGCTGCCAAAGCTGCCCGTGGTGTCACCCCCCAGGCAGAGCTGAACATCAACGGGGCAGGGAAAAGCATCCCCAGCCTGCAGATCCCAGCAGGGCTGGACACCGGCCGGGATGTGGAAGTGGACTGCCTGCCTGGGTCTTCTGCTCCTGAGGAGGAGTCTGCTCTGCAGCAGCTCGTGAGGGAGAAGGTGATTTCAGAGCTGGAAAACAAGCTGCACGTGTTTGAGAACATCGTGGCCGTGCTCAACAAGGAGGTGGAGAGCTCCAACATGGAGATCATGGCCTTCCGCAGGCAGAGCGAGCTGGACCAGAACATCATCCGAGGCCTCGAGCTGAAGGTGAATAGTTACAGTAAGGATTGCCTGGGTTCTGGTTCCACACAGCAAATACTGACCCTTCTCAGTGAGAGGGAGGGGGCAGGGAGTGTGAGCTGTGAAGTGGTCCATTCTGGGCACATCTGCAGGATGATTTTGTTGTTTCGGATAAATTTTCAAGCGGGAATCTCTGGTATTTGTTCTCTAAATCCGTGTTTGGGTACTCAGATATTCATGAGGGTTCTGAATGTTCAGACTTTGCCAGGATCAGGCTGTGAGGAGCAAGACAGTTGTTTCATTGACTGATCCTCCTACAGCAGCACTTTGCCTGGGGGCCCAAACAGCCATCCCTCGGGTTGTTTTGACACGTGGCTGTCACTTAGAAAGGAATCAAAGCAGAGTTTCTGAACATGAGGGCTCCAGAGCGACTCGGCTGCTCCTGCAGCACAGCAGGAGGGGAGAGGGGCCTGTCTGAGGGCTGCTCTCTGTGCTGCAGATCGCAGAGCTGCACCGCTGCCTGGCGCAGAAGGACGCGGGGCTGAGCAGCCTGCACAAGAGCCTGCTGTTCTCTGAGCAGGCTTCCTACGACGGCATCTTTCTGTGGAAAATAACTGACGTTGGCAGGAAGCTCCAGGACTCCGTGACTGGCAGAACAGTGGGCTTGTACTCACCAGGTAAAGCACGTCCTGGGGCTGGGGGGCTGCAAACCCTCCTTTCTCCCGGGCGCTGCTTCTCTCTGCTCCTGCCCATGGGACCTTTGAAACATCCCCTTGAACCATCCCCTTAAACCAAGGTGCTGTTTATGCAGAGACTGTAATCCAGGGCAGCTTTTGCAGGGAGCTGTGCTCTATTCTGGGCTCAGTTTGCCCTCCACCACAGCTCCTTGCTGTGACATTTGCTGGATCCCTCCCAGCCCAACCCACAGCTCGGTGCCCGTGGCACCACAGGGCTTCCTGCTGCAGCTATTTCCATGTGGGAAGTAATTGGATTAGGTAAAATACACTCGTGTGGCTAGTAACAGGTAATTTTCACCGAGGCATGAGGCACTGAAAGGCTTCCAAGCACTGGATTTCCATTGCTTGTGGTCTCCAGGGGGTATTGACCTGCCTGTTCTCCTCTGTGTGAGAGCAAACCCGGCACACGCCACCTCCTCCCTTGCTCCAGTGCACCCATTATGTCTTGATTTTTGTCACAGGGGGGCTTTGTTAACAAAGAATTCTGCTTTCCAGCTTTCTACACAGCCAAGTACGGCTACAAGGTGTGTCTGAGGGTGTACCTGAACGGGGATGGGACAGGCAAGGGGACACACCTGTCCCTGTTCTTCGTGGTCATGAAGGGAGACTACGATGCTTTGCTGCCCTGGCCTTTCAGGCACAAGGTAAGCAGGGAAACCTCTGCATGCCTGGTCCCAGCCTAAACCCACTGCTTCTCCCAGGCACTTCTTCTCTGGTTTGGTGGAAGTTGGAGTGCTTTGCCATTTTCCTCTCTGAAGGCCATCCTGGAATCCTGGTAATAGTTTGTCTCTGACCAGTCACTTCCAGGGAAAGCTCTCCTGCTGATACTCCACACTTTCCCTGGTAGGATTTTCAGACACCAGAATATTCCAGCCTGTGTCCAGCTGGGCTAAAGCCAAGACACATTTCCTCCTGGCTCTTGCCAAACATTGATAATATCAGTTAATGAGGGGATTTGCTGCCTGGAGGTGTCAGAAGGGTGAGGTGAGAGTTCCACTTACAAAGGTGCCACAGGTGCCCCATGTGATTCTGGTCTTATTTTTTCACCAAAGTGTGATCTGATAGTGGCAACAATGGTTAGAAAAGCAGTGAAACCACGGCAGGGCCTGATCTCTGCCCTGACCCTTGCCTTTGTGTGGCAATCATTCCAATAAGCTTTTCACATAAATAGCTTTGCTACCAGTTAGCAGCCAAAAAATTAGAAATCAAAGTTCCCAGTCCTCACTGTATTGAAAGATTATTGCATACATTTCACATTTAAAGCTAAAGAACAGTGAGTTAATAGCAGGAGTAATGAAATGGGGAGATTCTATACTGATACTTAGGTTGTGTCTTTTCCATATTTGTGCACAGGCAACTGTTTCTTCTCATTCCAAACCACAACAACAGAACAAATTTAATGGCTGTAACCAAACCCAGGGTTTGCTTAAGCTGTTGGGAGAGAGGGGAAAAAAAGCATTTGGACTATGCATTTCTCTACCAAGAAATAATTCCTTACTTGATTGAATTTGACTCTGTTTAATGGGAGGCAAAATTTTAAACTTTCATTTGGGAACCGTTCGCACGATCTGTCCCTGCAGGTTGGGAACATCCCTTCCAGTCTGGGGTTAATTATCAGTGCAGCACCAGCTGCTCTTGCAGCCCTCCCATTCTGGTTCATTTTCCCCCCCTGTAACCCCCCTTGCTTTGCAGGTGACATTCATGCTGCTGGACCAGAATAACCGGGAGCACGTGATCGACGCCTTTCGCCCGGACCTGACGTCCGCGTCCTTCCAGAGGCCGGTGCACGACATGAACGTGGCCAGTGGCTGCCCCATGTTCCTGCCCCTGGCCAAGCTGCAGTCCCCCAGATATGCCTACGTGAAGGAGGACACGCTCTTCCTCAAGTGCATCATAGAAACCAATTAGCAAACCCCAAAATCTGGGAAATCACCCACCCAGCATCAACAGCTTACCGGGGGGAAACCCATCACTTGGAGGCCTTGGGTGGGTTTTCATGTGCATACAAAAGCCACCCGTGTCACCTGGAGGTGCCAGCAGCTGCCAGGGGCTTCCCCCAGTGCCCATGGAATGTGCTGCTGCCCATGAGAATGGGATTATTTCACCGAAACCACCCATTTCCCTGGCTTAGGTGTTGGTCACACTCACCCCCAGCCCCACAGAGTTACTTGTGGAGCGGGCACTGCTCTTGCCCAGCCCAGCTGTGGGGGTGCCTCTGCTGGGGGTTCCTGGCACAGTGAGGCTCAATTCCCTTGGAGCCCCTTGGCCTGACAGGTTTTGAGCTTCCCCAGGCTCTGGCAGCACCGTGGCATTTCCAGCTCCCCTTGCAGGAGGTGCAGAGCCAGCTCCTGTGGGACTGCACGGCCTGGCAGCCCCACTGTGGGATTGGGGCTGTTCCCCAGCAGGAACAGGGACAGATTCCTTCCCCTGAGGCCCCAGTGGGGTGTCCCCCCTGTGCTCGTGGATGACCTCAGGAGCTGTGGCCAGCACTGGTGGCTCCAGCCCCCGCACTGGGGATTTATTCCTTTATTTATTTTAGACCTCTATTTATGTGCCCTGTAAAGAGATGTTGTGTTGCATCAGCAGCCGGGGCCAGATTACACTGTGCCTTGGGGGAATTACTCTTGGAATTTCCAAAGGAGCCCTTTGACTTTCCCATTGCAGATCTGGAGCTCGAGGGGTTGTAACGCCCTGGAAAACCAGAGCTTTGCTCCAGGCAGGGCAAGGACCCCTCAGGGGCTTTGGTTGAAAGTGTCCAGTCACTTCCTGAACCTTCAAGGCAAGTGATTTTTTGGAAATTATTATTTTTTTAATTCCTTCATTCCTTTCATGTGCTCTGCTGTTAAAGTCTTTTCTCACAAACAGAAGTAACTGCAGAAGTGTTTTTTTCCTTTTATTTTTTATTAGAAGTAAGAAATTAATTATTTTTTTAATGTGGAAAACCAGCTTGAGACTGTCTGGATGTTTGTGAAATCTGTCATTTCTATCTTGACAACATCCTTTAACATAATTAGTTGTGATAAAGTATCACATTTCAAAAACACCCACCCCATAAACAAATATCTAGCAAAGCTTGTTTGGGAAGGAACTGGATATTCTTTGCCATCACAGACACAGAGTCTCCCTCTCTCTCTGTCTGTTCCTCTATTCCATATTTAAAATGTTCTTTCAGGGACAGAAAGTTGTTTTTCCAGCCCCTGTAACCACACTGGAGTAATTTGCCTAAAAATATTATGCTTCTTGTGGCCATATCACTTTGACAAACACTGTATTTATTACAATCATTCATATTTTCTTACAATTTTATTTATTTCCTAAATAAAGCTTGCTAACTTAGGAAAGGTTGGGGTGTTGTATTCACCATAAAATAGGGAGCTGAGCATCTTAGAGATGTTATGATGGGATTTGGTATAGAAAAAGCTGAACTGTGGTACAATACCTTCCTCCCCTCCCCTCCCCTCTCCTCTCCTCTCTTTCCAGGGGAAGGAGGGTTCCTTCAGAGCCGTGCTCAGGAACTACACCATGCCCAGAACATCCATTCCCCTCGAACCTGCCCAGCTGGGAGAGCACTTACAGGCTCTTCATGTCTTAGGCAGTTGCACAGAGCACGCAAAGAGAGCTAAATGAAAAAAAAAGATGGATATGGACCAAATCCATGCTAAATAAACAAAAAAGACATGAAACCCAACACCTAATGCTCTTCCTTTTAAAGGCACAGCTGGCACAAAGAGGCCCAATGTCAGATTGAACCGCTCTGATTCAAATTAGAGCCACAGCTCGGCCCCAGTGCTGGATCAGCATCCTTGGGAAGGGCTCCAAGGAGCCCGACCTGCCCCCTGTGCGTTACCACGGCCATGTGGAATGTTCTGAACTGCTTCCAAACACAGGGCCCCGCTCCCAGCCCTGCTGCTCCTGCCACTGCCTCTGCATTTTCATCCCCAAGACCTTCAGCCACAAAACCCCCTTGATAAGGAAGTGGCTGACACTTCCAGGAGGTGGAATCGGAGTGATATCAAGGGTTTTCTAGTCCATTAAATCCCTTCTGCTGCAGAAAGGAGCAGCCAAAGTGATTTTTTATTCTTTTTTTTGGCCTGGATCAAATCAAACGAGGCAGAAAAATCAAGGAGAATTTTAGGGAGTTAAATCAGCACTGTTTGCTCTGTGTTTAATGGCCAGGCTGGCAGAGTCGTGGTGCTCCTGTAGCTCCGATGCTCTGAAATAATCAAGGGCAAGGTTTGTAGGGAAAGATCTTTTTTTTTTTTTGAATGGACTTATAAAGCTGAAAAAGCAGGCAAATTTTAGGCTTATAAGCTTCTGGGCATGATAAGAACTCAAGCCTTGCACACAGTGGCTCTCAGCTTAAATTGATTGTGTTGGTCAGTCAGATGGTTTTGGGCCCTTGGAACAGAGGGCAGCGTTGGCCAGGAGAGAGAGGGAATTCTCTCAATATCCTGGAGCTGCTTCAGTTGTAGGCACCTTCTACTGCCATGGATGTATCCTACTGAACCTCCTCCAGCTGGGAATGGCTCCTGTGAGCTGCCCGGCCGTGGGAGGCTCTGGAGCAGAGCCATTCCTGCCCATGCGATCTCCACGTCAGGCCTGGAGCTCAGAGGCAGCTTCGTGTTTGGGTTTCCATTCAGTGTTCCTCGGCTTTGTTCTCCAAGGCTACACGCCAACATGCAACCCCTCCTCCCAGCCCTGTTTTCAAAGAAAGAAAAACACCGTGAAAAGAGGCTGCAATGATTTCTGGGCAGTTTTCAAAGCAGAAAGGCAGTGCTGGGAGCTGCTCTCCCTGCACACCCCACGGGCTCTGCTCCAGACAGGGCTGGGACTCTCCCGGAGCTCCATCCTCATGTGAGCAGGGAAGCACCTCCCCACCTCTGCAAGTGCAGGAGCAATTAAAAGTTTTTCAGGAAAAAATGGGAATTTTGGGGTAGTTAGCTACCTGGGGTTTCATTCAAAACCTTTTGCAAATGTAGGTTTTGTTTGGGAATTCCGTAGTGGGGAAGGAGCTGGGAGTGCTGCCCTGGGAGCCCACGCTGGCCCCACTCCCTGCCTGAGGAGGGGGCAGCGTTGCTGGCCCCCAGCTTTGCACTGGTTTGGGGGCTCTCATTCATTTCTGTTCCCTTGCTTACAGAACAGTCTGTAAGGTGAGGAGGAAGAGCAGGAGGAGGAGCAGGAGGGCAGCACCCAGGACCTCACTGCAGCAGGAGCCATGGCCAGGCTTGGTGGGTGCTGTGCCTGGAGAACCTGCAAGGAAAGCAGAGTTAAATGTGATTGTGTGGCTTCATTCCTGGTAGGAAAGAGAGGATACATCTCCAATTCTTTTATTTTTTTATTTTAATTTTGTTTGGGCCTTTTGCCCAGGGCAATGCTCCTTCCACTGGCAGGTGCCAGGTTTGGGGTGCCCTCTCCATGCAGAGGGTTTTTTGGGGGGTTATCCCTGTTTACACCCCTGGTGAACTTGATCCAGTCTGATTTTTGTGTCACACCATCTGCACTCCTGTGGGAAAGGACCAACATTCTGCAAACATCAACCCCGGAGGCTGGAGAGGAGGGTGGTGCTCCCCCAGCCCCCGTGGGCACAGGCTGGGACAGGAACAGTGCCCTGGGAGTGCCACAGTCCACAGGATTTGGGGCAAACCCAGCACCCCCACCACAGAGGAGCAGGCATTTGTCGGAGGGTAGGGCTGTGGTGCAGGGGTTATTTTAATCCTGAGGTGACTCACACTATCCCGATGTGACTCAGGTGGGGCAGGGCCTGGGGCTGGTTGGAGGTGTGGCACGGCATGGCACGGCATGGCACACTGTGATACAGCATGGCACAGGGTGGCATGGCATCGCCTTCACACCGTGCTGGGCTTTCCCTGCCTCGCAGAATGAGCAGAGCAGCTGCTCAGGGCACTGTGTCCCGTCCCCTTCACAGGTGCAGCAGCACTCGGAGCACTCGGCCACCACTGTTTTATAGGAAAACTGTTTTTATGGGATTAAGGGTGTTATTTCCTAGCAGAATGAATCCCGGGTGTTTGAGAGGCGGCTCAGCACCGTGTCACTCCTCCCTGCCACCCGGGAGCTGCTCCCTTGCAGTTCCAGCCTTGCTGCAGGTGTGCTCTGAGCCCCAGCTCCCGGGGCTGTGGGAGCTCATCCATCCCTGGGAGGAAAATCCCAGAGCTCTGCCCGCACTTGGCCCGCACCCTGCCCCGGGAACCGGCTCCTCTGTGGCCCGAGCAGCCTGGAAAACATTGCTTTTTCAGGAGCGCTTTCCAACAAACAGCAAATCCTTCAGATTTCTTCTTGGCACCGGCCGAAGCATTTTTTCAGTGATAGATTTTTCTCTGCTGAGATTCAGAGAAAGGCTGACAGGCTGCTCCCGTTTCCAGGAATCCCGGCGAGCACAGGTCGTTCCCTGTCAGGACAATGCTGTGCAGGCACTGCCCGCACCCGGCGCGGGGGCCCCGGGGGTACCGGAGGAGGGTGACACGAAGGGACATCCCGCGAGTGCCGGAGGGTGCCGGTGCCTGTCCACGGGCGGTGGGTGCCCCGTCCTGCCCCGGGGGTGCCGCCCGTGGGGGCATCGGGACGGTCCGGACTGAGCCGGGCCCGTCTGAGCCGCGTTTGCCGATCCGAGCCGAGCCGGTCCGTGCCGTGCCTGTCACGCCCGTCGGTGCCGGTCCATGCGGTGCTGAGATGTGTTTGCCGGTCCGGTCCGTGAGGTGCTGAG
>JAWWMO010000040.1:2257701-2278054 GCA_035047845.1 Dendrocincla fuliginosa
GGGCCAGTCCTGTGCCAAGGGCTTGGGGCAGGAGAGGGGCAGTTTGGAGCTGGATCAGCCCAGAAGTGCCCAGAGCTCGGCTGTGGGAGGTCACCCCTGGACTAACAGGGTTACAGATCCCCTCACCCCATGGCTCAGCACCCGGGACTGGTTTTCTGAAGAAGAATAAATACACATTTCTAAGCAAAAAGGAGGAAGAAGGGAACGGCTCCCAGATGAAGCACATCTTTCCTGCTGAGGACACATCCTGCAGCATCCTTAGCTGTGTGCCTGGGGTGAGGTATGTCCCTCCCTCTTGGAAATGGGGGACAGGACCCTCTGCCTCCCTGGGGATGCAGGGAGGAGAAGAGCAGTCTGTCAGGTTGGGGTAGGGATTTGTCCATGAGACACAGGGCTGAAGCCTGCTGGGGGAGCAGAGCCCCAGTCTGTGCACCTGCAGAGTTTTAATCTGCCCTGTCAGCCCAGGAGGATCATTCTCCTCTGCCATAGCTGCTGTGCAGCCCATCCTACAGCCTCTCACAGCCTGCAAGGGACAGCAGGACTTCAAGACAGGTTTTAAGTTCGTTTCATCTTAATTATGTGATATTACCAGTGAACCTGGATCCTCTCAGGCCCAGACACCCTAATGGCACATCCCAGCTCTGCAGAGCTGCACACACAGCAACGCTGTGCCCGTGGCCTGGCAGAGCACAGCAACAAGTGGGGTTTGCTGTCCATTAGCTGTGACTCCTGGCAAGCCCCTTTGCTGCTGCTTGTGCTCACATGCCATAAACAGAGCCATAAAAATATATCATTATCTCAGCAGGGCTGCTGCTGGAGCAGGAGGTAGCAGGGAGGGCTGAGGAGCAGCGAGGGCTGGGGCCGTGCACTCGCAGGGCTCACAGCTGCTCTTCCCTTTGTCTTTTGTCTGGTTTTGGACACAAACAGCATCTGGCCCTGGATCAACTACAGTGATTAAAAAACACTTAGAAGACTATGTTTCCCCCCTTATTTCCCCCCTCCTTTGTCCTCTGAAAAACCTCCCATTACAGCACCAATGTCAAATTCTTTTTTTTTTTTTAAAAAAAAGAAAGATTGAATTAAAAATCTCTCCTGCCACCACAAAGTCAAGAGCTCCTTTCCATTTGGAAAATGACTGATGTGCTCTATTGCTTGTCTCCTCTTTTCCAATCCATTTGAGGAAATACTCTTTGTTATCACAAGGTATCTCATAATTTTTAGAGCTCCTTCTGTGCTCTTTTTCCCCACTAAGCCATTTAACAAAATTATACAACAAATCCCAGGAGCTACTCAGAGAGTTACAAGCCAAACAGAGATATGCTGGTGTACCTATTTTTCCAGATTAAAATGTAATCAGAAAAAAAAAAATCCAACCTGTTCAGCCTGGTGATCATTAATCTTCTTGGGAGATGTATGTGCATGAATCCCCAGGATCATTTGTGACTGGATATTAGTACAAATATGAGCACTCCCTTGTTTTATGGGATGTTTCCCCCTTTTATTTCTGAAAAGAAAAAGGTACCCCCAATTTTTTTTTCTGCTCAGAATAATTGTTTTTGCTAAGGGATAGTGGAAAAGAGGAGTGAAACTTGAGGATTCCTGCCTGATAAACCAAATAAACTCGTGATTGCAAAAATACTGAACAAAACTGAGAATTTGTGTAAGATTTTAAGCACTTTGCTGAAAAGAACTGAGCAGCAAAATGACAGCTGAGTACAGAGAGAGACTCAGATTTCTGCAGTATTTGTCTTGGCTTTGCTGAACTAAAACCAGTTTTAGAATCACCACGTCAGGACTTTCTGTCTAGTTTTGAGGAGACTCTGTTAAAAAAACCCCCAAGCAACACCACCCAAACACAACCCATGGCAATGCTGAGTTTGCCCTGAGCTCCCTGAGTGCAACTGGGGAAAAAAAACTCCTTGGAAATTTGCTCTGCTCTCTGCAGAGCCGGGGAGCACATTCCTCCTGCGAGATGGATTTGTGCAGAGGTCCCCTCACGGTATTTCCATGGTTGCTCGGTGAGGGTTGATGTCCCCAAAGGGCCACCCTTGTCCCTCCCATGCCCATCCCGGTGCCAGAGGCTCCCACTTACCAGCAGCAAAGTGCCCCGGCTTGGCTGGGGGCAGCCCTGGGCACTGGATGGGCACGACCAGCGCTGGCTCAGCCACTTCATCTCCGTCCCCTCCGTCCTTCCACCTGCTCTGCCCGAGCTGGGAACGCTGCCTGGGCAGGCTGCCCATGTGAGCACTAACTCCTCCTCCTCCTCCTCTTCCTCCTCGGCTGGTACCCGCCTGCCAACCCAGCGAGGGGCAGGGACAGGGGACAGCACAGTGTTCTGTCCCCTCCTGCCACCCCGAGCCTGGCCAGCCCCCTCTCTGCATCCCCCTCACCTGCAGAGCGGGGGGACAGGCTGCCCAAAAGTGGGGGCCAACCATGGCAGGGACAAACACACACCTGTGTTGGTGTCATACCATCAAACACCTGCACCCACACGTGCTGGGGAAATCTGCCCCTCCAGTGGGGGCACGGGGTCCTCCCAGTGCTGTCCCTGCTGCTCTGGGACCTGCTGGTGCCATTTGTCACTCTGGCCTTGCATTGCCCATCTATAAAGCAGTTATTTTCTCAAATTTAATGCTGTCAGGGCTCTGTGCTATTCAGTCATTCCAGTGCCCTGTCAGGTGCTCTGGGACTTGCTGGTGCCATTTGTCATTCTTGCCTTGGATTTCCCATCTATAAAGCAGTTATTTTTCTCAGGTTTAACGTTGTCAAGGGTCTGTATTCTTTGGAGAGAATCCACCAGGCAGTTGCTGGGTGCTGTTGTGGTGTTCGTGCCCAAAATCTCATTCTGTCTCACACTGTGCCTTTATTGTAACTGTTATACCTTCATTGTGTTCCTGTTGTAACTTTATTGTGTTTCTCTTGTTACCCTCATTTTGTTCCTGTTGTACCTTCATTGTGCTCCTGTCACTTCCCATAACCTGTTAAAACACTCCTGGCCAGCCCCAGCCTGGATGTGGACAAGGGGCTGGACCTGCCCCTCCGTGCCCTGCAAGGTGCCACTGACTCGGTGCCACCTCAGGGGTCTCAGAGCTGTGAAACACCCCTGGCTCTGCAGGTCTCAGCTGCTGCTTCAATTCATAGTCCAGGGGTTGGAAATTTGGTGTTTTCTCCTCTGGTGTGAAGCAAATCCTGGGTTCTCTGGCAGTGGCCGAGCTGATAGGAGGGCTGGGGTGGGGGTGGCACCTGCACGATCCCCCTGACAGGGGTGACACCCCCGGGGGACCCGCTCTGGGGAGCTCCCTGAACAGAGTCTGAATTCACAAAGTTTAAATTCACTGTCTGTTCCACGCTGGGCACAGGGTGGTGTAAAACCAAGCACAGCTGGGGCACCCGGAGGGGTAAAAAAGTGCATTTTTTACACAGTCTAATACATCTTTATCCGTGCGATGCCACCTTAACTCAGGGTCCTTTCCCGTACTCAGCTCCTGTCCGGGCTGTCTGACCACACCGACAATGTCCAGCTACGGGGAGAACACTCACCCCGAACACATCCCGGGTGGCAGATGCTCTTCACAGCCCCGGGCGCTGCCGGCTGGCTCGGGGCAACCACGGGCACGGGTGGGATCAGCAGCCTCCCCTTCCCGCCCTTCCACAGCGCCGTTTATCCCCCTTTTCCCAAAACACGGCTCCGCGACCCCCACCCGCCCCTCAAGGCGGGGTCAAGCCCTCAGTGTGGCCACACCCCGGGCGGGACCCGGCCGTCAATCCGCAGGGCCGCGCCCCCTCCGGCACCGCCCGCGGGCCATTTGTTTACATCGGTGCGGCCGTGAAGGCCGCCCTTAGCAACCGTTGCTAAGGGCAGCCGCCATCTCGCGATACTTCCGCGCTGCCCCCAGCTCTCGCGAGACCCTGGCCCGGCCAGCTTGGCGGGCGGGCCGAGCTCTCGCGATGTTTGCGGGGCAGGGAGGAGGAGGAGGCCAAGATGGCGGCAGAGGCGGCGGTGTCGCTGCTGGAGCGGGCGGCCCGGCGGGACGCGGCCCTCGAGGAGCTGCGGGCCCTCAGGGTCGCCCTGCAGGCCGTGCCGCCCGCCGCCCTTCGCGCCCGCCTCGGCGACCACCACCTGGCAGCGCTCTTCGGCCTCCTCAGCGCCAGTGATCGGTGAGCGGCCCCGCCGCGCCCCTCGCTGCCTGGGTTCCTCAGGGGCGGGTCTGGCATGGCTTAGCACGGCGTGGTCGCGCACTGAGGGGCTCGGTTTTCTCTCCGTCCCGCCCAGGGAGCAGGTGCCGGCGTGTGTTTCCATCCTGGAAAGACTTCTGCAGGCCCTGGACCCCCTGTATGTGATCCAGAACCTGCGGGAGGAGCTCCAGAAGGGGCTTTGCCACCCCGAGGACTCCGTGAGGATTCTCTCCATAGCCCAGGTACAACTCTGCGTGCAGCCAGCCCGGGCCAGGCCTCATCTCTTACTGCTGCCTCACGCCCTAATTTGTGATAAAAACACCACAGCAGGTGTGACCTGCAGGAGTTCCACACTCGCACCCTTCGGGGTCATCGCTGTGCAGTGTGTTTATGCTTTGTGGTATGTCGGTTATAATGTATAAAACCATGTCCCGAAAAAAGGAGCTTATAAATGAAACTTCTGGTTAAAGCTTTCCAGGCCAGCACCACCAGCAGGTGCTGTAAGAATTAAAAGCAGCAACGTTTTGATATTCAAAATAACAGGATTGGGGGACGTTGTGGTTTGGAATGGACTTCTGGAAGGTTCAGGTTCAGCTAAAGTGGCTGCTTGGGGTGTTGGCCAGGGGAGTTTTGATCCCAGAGTGGTGATTCTGGCTGGCTGTGTAGCTGTTGCAGTGCTTGAATGTCCCTGCAGTGGAACAAGCTCGTGTTAATGTTGTTTTCTGCCATTGTTTGGGCAGGTTGGGAGGATTGTTGAGGACTCAGGTGCTGTCACAGAGGTTCTCAGCAGCCCCGAGCTGTTACGGCTCATCATCAGCTGCATTGGAGAGGAGAAGATTGCAGTGGCCAAGGAGGTGAGCTGGGCCTGGGCATTCCTCTGCACAATCCACCTTTGCCACGTGTCCAGGGTGGAAACTCCTGCCCTTCCCTGAGGAGAGCAGAGGTTTGCAAGATGTTAGGAGCCTTAAACCCAGAAACTGCTCAGTTGTGATAGAAAATTCCCCCAGAACTGGCATGTTCCAGTAGGTGGTGATGCCAAAGTGAACTCATAAATCAGAATCTGGTGCCAGAGGCTTGGATGGCAATAACCACAACTAGCTCTCATCAGTGGAAAAGGAATTAATAAGTTAACAAAGAACATCAGAACTAAGCCTGATAATCTTGGAGGGGTTTTTCTGTTTGATTGTTTATTATTAATAACAAGCTCCTGTTTTTCTTCCAGGCCATCAAATCCCTGTCCAGGATAGCCCAGAGCCAGGATGGTTTGGAGGCTCTGTTTGTGGGCAGCTTGTTGAGTGACCTGAGAAACGTCATGGCAGTGAGCGACGTGGTTCGCTACCGAGTGTACGAGGTGGGGATGGGGGGCTGCAGGTCCTCGTGGGGCTCAGGCACAGCCTGGCCTCTGGGGCTTTGAAATCACCATTTAGTCCTCCTCTGTGAACTTTCTGGAGGCAAAATTCAGCTGCAGTGGGCTCTTGACCTTTGGGTGTGAAGTGCTGTTCAAAGAGACGGGAGGGATGCCAAGCGTGCCAGTCTAGAGGTGGGTGGCAAAGCAGAAATAGTACAGTTTGGCCATTCTAGGGCTTAATGGGAATAGCAGAGGGAAAATTGACTGAACAGAGATCAAAAATATGTGCTATAGGCTTGGGAGCCCTTAGGAACATTTTTCAGGCAAATATTTGAGTTAGTGATAAAAACGTCATTAAATTATTTAATATATGTAGGGTTCTTAGCATTATAAGATGTATTTGGCCATTACTGTGAATTGTTCTCGTTAAAATGTTTTTATAAACCTTCCTTTCTTTTTGCTCTTATTTAGTTAATTGTTGAGATCTCTTCAGTGTCAGCAGAGTCCCTGAGTTACTGTGCCAACAGTGGGTTAATATCTGAGTTAATTGGGGAGCTCACTGGAGAAGATGTGCTGGTCAGGTATGTTGGGATTGCCACCACTGTTAAAACTCTGACACAGTCTTACAATAACACTCTTCAAACATGTTTGTGTGTGGGTTCTGGGAAACCCTTGTTAGGAAAACACTTTTTCTGCCTCTTCATAAACTGCCTTGAGCCTAAAATACTTTCTGCATTAATTTGAGAGTCAGGATGAAGCTTCCCCAGTATGATGTGATAATTGTCATTATTGTAATTGTAATATGAACACTTTAAATTCTTTCCTACACCTGAAGTAAGAGCTGAGTGAGCTTGAGGGAGTGTTGGGCATTTGGGCTCATTTCTTTGTTTTTTTGATTGGAAATACCTGTTTTTCTGTTGCAGAGCTACCTGTATAGAGATGGTGACCTCGCTGGCCCACACCCCACAGGGGCGTCAGTATCTTGCTCAGCAAGGGGTGATTGATAAAATCTCCAACATCATCCTTGGGGCAGAGTCTGATCCTTTCTCAGGCTTCTATTTGCCAGGTAACATCGTGTACCTTTTGAAATGTGTGTTATTGCAGCCTTTTTTTAGGAATGTAAAGGTTGGGAATTAAGTAAATGACAAAATCTTGGCTTTTTCTTTAGTTCTGTCTTTTTTCTGAGGCCTTTTACCAACCCTATTCAGACTTAATAACACAAGTTTGGCAACTAAACAATCTCACATTGAATGTTATCATTGCTAGAGTTATTGTTCCTTCACTCAGTGCTTTATTTTGGTTTTGTTTTCTCAGGATTTGTTAAATTTTTTGGGAATCTGGCAGTTGTGGACAGTCCCCAGCAGATCTGTGAGCGATACCCTGTCTTTATGGAAAAAGTCTTTGAAATGGCAGAGAGTCAGGATCCAACCATGATTGGAGTGGCTGTGGACACACTGGGAATCCTGGGATCAAATGTGGAAGGCAAACAGGTTTTACAGAAAACTAGTTAGTATCCTTTTTTTAAAATTTAATAAAACTTTCTCAGTGAGTTGATTTAATATAACAGAAAAAGGAATTAGAAAATGTATTTATCTAATACATACATTTATAATGTGCCTGACTGGTAGCTCTCCTCTACTCTGGCTGAATGAATTACAAGCACTTTATTTTTATTTTGAAAGGAAGTAGATTTCAAAACCTGTTAAGCAAAATAGGGCACCAGGCCAAGAATGCCCCCACGGAGCTGCGGCTGCGGTGCCTGGATGCCATTTCATCTCTCCTCTACTTGCCTGTAAGTTGGTGTTTGGTTTTTCCCCTTTAAATCTGCAAGAATGAAATTATTCTACACCTGGGTAATGCTGAGAAAACCTTTTGCAGCCTCTGGCTTGGGTAGAATCAGTGCTTCTTAGTATTCTGAGTGACTGATTTTACTGCTTTGAAATTCCCTGATGTATTTGTTTAATGTTTGACTTCGTTTGTAAGTAAGCCGGTGTTCTGAAATATTTATAAAATATTAAGACTCCGTGGACAAGGGAATGAGAATAAACAGGTTAATATCCTTGTGCTTGAAGGGCCTGACAACTGCTCTAATCCCTGTGTGTGTTCTTTAGATCCAGTGATGTGGGTTTAATGGTGTAGCTCTGCATTAGTGAGCAAACCATTTGAACATAAAAACGTCAAGGCTCTTCATAATCCTAACCAAACCCTTTCATTTTTGGGTGTCATTTGTGCAGCCAGAGCAGCAGACAGAAGACCTTTTAAGAATGACAGAATCCTGGTTCACATCCTTGTCTAGCCAGCCCCTGGAACTCTTCAGGAGCATCAGCACTCAGCCATTCCCTGACCTCCACTGTGGGGCTTTGCGGGTCTTCACTGTAAGTGCCTTTTGCTTTCAAAGCTCACCCAGTCAACTGTGGTGCCATTCAGTCCCAGGTTGATTTGGTGTTTTTTTTAAAGTGAATGCCACAAACTTTGTTGAAGGCCAAAAGTGGTCAGAAATAGTCCTTTTTCCTTGTGTCCCACTTGCATTCCTCATTTAAATAAGGCAGCAGACATGTCACGTCTGTAATGTTAATTTTCTGGTAAATTGGAGAGGGGGAAATAAGGCCACAGCTGTGCTCCAGGGTGCTGCCTCCATACCGGAGGCACTGCTGTGATAATTCCCTTCAAACTTGGAAGATAAGCACTGAGCTGTACTTGCTCTCCAGTGTTAAACCCTGCTGCTTGATTTGAGTTGTGGAACCACTGTGTGCAATGAATATCTCATTTAATTTTTCCTGTTCCTTGGCTGTTTGCCAAAAAACCCTACCGTGTAACTGCTTTTTGGGGTTTTTTTTTGGTTTTAAAATGTTTCCCTTCTCCCCCATCTCTTCCTGTTTAGGCTATTGCCAATCAACCCTGGGCCCAGAAGCTGATGCTGGACAGCCCAGGGTTTGTGGAGTACGTTGTGGACAGATCTGTGGAGCCTGACAAAGCTTCCAAGGATGCTAAATACGACCTGGTGAAGGCCCTGGTGAACTCCAAAACAATTGCAGAGATCTTTGGCAATCAGTATTACCTGAGGCTCAGGGCTTACCTGCAGGAGGGCCCTTACTATGTCAAGGCAGTTTCTACCACAGCTGTGGAAGGGGCAGAATAAGGTCAGGGGTGTCTTGGGCTCCCCTCTTCCAAAACATATTCCTGAAACAGGTGTAGAGGTACCAGGTGTAAAGACTCTCCACACTGGAGTGTCTTTAGGGGAATGTGAAGGTATTTTGACTCTATTTGAAATGAGTCATGAGAGCAAATTAAAGCCTCTTTGATGTTTCCCTGTAAGTGTCACAGCAGAAGTTCTCTGTGCTGCCATGAGACAACCCAGGTAAGCACTTCCCAGCTACTGGCTGGGTTTGATTTTGCAGAATTCATTGGTGTTTGGTTAAATTGTTCTTGGGTTTGGAGTTTCTATTGTGTTGTCTCAGTATGTTCCAGTTCAATTAAAAAAAAAAAACCCAACCAACAAACACCAAAACACCTTGAGGTTTGTAACCTCAGATGCTGCCATAGTTTATCTTTTTTTTTAAAAAAAAATAATTCTTTTTTTATATCTGCCAAAGTTGGCACTTGCATGGAACACTCTCTTTATTCTGTCAGATTCCTGTTGCTAAGAATAAGCCACACTCTGTCCACATGAGGGAGTACGAACTGGATTCTCTTCTGTTCTCAACCTGCTGGATGTGAGTCTTGCTTGAATAAATAATCCTAAATATTGTTTACATTTTATGCTGAGGATATTAAGAAAAGAAGCTTGTAGCCCTTCTAAAAACAAATCAATGCTTTAGTGGATGAAACCAAAGTGGAGCTCTGTCTCCCCTGACTGCAGCAGGGTGTGGCAGCTCAGTTTAGTGGCTCAAAAGGAGCCTGAGCTGTAGCACCATAAGGCTACTTCAGAACCAAATCTTTAATTGTTTATACTATTTTTTAACAGAGAGAAAATTTTTTTAAGTATTATTTAAAAAAAAGTATGATTTTAGTTGCCTGAGTTAGACTAAAAAGGGTAAGAACATGAAGCTTTCATGTTTAAGTGTGTGAACAAACCAGGAGGAGGGAAATGTGGTACCTTAGGAAGCTGGAATCTTCTTCTGAAGATGTGAAAGAACTGGGGGAGAGAATCAAGATGTGTCTTTGTCCACAGACAGAGACCACAGTGTACTTTATGTCAAAGGCTTATATCGTTTCTGTTGAGGATATGAGAAACAAATCTGAGGAATAGCTGCAGGGAGCACAGTAAACCATGGAATTAGTACTTTGGGGCTTCTTTTAGGGCTGTGTTAGTCAGGTATAACTGTGGAAGTGCTCACCCCATGTCCCTGTGCTGCCAGGGGAAGCAGGAGGATCTAATCCTGCACTAACTCTCTCCTTGCATGTGGGAGGTGGAGGTGCAGCTGGTGTTGGCAAAAACTGCTGCCAAGGAGCCCAAGTGGGCTCAGAGGAGCTGGGGAGGATCCCTTGGTGTTTGCTGAGGGGATCTGCCTTGCTGCTCATGATCCAAGATGCACACAAGTTGTCCTCCTCCACGACACTGCTGCTGCTTTCACCCCAAATGTGCCCAAAAACCTGTGCTGGTGAGAAATGCACCACAGTGTCTTGTTTGTGAACAGAGAACGTGGAAGCTTCAAGCCCTTCACCCAGCAAAAACATCAAAGCACTAAAAAGGAAATGAAAAGAGTATAGAAGTCCTTAGTTTGCACTTGTTTGGGGCACTTCAGCTTTGTTATTTTAGGTGGCTTTGTGTGCTCTTTGGTAGCTCTGTATGAGCCATATGCTGAAATCTCAGTAAAAGAAATCAATATATAAACCTTTTCTGCAATTCATGAGTCTCTTGCATGTGTGTTTTCAGCTGTTGCTTTTGAAGGCTACTCTGTGTTCTCAGTCTTTAGCATCTGCTCTGCACAGTGCATTTGCCAAAGACAATATTTTAGAATAGGCAGCTCTGCCAAACAAGGGGATTTTTTTAATGTATGCACATATGCTTTGTTTTGTTGAGCTTTGAGCTCAACATTGATTAATTGATCACACACTTTCTCCTTATTATTCACTTGCAGTTCCCTGCTCGTGCTGTACATTGCCATATGGGTTACATGCTGCTGCTGTGTTTGATAGAAATGACAAAATTGAAGTGTGTGGTCTCTGTCATCCCCTCCTTAAAGTGACAGGTGGAGACAATGGAGAGGGAAACAAGGATGGAATGATGGAGGAGAATTGAGGTAACATGCTAAACTTTTGGTTTGAAAAGTTAAACAAACCCCAACAGGAAACCCCAAAGCAAAACTCATCATTTGTCCAAGGCTAACAAGCAGCATAACTTGGCAATTCCGAATTGTGGATCCTTGGGAGCACCTCCAGAGCTTTTAGTCCCAGTGGGAACAGGAGCTGGGGCTGCCAGAGGTACATGTGTGTGTCTGAGTTGTGGGACAAGCCTGACCAGCTGGTCTTTCTCTTTCTGAAAGAGCAGATATGGAAGAGCTTATCTGGAGGAGGGAGATGTGGATGGGTTTTTGTGTTCTGGGACTCATTCCTACTTTGGGGAATGTTTACACTGAATAATGTTGGTGTTAGCAGTTTGCTGGTGAATTTGTGCAGACCTCACTGCTGATGCTGTTCTACCAGTGTGATGTTGTGTCCTGGAGCTGCCTTGTCAGTGTGTCTCTGATGCCATAATTGACAGAAATAAAAGCTTCTGTATCAGGCAAGTTGGGTTTCTTGCCTAGAATGTCCCTGAGCAATTTCCATGGTGGCTCCATGTCTGTTCCCCTCTGTTTCACTGGGACTGTAAACCAGCCTGCTCGGAAGCAGCTCCTTTTGTGGGTGGAAAACTTCCCCTTTGTTACAGCATCCTTTGGATGTAGGTGATGCCTCACTTGGATAAAAAAAGGTAGGTATTTTGAGGACTCAGAAGTTGGAAAAACACTGGATAGAGACAAAGTTTCTGGGAACACTCTACTTTACTTCTATGCTCTTGTAGGTACTTACATAGATGAGCACACCCAGTTCTGCTGTCACACCCCGGAGCTTGGGAATTCATTTGCAGTTGAAAGGAGGAGAGCTAACTTTGGGAGAGCATCACTGCTACTGAGTGTTACAGGATAAAACAGCTGCTAAGGGCAAATCCAGCCTTCTTTGCAGAAGCTCAATCTTAATTGACAAAATGAAGAACCTCGTTTTTTATTCTGTCCAAGTTAAGCTGTTTGAACTTATCGATGTAGGTCAGAACCCTGCAGGACACCAGGCTGTAGTAGGTTTCCAGCAAGGAGCAATCTTCCCCAGCACTTGTTTCCTCCCAGTCTTTAAATAGCTCGTCCTCCTTCACTTTGGAAGAGGTGAAAATGAATTTATAGCAGCAGCGGTTGTAGCTGATGTGCTTTCCCCCAGAAAAGCGGGAGCTGTGCATGGGAGTGACGCCAGCTTTCTTGGCACACATTCCCACGAAGGTGTCGGGGGGCACCGACAGTGGCACCTCCTTGGCCGCCACGTAAACCTTGCGGGCGACGTCCTGGGACATGACAAAGGCACTGCCGTGGCAGTAATCCGGGTAAAACTGCTCGGGGTACTGCTGCATGGGAACGAAGGCGGCGCTTCGGGGGTCCCTGTCAGGCACTCCCTGATGAACCACCCTCCCAAGGTAGATGTCCTCTAGCTGTGTTAAGCTCAGCAGGTACCCAGCCAGGCTGGGGACACCGACAAACACATCCTCGTCTGTTTTAAGGATAAATCTTGCCTGGGGACAGAAAGTCACTGTCCACTCCACGCCCAGCAACATCTTCTGTGTCTGCGTCTGCGGGGAATCGATGAAACTGCCTGCAATAATGTCCCTGTGCTTGTGAACCTCTTCATTGATCTCCAGCTGGGTGGTTTCTGAAGCTGCCTTTCCTACAGCAAACAGGGTCAGGACAGAGTAACCTCTGGTGTCTGTCACGTTGCCCCACGTCTGCCTGATCACGTTGCGCCTTGTCCTGTTTTCTGGGCTGCTGCAGACAAGGATGAGCAAAAATACCTCTGGATCGGGGCATGTCACCTCACTGCTGACACTGTGAGAGAGGTTGGCCTTTAGAGGATCCACGTCCAGCTTCCTGGCCCTCTCCCTGATCTCCAGAGCCTTCGCATCAGTGTAAGACAGAGGCAGGGAATGCAGGAAATACTCCTCCAGTAAGTCTGCCCCGAAAAGCAGCACGTGGAAAAGCAGGACGTTAAAGAGAATGAAACACCACTGGTGTGTCCGGAGCCTGCACAGTGTCGGCTGGGGGAGGAAAGACATGCACACTCAGGTCTCTTGCCACTCAAGCAAAAAGGCTTTCCTTCATGGTATGACATAGTTGTGCAAAGCAATTATAACTTTAAGACTGTGGTCTTTGTATTATCAGTTTGAGGCTCCTTTTCTCCTAGAAACTGAAGGAATCTAAAGGAATGTCCTTGTGGCACAGTGACATCCCAAGCTGTCATCATTAATGAGAAGGACATTACCATGTTGTAGTTTAGGAGGCTGCTTTTTCTGCATCCGTGTGTGGAAGTTGTAAGGAATAACTTGCTATTGATATTTTCTGACTATTTTTGACCTGTTACTGAAGGCCTGAGGTGCCACTGACGACCTGCAATGTCAGTATGTGTCCTCGAAGGAGAACTTTTCTATGGTCTCACACTGCCCTATGAAAGCTGGCAGGGTAAGGATCCAAAGGGAACACCAGGTTGGACGGGGCTTGGAGCAACCTGGGCTGGTGGAAGGTGTCCCTGCCCATGGCAGGGGGTGGATCTGGATGATCTTTAAGCTCCCTTCCACCCCAAACCATTCCATGAAAGCTGTAAGAAGCCAAAGCACTTACCTGCATGGTGGTGGGAGCTGTCCCTGCAGCAGGGGCTGTGGGGGCAGTTTCTCCCTGGCGGTGTCTGGAGCTGGGTCTGCAGGATCCAGTTACTGCCCAGTGCCTGGAGACTGTGGCTTCCCCCTCACCTGGCTGGGAGGAGGAAAGATGATCCCGGGGGATGATCGTGTTGCAGCCACACAAAACACAAAGCAAACAAACTCCTGGCCTTTCCCTTTATTGATTTCTGACACTTGAGGTGGGGTCTCTGAGCCATCAGTGAAGCAACTACTGGGGCTCACTTGCTAAAAGGGGGTCCCGGGTGCTGTTGTGAAGCTGATCTTGGACACCTTTTGGGGCTGTGTTTTACATTTTGTGATGGTTCCCCGGCCCTTGGCAGGTGACCCCTGCACTGAGCACTCTGCACCTCCTGGGCTGGGGGCTGGTGTGACAGTTTGTGGGGTCGTGGGGGACACCCCAAAGCTGTGGGTGCTGCTGGGCTGGGCTGTTCCCAGCACATCCTGGACAGGCTGTGCTGGAGCCTCCGTGTGTTACTGTTGGCTCAGCCCCGGGCTGGGCTGGGGAGCTGCAGGGGACTGGAAGTGCTGGAGGGGGAAGTGCCAAAGACGCCACAAACAGGATGGAGGTGTCAGCAGGGGGGACAGTTGGGTTTGGCAGAGGGTGTGGGGAGCCTGCAGAGCACTGAGGGGAGAGGGGCTTGTGGGTCCCCAGGGGATGGTGGCAGCGATGCTGCTTGGTGGGTAAACTGAGGTGGGAGGTGTCAGCCTTCATCAGCACAATGTGGGAACTCCAGCCTTGTGTGGGAGCAGGGAAACCATCATTTCTTTTTGATCTTGAAAAGATTTCTCATAGGTCAGGGTATGTTTCTGTTCCTGCATCCTTGGGCAAAAGGGTGCAAGGAGAACACAGCATTGCTGTGGTTTGGCTTAAATATCTGCTCTGACTATTCCAAACCTCCCTGAAGCATCCTTAGGGGAGCCTGGATCAGCCAGATGTCCCAGGGAGATGGAGAAGAGCTTTGATTTCTGGTTTGGGCTGTCCAGGGCTAATCCTCCACCTCTGGCTGAGCCCCTCAGCTCTCCCAGCTGTGTTGGGAAATCTGTGTTGAAATAGGGAGCAGAGGAATTACAGGAGAAACCAGCACCCCAAAATGGGGTCACAGCTTGGAAGTGCATCCTGCCCCTCTGAGAGCCCCCCAAACGCATCCCAGTGTGCACCTCTGCTTTAGGCTTTCCAAAAA
Source organism: Dendrocincla fuliginosa (assembly GCA_035047845.1). Taxonomy (NCBI): domain Eukaryota; kingdom Metazoa; phylum Chordata; class Aves; order Passeriformes; family Dendrocolaptidae; genus Dendrocincla; species Dendrocincla fuliginosa. The sequence continues at coordinate 2,272,319 of JAWWMO010000040.1, forward strand.
GAGGGAAAACTCCTTTCCCAGAGCTGGTGTGTCAGCTGGGCTACAGCTTCATGCAGCCCAGCCTCACGCTCTGTAATCCTCACAGAAGTGCTTTGAAGCCTGGTGAGCTGAGCTGTCAGCACGGGAAGTGCCACTTCAACGTGTGCTCTGAAAGGAAAAGCTAATAAGGAAATATTTGTCATGTACAATAATAAGCACTGCAACCCCAGATACCCATCCTGGGGGTAAAAAAAAAGTCCTCTGAAGATGTTCTCTCTCCAACTAAACCATTTAATAAGCAAATACTGGTGTTTAAACCCCCTTACATTAAAAATTGTGTGTCTTTAGAATAATGATAATAATTATAAGCCCCACATGTGTATCATCCCTGCTGCAATTAGGCCCAGCGTGGTGCTTGCAGCACTGCTGAAGTCATTTCTTCAGCTCTGCTTTGTGGTGGCAGCAGCAACTTTGATATCACATATATAAGATTGACACTCCCCAACTGCAGCACGGGCAGCTCTCGGATGTGGGATTTTGTTTATTCACAGAGCCTGGCTGAGTCCCACTGGGAGGAAGCTGAGGAACAGCAAGGAAAAGGCTCCTGAAGGATAAAATAACTCATCTGGGAGTTTCCCAAAGCCACTCAGCTCCGGGGACTTTGCCTGGGAGCGATCTCTCCATCGCCTTTAAACCCAGGTTCTGGGCAAAGGCAACACACAGCAGCTCACATGTGACCTTATCTCACTTTCCAGATGAGTAAAGTGAACCTGGTTCAGGGAAATCCTCACTCCCAGGGAGAGCCAAGAGTTTCCTGGAGAAGAGTGAATTCAGGACCCTGGAGTGGCTGAAGTCAGGTCAGTGGGACTAGGGTTGCTGTTCCTACAGCTGCACTGAGACCCTGCACAATCCTGGGGGTGTAAATTAGGGAAACAACCAGGTGAGCAGATTTTCCTGAGTCACAGGGCTATAGTTTGCTTTATGTGAGATGTTTTCATGTTTTTCTTAAATTTTATGTTCAAGCAAACCTCATTATGGGACAGGGATGTTCCTGTGTCCAAATCTCAGAGCAGAGGTGCTGGCAGGGTGGTGGGAGATGCTGTTGAGCCTGGGGCAGGCAGGAGGGGTCCAATGTTCTGCAGGGGAGCAGCTGAGCCCTCAGCTTCTTAAAACACCTCCTAAATCCTCCTGGCTTCCCTCCCAACGCTGGGAACATTTGGAAGGGGGAGCAGAGCCTGGCTGGTTTCAGTTCTGCTTGACTCTGCTTCGTGAAAATGCGAAGGCTTGGGATGACGCACCGTTCTCAGGCGATGGTGCAGGAGAGGGAGGATGGATGGGGTTTGTTGGGAAAATCCAGTGCAAATTGGGTTTTTTCATTATAAATCTGTTCAAATATAAAAGCTCTGGCTCAGCCTGCCCTAGATGTCCATGTGGTTGCTCTGTGCTGTGCCCTGTCGTTCCCTGCAGGGTGGGCACCTCTCTCCATGCCCACCACAGCCCCTCCGCTCTCAGGCTCTTCCCAAAAGGTGGGTTGATTCCCACAGGCACATTTTCAAATTTTCATGCAACATCTTCTGCTCCAGAGAGGGATCAGAACCTGTCTGTGTAACCCACCTGTAGGCAGGTTTTTCTGGCACAATATTCTTTTCCACGAGACATCCCCTGTGCCCTCATGAAGCCATTTGTCTTATTTTAAGTGTCAGAGATGACCCCTGCCATCCCTCCAGTGCCCAGCCAGATTGTTTTGGGAACACTCCTAGGTCTCCACAGGGTCCCCACTATTCCAACCTGCCTTTTGCAGACTCAGGGGCACGAGGGGCTATGAAGGGCCTTGTCTGGTTTTTGATAATAGCATCAACTGCAAGAAGTGGAGACGGTTGTTTTGGTCTTAGTCACCTAATAGCAATGTTTGTGCCTGAAGAGGTGACTCAGCCCTTGCAGGCAGTTCTTCACCTTACATTCTCCATGGGGTTTGGGAGATGACGGAAGAGGAGGCTTTATAAGAGTTCCACAGTGTGTGTTTCACTTGTTTTTGATATTTCATGTCCCTTTGGGTGTTAAATATAAGTAGAAACCAGAAAATCAAGCCAACAAACCTGGGCACTAACACACCAGACAAACAGCTCCTGGGGTGCAGATAAAGGTGTCTTTGCTTCTCGTTTAATGGCTCACTTGACGAGACTAAAAACATGTTTTTATAGCCAAGTTCCCCACGTTCTCTTTTTTCCTTTGCATACATCAGTCTTGGAGTTCCCGAGCTCCTTCTTTTTGTATGGTATGTTTGATTATTACTTCTGGAGATTAACGACAGCCTTGACAACTGCCTGCCTCTGTATTCCTGGATAGCGACAGCCTCGCCCCCTGTGTGTCTGCAAGTGCTGAATTCAATATGAGAGCATAAACCTGTGACAAATGCTGAGCTGTGAGCCCCCAGGGCTCCAGCCCTCTGGCTGAGCGGGTTCTCCCCAACAAGGTGTCAACTTGACGGAAAAGTTGCTTATTTTGCAGCGGCCCAGCATTGTCTACATTGTTATTCCCTCTCACAGTGTGCTGTGCGGGTTGCTTTGCCCTTTCATTCCCTGGAGCCACTCTCAGGCTGGATTTGTGCCTGGCACATTGAGATTCACACGAAATTCATTTGACACGCTCAACATCCGCAGCGTTGGAGTCTTGAGTCAGGCTCTGCTTTGATTAAATTCAGTCCCCACTCTGACAATATTTACAGCTGGGAGCAGATCCGGTGTCGCTGTTCCCAGCTCCACGGTCCCTCTTGGCTGCCGTGGTGCTGGGCAGCACCTGGGGCATTCCTCCTGGGGCTCTCCTAGCCCGGGGGGGCTGTGTGTGTGTCTGTGTGATCCACCCAAAAATGCACAGTTGCCCAAGGTCATGGAAGGCAACAGGAGCTGGATGCAGGTTCTGTGACTCCAGCATTGCCCCAGCCCGTCCTTTCCAGGTCCCTGAGTGCTGGATGGATCCAGCTGTGCTCCTACTGCAGCCCTCCAGCCCCCAGCCATGGCCCAGGCTCCCACTTGAGGGGATTGTCCCCCACCACCCTCGTGGCAGGGTGTTATTGGGGAGCCTGAGTGGGACAAGGACACCCTTGGGCATGAATCCTCGGAGCACCACCACAGGCTGGACTCGGGGAATGTGCTCTGCAGAAGATGACTTTCTCTTCCTCCTGCCTCTGACTCATCCCATTTTTTGCCTCCCGCAGATTTATTTATTGCTCTCCCAGACACAGAAACAGCAGAGTTGAGTCTCGGTGTGCCAGCCCCTCCTTGGGCAGCTGGGCTGTGATCTGCCAAAGCATGGGGGCCTTCCCCTGCACTCATCCCTTGGGAGGGTCTCACACTGGGGGGCTGCTTTTCCCAGGAGCCCCCCGTGCTCTCCCTGAGCCTGGCTGTGCTCTGGAGAGCTGGTGTGTTCACGTACAGCACATGGCTGTGCACATGGCACTTGGCATCTCTGGATGTGCCCGTTCCCTGGTGTGCTGCTCGTTCCCTGCCCAGGCAGCAGACGGCCCCTCGGGATCTGTGCTCTCCTGCTCTGGGGTGTGGTGGGAATGCTGGGGTGCTGAAGGGGCTGTGGATACTGAGGGCGTCAGAGAAGGGACAATCCCATGGTAGGCACGTGCAGTCCTGGTTTGTTGTATTTTGTGTTAATAAGATGACTTAATTTCCCTCAATGGGAAATGAGGACTTGTAGCATCGATGGCATTTTGGGCAGCACTGCAGCTGGAGGCAGGGAGGACCAGCTCAGCCAGAGCCGTGCCCCCAAAATGCTGAGACTGCTGCTGTGCCTTCCCCACACCTTCCCCTTGGCTTTTGGGGTGCAGGGAATCACCCTGTGCTGGAACTGGGAGCAGTTCCCAGGACAAGGGCTCCCTTTGCTCAGATAGGATCCCACCAAGTGGGACAGCTTGTCCCTGTGCAGTCCCCCTGCTCCACAGAGGGGCTGGGATGGCACCAGTGCCTTTCCAGGGCAGAGCCAGGTGGGACCAGGCCCTCTCCACTGCTCGAGCTCTAGCATTCGGATGGGGATGTTTCTCTTCTGGCTCTTTCATTTTTCTCTTTTCTCACCTTCCCCACCCGCCGTAAGTGTTTTAAAGAATTCCTCCCCCACGCCTGTGTTATCACCCAGTATGTCAATACTCTGCTGTGCCACCCACCCCTCTCCTCCCAGAGCTGCAGTTAACGATTTGCACCAGATAATGTGAGGCAATTAGTGAATGAAGAATAACCTTCCCACTTAAAAGCATGATGGGTCGGGAAGCATCACGCGGGTGGGTTGCACGGGGGGTATTAATTGCTTTTCTCTCCAATGACTCCTGGTGTAGGAGAGTCCATATGGAGAGAGAGGAGGAGGAAGAGGTGCTGCGGGAGAAACGAAGTCTCCGGTCCTGGCGAGAAGCAGCAGCGAGCTCCGGTATGGATGGTGTCACCCTTCCCCTGGGTGTGACTGAAATGCCCTTGGGTGTTTTGGGTGACTGAGGTGGCAGGGGAGCGTTGCTCAAAGCACAGGAGCTGTCTGACCACTGTGTTTCTGTGGGAGCAATTCCGTAGTTGGGGGTATCTGCTCCCTCACATAGCTCCAGGGTCCTGTAGGTCGGCACCGTGGGGAGTTCCCCAGCGCCTGGCATGGGCTCTGAAACAAATGAAAGATGAAGCAAAAGAGGAGAGGAGTGTGCCCGAGCCGGGGCAGAACCACCCCGTGGGAGCTGCTCGGTTTGCAGCTGTCCACATCTGGCCCACCATGGGGACACAGTGGGAGCTGCTCGGTTTGCAGCTGTCCACATCTGGCCCACGAGGGGGACACAGTTTTGGGGCACTCTGTCCTTGGCCGCATGGCACCTCCTGACACGTGGGGCGAGGGGAAGGCACCTTGGCTCCATCTCGTTAACCCTTTATTGCAGTCAGCCGGCTCGTTTCCAGGCTGATCCTGCTGCCCCTGGGCGGGGGCCATTCCCCAGCGGGGCCGTGTTTTTGCAGCAGGGCTCCCCTGGAGGATGAACGCTCCCGGCCCGGGCGCGCAGCACGGCACAGGAATTCCCCCGCAGGCAGCGGAGTGGCCGGGCTGTTTGCCTTCCCAACAACCCCGAGGCGCAGCAGAGCCCAACGCAAATATTTGTGTGGGGAGTAGGAAAGAAAACCAAATAAAAAAGAAAAGGAAATAAAGGGGAAAGAAAAATCAAGGAAAGGAAAGAGGGAAGGAGAGAGGAAAGGGAAAGGAAAGAGGAAATAGGAAAGAGGAAGGGAAAAGGAAAAAAGGGGAAAGAAAAAAGGGAAGGAAAAGGAAAAAAGGGGAAGAAAAAAGGGAAGGAAAAAGAAAGGGGAAAGAAAAAAGGAAAGGGAAAGGGAAAAGGGAAAAGGAAGAGAAAAGGAAAAGAAGGAGGAAAGGGGAAAGGAAAGGAAAAAGGAAGGGGAAAGGAAGGGTAAAAGGGGAAAGGAAAAGAAAGGAAGAGAAAAAGGAAAGGAAGGGAGAAAGGGGAAAGGAAGGGAAAAGGAAAAAAACTAAGGAAAGCCAGTCCCTCCGGGGGTCGTGCAGCCGCCGTGCCACCTCCAGCTGCCCCAGCGCGGGGGTCGGGGCCGGGGCGGCGCCGCCGGTGCTGGTGGGGCGGGACCCGGTGCCGCCCCCGGCCCGCCCCGCACGGCCCCGCACCTGTTGCCGCCGCGCCCCGCGGGGCTCCCCGGCCCGGCATGCGGAGCGCCCGGGCTGCCCGCGGGCCGTGATGGGCGGCGGGGCGGCGGCAGGAGGAAG
>JAWWMO010000040.1:2278154-2360613 GCA_035047845.1 Dendrocincla fuliginosa
CGGCGGGGCGGCGGCAGGAGGAAGAGGAGGAGGAGGCGGCTGTGCCCGCGGCCCGCAGCCCCCGGCCCGGGGGCGCACATGCCCTGCCCCGCCCCGCCGCGCCGATGCCGTTCTCGGGCGAGCAGCGGAGCCTGCAGGGCATCTACAAACCCGCGGGGCCGCCGGAGGGGCGGCCGGTCTGCTCCGAGTGCTACACCAACCGCTCCTTCGTCTACGACGATGGCAGCGCCCACAGGTACCGGCGGCACCGGGGGGACGGGATGGGATGCGATGGGATGTGATGGGACGCGATGGGGGGACCGCCGGGGACCGCCTGTGCCGCCGTCGTGGGGACTCGTGGGGCTGGGGCATCGCGGAGCCCCCCGTGCAGCCGTGGGAGCCCCTTCCCCTCCCGGGAAGGGACTGGCAGGACCCCAGACCCACCTCCCCACCGCACTTCCCGTGCCCCGAGCCTGGAGGAAAGTTTCTGTGACGCTTCCAGGCCTGGCTGGGGTCCCTGCGAACGCCCCTCCGGGCACAGCGCCTTGGGAAGGGAGCAGTCGGGGGCTGCGGGGTATGGGGAAGGGGGCCTTGGAGACCCCTGAGCAGTGCCCAGGCACGGCTTTCATTGGAAGAGGGTCGGTGCTGCCCCTTTTTGAGCCCAGCACGGACCGGGGCCGTGCTCCGGGGAGTCAGGCAGGTCAGGCAGGGTTTGGCTGAGCCCTGAAGCCATGCCAAAGCCAAGGGGGGAAAACACACGCAGGCAAAAACCTGCATTTCCATAGTTGCATCACAGCCCCTGCTCCAGCTTTGGGCTGGTTTTGTGCCAAAGTTACAACGTCCAGTCGGAGGGAGGCGAAGAGGGGAAGAGCTGCTGAGGGAATCACAGGGACTCTGCTCCTCTTCTGCCCGGCAGCAGCAGCAGCTGTTCCTCGTAAGGGAATGCGTGCTCATTGCTGAAGTATCCCAGCTTTTCCTCATAAATCCTTTTTATTATCATTGTTCCAATTAATTTTTCTAGTGCGGTTCTTATGACTGTCACACTCATCAAATGGCAGCTCAAATGAGCAAGTGAAGTGTCTGTCTATCAATTCATGCTTGGCAGATAAGGACCTTGGCTGGGTTTGTGCCCTGGGCTGCTCAGCTGGGGTTTTCTACATTGGCATCTGCTCGCTATGATTTAGGGTACCAGTCTTTTCTTCCTAAAAACCTAGATAAGAAAAGAAGGAAACGTCTGTTCTTTGAGCTCTTTAACTCTCAGTACATTGCCACTGACTGGGTAATTAGAGAAATCCTTGAATACTGGTTTTTGGGAGTAAGTCCCTCATCATTACCTCTTTGTCAGAGGCACAATGCCCAGTGTGCCCAGGGATGCAGGTCCCAGGACCCCCTTAGTCCTGAGCATGCCCTTTGGTTGCCTCGGGCACACCACCAGGGTGGCTGCAGAGCACAGTGCCTTGCCCAAAGCCAACTGCCTCGTTTTGCAGCTGTGCTCGGTGTGTGCAGAAATGCCATCCTGGAGGAGGTTATTGAACGTGTCTGTGCGTGTGGGAATATCAGGGATGAGGCTGGAGACGACAGCTCGCACAGGGCTCTGACTCCAGCACCGCAGGGTGGTGAGCACTTGCTCCTCGTTACACTGGCCCTGCCCAGGGTCGTTTATCCTCCTCTAAACCACAACAAAATCCTTGTTCAAAGGTCCTCCCCGCCTGTCTCTTTCAATCTGAATAGAAGAGCTTTGTTTCATAATTATTATTATACAGCTCGATGTGTTTCTAACCCCCTCAGGCTCCGGGGAGGTTGAAATGCCATTGCTTTCCATGGCTTGTCTTGCCTGTCCTTGTGTTCGGCCCTTTGCTGCCCTTCTGGAGATATTAAACAAGCTGTTGGAGCCCTCAGGACTCGACATTTCCCTGGCTCCAGCTCGGAGCAGCCTGGTCTCTAATGTACTTTTTCAGAGCTGTTAAACTGAAGAAGCAGAAAATGATTGTAAACAGGCTAAAGAGAAAGGTCAGGAGCAGGCAGAGCAATAAGCACCATCTCCCCCATTAGATGATCCCAGGGGCCCCTGGCTAATCTGTTGGTTGGTTTCCTCTTCTGCAGCTTGGGCTGGGGGTGCACATCAGTGCCAGTGGATGATCATCCAACCTGCTCTTGCTCAGCCTCTGCCTAGTACAGCAGTTTCTGCCTCACTGCCCATGGGTTTCACCTCAAAAGGGCTTGTCTGGTGTGGGGGCTGTGTCTAATGGGTGCACAAATCCCAGGGCAGATCAGGGCAGATCATCCTGTGATGTCCCCTTGTCTTGTCTCCTCTCTGTGCTTTCAGGCACAGCTGTAGGTGTGATGGCAGACAAGCAGACTTGTCACCAGGTGTGTGTGAAGGATGTGAAAATCAGGATATATCTGAGCAGCAGAGATGTAGAACACGTTCACTGAACCTTCTGCTGAATGTTCGGGGCACTTCAGCTGGGCTGAAAGAAATGGAAGCCTCGATTATCCCCTCACTTAGCAAACCTAGAGATGTCTTAAAAGCTGCTAAAGAGGAATTCCATCTTCTTGCTTACCTGAGTGTGGAGATGTTAGTGTGACATCTCCTGACCCTGCTTGTAACAGCCCTGAAAGTCCCTTCCACGTGGAAAGCAAGGGGTTAACTGGAAAAGCACTTGAAAGTTTGTTTGGAGAGTAAATACACATTTCTGGCACCCCAAGGGTACAAATAGCCTAATTTTTACTTTCCTACCTCATGGGAAATCTGGGTCAATGTTTGTACAAGGAGCCAGCCTGTCACTTAGGGGAACAGAGGATTTCCTCTGCCTTGCCCATGTAAGGGCACTCTGGGCACCAGCTGTGATAGATGAGCTGCCAGATGGAAGGACTCACACAAAAATATCCTGCCCAAGTGAGGGGGCCGGCGGGGAGGCAGGGCCAGGCCAGAGCAGCCTCGGGTTTTCCACGCGCTGCGATGGCTCCTCTGAGACGAAAAAGAGGGAAGGCGGCGGCACACGTGGCGCTACCTGGAGCAGCTGCTTAGGAGGATCACGTGCTGGAGTCAGAGTATGTGGCTTTTCTCGTGTCTGTTCTCACTGTGTCACTGGCCAGAGATCTGTCTGCACTGTGCCACTCGGCCCGGGCTCCATGCTCCTGTTTATTCTTGGAGTGAACAGCTGATGTGCCGAGCAGGGATTTGGGCACCGCGCAGTGGGTTTGGGAGCGGGGCCTGGAGGGAAGGGGGATCCCAACTGCTCCAGGGCAGGGCCTGGAGGGAAGGGGGATCCCAACTGCTCCAGGGCAGGCTCCTGATAAGCTGAGCTTGGGGGCTGGAGAGCAGCAGGCAGATATCAGATGTGAAAACCAGAATATATCAGAGCAGCAAAGGTGGAGGACACGTTCACTGAACCTTCTGCTGAGTGTTCAGGGCACTTCAGCTGGGCTGAAATAAATGGAAGCCTCGATTGGTCCCTCACTTAGCAAATCTAGAGGTGTCTTAAGAGCTGTTAAAGAGAAACTCCATCTTCTTGCTTGCCTGAGTGTGGAGGTGTGTGTGTAAACATCTGTAAAGAATTGATGAGCACTGCTGGCCTGGAAGCTTGGGATGAGCCTGTGGAATGCCAGCTCATGAGGGCTGGGATTGACAGGGGTTGTGTGTGCTGCAGTGGGGTCTGTCCTCATCCCACCTGGCTGGGCACCCCCAACAGGGCTTTTGGCCCTAGAAGTCACAGCAAGGTTTGGAGCAGAGGCAGAAAGGTTAGAAATGCCCACAGGCACCTTCTGCCGCTCTGGTCAAAGCCTCTGCCTGAGCCCCAAAGCAAAAAGCATTGGTTAAATGGGATTCTTGCTCAGTGTGACCGTTCATGCAGGCCTGGCATGGCTCTCCCATGGCTTCTCCTGCTAATCTTTAGGTGTATCCAGGATGCTGTCTCAGTTTAGCACAAGGATGGTCCTTGCAGCTGACAGCCTGTTGTTGTCTCTGAAGTTTTCCATTTTCTGGAAATGAATGGAAAGATGCTTCTTTGGCAGAGCTTGCACTGAGCCAGACTGTGTAGCTAATTAATAACCAGTTCCTCCAGGCAAGATGACTAGCTTGGACATTCATCAGCTTCCAAAAAATCAGCCTTGTGGATTGCAACAACTGTTGCTTTGGCTGCCCATGAGGATCCTGGCCTTGCTGTTCCAGGAGAAATTGCAGTAGGGAGCCATAAAACCACAGGGCCAAATATCCCGTATTTTCAGGGTGTTTATGTAGCAGAGAAAAGAGGGAATTCTGCTCTTGTTTTCCTCAGATGGTTAGGACAGGGAAGTGTGCAGCTCTAAGCTGCTCTAGGAGAGCATCTGCCAGCACACTTGGGTCAGTGGGAAGAGTTTTGGGATCTCCAAACCCAGGTTTTAACAGAGGACCCCCAATGTGCTGAATGTCCTCCTTCAAAACTGCCCTTGGCTTCTGGCATGGCTGTGTCACCCTTCACTGGAGAACAGCAAAATAGGTCATTGCTTGTGCTCAGGGCTCTTTCTGCTCTGCAAAAATATTTACAGCATCTATTTGAATCCTCCCAATTCTCCTCCAGTGACCTCTCCCTGACCCCCATGCCTGGTTCCCAAGTGCTGCACACAATTTGTTTTGGAGCCTGTCAAGGTTGCTCTTGCATCCTTGCCAGACTGGGCTGGAATGTGGGACATCTCATTCATCCTTCTCATGAATAAAAAGAGGCCAGGAGCCATGTCTGAGCACAGGTGCCTCTGGCCTCGTGTCCTTTCCAAGTGGCTGGTGACAGAGACTGCAAGAGGGAAGGTTTAGATCAGATATTGGGAAGGAATTCCTGGCTGTGAGGGTGGGCAGGCCCTGGCACAGGGTGCCCAGAGAAACTGTGGCTGCCCCATCCCTTGGGAGTGTCCAAGGCCAGGTTGGACGAGGCTTGGAGCATCCTGGGCCAGTGGAAGGTGCCCCTGCCCATGGCAGGGGGTGGAACTGGATGAGCTTTAAGGTCCCTTTCAGTCCAAACCATCCTGTGATTCTGTGCCAGGGACAGAGGGCAGGACAGGGCAGCCCTTCCCAGGGCTGTGCTGCTGCAGCCTGTCTGGGGCAGTCCTGGGCTGCAGGTTGTACCCAGCGACCTGGAGGGATCCCCTGGGATTTGCCTGCTCCTTCTGGAACCTGTTGGTACTTTCTACCTCCACAAGAGGATGTGACCTCTTTGATGCAGCTGCTCTGTGACAAAACATTCTGCTGTTCCTTGGAGCCTGCTGCCCTGTGATCTCCCCGGGCTCCTGTAGCTCCTGTGATGTGTTTGCTCCCTGGTGTCTGCTCTGATTTTATCTGCCTTTCATCATGGCTCTTCTCAGGCTAAAGACTCCTCCTGATCTATTGGCCTCTTCTTGTACAAAACACTTTACAACCTGTAGTTATCTCTGCTGCCCTTTCTGTGCTGTGTCATATCTGAAGAGGGGAGCCAGGAGCACGTGTGACTCCATGGGGGATTGTTTGGTGTACAAAAGCCTCCCTCAGCATTCTGGGGTTTGACCACCACTTACAGCTGTTGCAGCATTATCTGCTGTGAATTTGGCTCTCTTGTGAGTGCTAATTTGCAGACCTTCTGGTGCCTGTGCAGGAAGGTCATTGCCCCCCTCCCCTCTTGGATTATTTGGCATTTATTGATGCTAATTTCTGTCTGGCATTTCATCATCGGGCCGCTCAGTGCCACAAGATCCTCCTGCGACTGTTTACAGTCTGGTTTCAGTTTGACCATCTTGGGTAATTTGCAGTCAACCCCATCACTTCTGAAAACATGGAATAGCAGAGAGCCTTGTGGGACCCCACCAGTGTTTGCTTCAGTGCTCTTCTTCTGTTTGTCTCCTGTCTTCTAATGCAGGAGACATCTCCCTCTCCATCCCATCGCATCCTGGCCTGGCAGGTGCGTTGACAACCCTCCCTCTCGGGGTTTATTTCTGGAAGACTTTGTATTTTTGAGCAGTGTGAAAAGACTCTTCCTCCTCCCACGCCCCTCTATTATTTTGTGCTTTCAATAGCAGGGACTGTTCTGCAGGGGTCTGGAGTGTGGAGAAGTTTCTCCTCCGTGCTCCATCCCTCACTGCCTGGAGCAGCGTGGGGCTGTGGAAGGGAGGAGGATTTTCCCAGCACTTTATTAGCAAGAATTAGCACTTTCTTGATCTTGCAGCCCTTTTTTTTTTTTCAGAAGTGAGCCTGAAAGCTACTGGGCACTGACAAGTGTGGTACAGGATATAACAGCTTGGGATGAGGGGGAGTGACAAGACCAGGATTGTGTCCTGTGGGATATCACATTCACTCCTGTGAATTCGGGAGAGTAACGAGCTCTACCTTGAGAGCGTCTCCTTGCTCATCCCGAGGAGAGCTGGGAGCAGATCACCTTGTCCTGCTTGCAACTCGTCACCTCCCAAGATGAGGGTTTTGGCTGGTTCCCAAGGTGGAGAGGGGGACACTGGTCCCAGGTAAGCTCCGTGTGGAAGGGGCAGTGCCAGATTGGGCAATAAAAAGGGAGCAAGGACTTCTAAAGCTCATTTTAGGAGAGGTGAGGTTTTCTGTGCCCTGGGCTGGAGGAAGGAGGGCGGCCCTGGCTTGACAAAGGGAGCAGTGGCTGTGATGGAGCCTTAGGATTTGTGGGGACTAAATAAAGTCCTCGTGGGAGACCTGAAACTGGCCAAGACCCGCTTGGCTTTCTGGTGTTTCTCATGATCCCAGCTGCTGGAGCAGGGACCCATGGGACAACCAGGGGGTGAGGATGGGCAATTCCTCATGTCTGTGAGTGGAGGAGTGGCTGAGGGAGTAGAGACTGACTGTGGTGTCTGTAGGAATTACATTGCCCTTCTTAAGCAGGCAGAAGTAGAGGGTTCCAGAAACAGAGCTGGGGGCTGTGACAAGGGAATTGCTCTCTTTTTATTTTAATAATCTGTTTAGGTTTAAGATTTTTCATGGTTGGCTGGCGTGAATCATGAGCCTGGTGTTATCCCTGTGTGCAGCAGCACCCTGTCATTAAAGGCTGGCTGATTTCCCTGGGGAGCCTGGAGTGCACAGCCTCCAAAATCCCTGAGGGACTGTTTCTCCAGCAGTGTCAGTCCTGGTTGCTTCACTTCTTGAGCACTGGTGTTGATTCTGCTTTTAAATGAACTTGCATGTTCTCCCAGGCCACCTCAGCAACCCAGCACTGTGACAGGAAAAAAGGGTGACGTCCTTGCTGGGAAAGGGCTGGATACTCCGGGGAATCTGCTTCTCCCTCAGCATAGGGCTCCTACAACCAGGATATAGTCTAATATTGTAATCCATAAATAGCCCTGGAGATGGCTGAGTCAGGAATTTCCCGGCAGGGTTGGTGACCTTGGCTCAGCAGGCTCAGTGTGTTTTGAGTTTGCTCCTTCTGAGATTGTTCGTGGATGAGATGCTGGGAGTGAGACCCTTGGAGACCCCTGTGCAAGGACATCGGGATGGGGAGCAGAGCTGTGGCCTCAGGAAAGCAGGGGTTGGAAGGTTGTGCTGTATGTGATCATCTGAGCTAATTTGCATTTTATTTGCATATTTGCACAACAGAGTAAACTGGCTGCAATTCACAGAATGACAGAATGGTTTGGGATTTAAGGGACCTTAAAGATCACCCAGTTCCAACCCCCTGCCATGGGCAGGGACACCTTCACAGACCACGTTGCTCAGGTTGGTTCCACCAGACCTTCCACTACTCCAGGCTGGTTTTCCTTTGGGTACCACTTAGTACTGCCAAGAAAAGATGAGGAGGCCCCAGGCCAGGCTTGAGGAGTGGAGCTGGTGCCCTCGCCTGCCAGGTGTGCTGCTGTGGGACCAAAGAAGGGGGAAAAGGCTCCTCAGTGGGGCTCTGCCTTCCCTGAGCTTTACCTTGGCATGCAAAGCCTTCGTGTGCATCAGGCCAGAAGGGAATGGGGAGACGTGGGGCTGAATTGCTAATATGGGGTTGTCTAATAAGAAAAATGTCTCTGGACCTGGAAGGTACAATTTCTACTTTTATCTTCTGGAAAATAGCATTTGCCAGCGGGAGAAAGGCTTGTGGAGCTTTGCACTGACTCACTCTTCCTGTTCATTTTCCACGTGAAATACACAAAATGCTAATTTTTCTGCGAGGCCTGTGGTGCTAAATTGCCTGTGCTTGTTGAAAGCGAGGCAATGGGTGGATTTGTCACAGGGCTTGGCAGTCCTGGAGAAGTTTTGAGCAACAGCAGCTCCTGATGGACAGTCTGACTGTGGGGAGACAGATTTGGATGCAGGAGTTTAATCTGGGAGACTGAGCACTTCATATATTGGGTGTGTGTATGTATATCTATATATATGCCTATATGGGTATATATACACATGTTCTGCAGCTGTTGTACCCACAGAAGATGAATTGGGCTCAGAGGATCTGGAAATAATGACTTGGAAGTTAGGATGGGCTTCTTCACATCCCTTGGAGCACTTGGAACTCTTTGAATCAAGAAGTATTTAATTTGTGACCATCATACAAGTAGCCACATCCCTGAATGGGGTCCATTAATCACTGGGGAGGGTGAGGGGACAGTGGGCTGAGAGTCTGGGGCTCTTCCTCCACCAAGCTGAGCCATAACCAACGGTGACATTGGCTGGTGCTCGTGGGGAGGTGGGTGTTGCTGCGGTGCTGGCAGGGAAAGCAGCTCTGAGCCTGAAATGAGCACCCCAGCCCTTCCATGGGGATGTCCCTGCAGCAGAATCCTGCCCTGGCAAATGCTGAGGTTGGTGCCCAGGGAAGAGCAATGCCAAGCTGGTGTGTGAGGCACATGTGTGGCGGGACCTGCCCTGCACGTGTGCTTGCCCACGTGTGTGCAGAGCTGCTGCTCCCCTTCCCTGCGTGGTCTGTGCCCTCTCCTCCGGCTGTGCCGTGGTGCTGTGCCAGCTCCCTGCCCCTCCTTGCCAAGGGAGCAGTGCCAACGCCTGCTGCAGCCGTGTGTCCCTGGCAGGGGGGGTTGTGCTGCCTCCCAGCCTGGCTCAGGAGACCAGCCCTGTGTCACCCCACACACTGGAGCCATTAGGAGACCCCACAGGGATGTCACTCAAGGGAAAAAAGCCCCCAGAACCAAAAAGAGAGGGGAGAACAACTGTAACCTGGTAACCATAAGAGCTGTGGGAGGAGAAACAAACACAAGATGATTGTATATATTTAAATAACTATAGAAAAAGAAAGGGCAAAATTTCCTGTATGGCTTGGTTCCCTGGAGAGGCTCTGAGAGCCTGGTGGCAGCTGAGCTTGCCAAGGATGGATCGTGATGCAGGGCCAGACTCTGGTGAAACTCTGTGGCAGGGAGGAGAGGACATGGCAGGCTCCTTGGTGTCCTGGGGCAGCCTGACTCCAAGAACCCTCTGCAGAAGTATCCCATCCCTTGAGTGCAGTCTAGACCCTTGTCCTGGTATGGGTCTGAGCCAGCAAAGGGCAGCTGGAGGTTCCTGCCCCACCAATGCCCAAAAGGCTGTATTCTCTGACAACGGATTGTGGCATGTGTTGCTGCCAACAGCAGGAGAAAGGTCATTCCCAGCTTCTGACTCTTGTTCCACCCTTGCATGAGCCAGGGGTTGTCCTTTCCATCCTATTAGAGGTGGCAGGAGGCCCTGCAGCAGCTGGCTGTGGTGTTGTATTGTGTGCTGGGTACCAGAGCCTGAGAAGTGGCTTGGCCTGGAGAGGGGATGCTGGTATTGGACATGAGGTACTTGCTTTCCTGGCTGCACATCCAGACTCCCTGGCCATCTTCCTGGGGAAAGGATGGAGTTAGAACAGATGGCTGCCAGCAGGACCTTGTGCCCTTGGCTCTTTTTACAGCTTGGAGTGGGAGAAGAGGGGTTTAGACTGGAGGTTCTGCAAGAACTTGCCCCAAATGTAGGTTCAACTGTTCTGTTTGCACACCCCAGCCTTTAGAAGGGGAAGAGCATTCTGGGAGGCTCTTCAATAAAAGGTGTTACTGAGAGCTTTGGAGCTCCTGATGGTGCGTGGCAGCTTTGGGGAGTTACATCTTGCAGGTGCCAGAACAGATGATGGTGGGATCTGTGATGACCCAGGGTGGTTTGGGTTTGGTTTGTGGGAGGAAGCAGGAGGGGGCCTTGTGGTTTTTGTGGGATGTAGTGGCAAGCAAGCAGAAGAGGAACTTGGGTTGTGTCCTTCCTCCTCTTTGACATTGTAGTCAAAAATGATAACCAAAATCCTAAAGCGCGTTACAACAAGCTCTCAGCCTGTGGACTTTCCTCCAAGGCAAAGCTGCCTCTTGGGTGCTGGGAACCTGAACAGCCTCTGATGAGCTCCAAAGGGCTGGTGTGCTGCAGAGCTCCCAGCACAGGCAGCTGTGTGGGCTGTCACTGGCTTTCTGCTGGCATTACCAGCCCCAGGGGATGGTGCTGTCAGCAGAGAGACTTTGCTGTGTGTCCCAGGTGCAACCAGCAAGGGAAGAATGATTGAAGGAACCCAAGGCTGGAGCATCTCCGGGGCTCCGAGGGGCAGCTGTGTTTGCTCAGCTGGGATGGGTTAGGGTCTGGCTGCAGTTTAATGGGAGGAGAGATCAGCAGGGAGGTCTGGTGGGATCCCAGTTCCCGTGTTCCCAAGAGGCTGAGCAGTGGGGTGTCCCCTCCCCGTGTGCTGGGGAGTTGGCCAAGCTGGGGGAGAGACAGTGTCGTAGCAAGAAAGTGGAAGAGTGTTGAGGTTCCCATATGCTGATTGCAGTGTGCTTTTTTAGTGGTACATGGTTCTGGAGGAAGGAAGGAAAGGGATGATAAAAATAAAGCTGCAGTTCTGTATTTAGCTATAAACGACTTCAGGATTATTTTTTTTTTCAGTAGTATTTGAAGACTCTGCAATAACTGAGCTTGTTCATGAATTTTTTATCTTATGCCACTACAGTTTTGAAGAAGTAGCCAGGTTGATGTGGCATTTCAGCATTCCTTTGTTTGGATGGTTGTAAATCCTCTGTGCCAGTGTCAGGAGATCTGTGTGAGATGCAGGAGCACTTTTTCTGAGACTCTGATGTGCAACATGTCTCTAAGTCACTGTACAATTGATAAAGACATTTTAACAAATAAGAGAATGCAGTATTTGTCTTAGTGAAGCTTCATCCAGAATAAGCAAATGTGCCAAAATTTTAAAATTCTGAATGATTTTGTATGCAAGAATAAGTGAAAATACATTCAGATTGTAGCTGCTGCTGCCAATGGGAGAAGAAACTCAGATGCAAATGGATAGCAGGGATTGTGTTTCCAGAGATACTGATACAATTGGATTTTACTACAGTTCCTAAATGCTAATAAAGGGCAGGGGTAAATATTTGCTTTGTTTCATGAGTCTGACACAGGGTCTGAGGCTAAGAGAGATGGATTAATTGATCTGGAAAAGAAACGTGGAGTTTAAAAGAAACCCCCACACCCCAACCTCAAGAAGTGAGTGTTTGCTATCCAAGGGGATGGCTGGGAATATCTGTGAGCACCCACAACTCCCCATGGGTGCAGGATAACAGGGACCTGCCTGCCTGGACCCACAGTGGGAGCTGGGCAGTGTCAGACAGGGTGGCAGCTCTGTGTAAAGGTGCCCTTTCCACATGGCAGTCAGTGTGTCCATGGCTGTGCAGCCAGAACACTCACCTTTCCTCCAGGAAAGGAATCAATGTGCTCCTTTAAACAGGCACTTCATCATCAATGGAGGTCGCTGGGTGTGAGAGTCTCCTTCAACCACAATTATAATTGCCCACACTTGGAGTCAGGCACCTGGCTCCCCACTTCAAGGTGTGATTAGAATAACAGAGAGGGTGATTTTGAAAATTTACTTTTCCTCTTCCTGAAATTCCAGTTTTAGGATACTGTCCTGGCATCACAGCAATAAGAAATCTCAACTGGGCTAGAATTTCACTGGTGGCCTAAAAACAGTGCTTTTGGCCTAATTTATCATTCTAAGAGGAAAGACTTAATTGTGGCTTTTTTGTGTGTGTGTGCTTAACGTTAGATCCTCTTTTGTAACGTGAGCTAGAGATGGTCAGCTAAGTTCAGTGCTTACATCAGTAGATCCAGAGGGAGTGCTTGAGTTGACAGGAGTTTGGCTTGATTTATCTTAAAGACCAAGTTTTGGATCAATGAATATCATGGAGTAACCTCCCTGCTGCCCAAGGCCCTGCACAGATGCATTACTGAGTGCAGAGCCTTGGCTGCACGGTGCATATGGCAGCTAAAAGGAGCTGCAAAGCTCTGGGGGCGCAGAATTAAGTGGCAAAGAACATCAGTGAGAATCATCTGAAGCACTGAGACCGAGCTGGGTTGTCTTCTGGGGCTGTGTTCAGCAGATATTTTTCATGCTGATTGCTCTTCCGGAAACCTGGGAACAACAGCTGAGCAGGACTTTGGAATCTGGTCAGCTGGGAGGTGATTTACAGGGTTTGAGTTGTTAAAGGTAGAAGATGCTCTGAGGAGCCTTAGATCCCTTCCCTCAGCCAGCAGCAAACCCCTCCACATCTGCTCAGGTCAGCACTCAGCTGGCAGGAGCTCTTCTGCCTGTGTCTGCCTTGTGTAGTGTGTACTGGAGGTAAAGCTGTGGGAGTGTGGTTGGAAGGGGCTGGAGAGGCTTTGGTTGAGACCCTTTGGAAGCAGATCAGGCAGGAGCTGGAGCCTTTCAGCCGTTTGCTGCCTCACACCCCAAAGTTATGTGTGAGGGACAGAGACTCAGCTCACTGCAGAGACACCACCTCTCCTCTCCCAGACTCTCCCTGACCTCCCCCCTTTCCACAGAGGGTCTGTGAATTTGGTGTTCTTGCCATGGCATGGACGAAATTTCACTGATGAAACCAGAACAGAAAGGACCAGGACCTGGGATCCTGCCTTGTGTGTCTGTGCACTGGTTTTACAGCACTGAATGGCTTCGTTGCCTTGTGATTCCATGAAAGGAAGTTTCAGCTTAACCCCAACCTGCTGTAATTCGTAGCTCGAACTGACATGGGCAGCAGTGTCCTACCCATGTACTGGTTGGTAAATGAGCTTTGAAAAAGGAGACCAAAGCAAGCCCTTTACCCCCTGAATGACAGTTTGAGAACTGGTTGAGGTTCATCTCCTTTCTTGTGTGTCAGGCACACACTTTGTGTAGCTGGCCAGACTCAGCTGCCTTTGAGCCATCACCTTTGTTCTCTCCCAGCATTGCGATCCCCCATCCCTGGATCAGACCCATCGGCAGCGAGGGATGGGTGACAGATCCTCCTGGCCACGACACTTGGCAGCTGGACAGACGACTGAGTCATCAGCGTTCGTGGTTTCTCATTTAATCCTGGGGTGGTTGGGATGATTTAAGTGCCAGCAGTCCAGGGAGGAGGTTGTGCTGCTGCTTCCAGCACGGTCGTGGAGCCATCGCCTTGTCTGCCTCCCATCCCTACTTTTCGTCGCGGGGGGAGGCTGGGGGTGGATCTGGGCTTGGCTGGCAGCTGTAGATTATCTTGCGAGCAGTTTTTATTTCCTCCCGGCGACTGGGCTTTTCCATTGGCTCCTCTTGCTCTCCGTCGGTCGCCTGCTGAGCAGCAAATGTCCTGTGCCCAGCGCTGCCCTGCGGGGCGCTCCGGGGGACCGAGCTCCTCGCCCTGCCCACCCCGCCGGCCCCGAGCCTGAGCCCCGAGCCCCCCAATGCCCCCGGGGGGAGCGCTCTGCAGGGGGGGCTCGGCCGCCTGCCCCGCAATGTAATCGCGGCCGGCGGTGCGGGGCGCGGTGCGTGCGGGGTGCGGGTGGCGCGGCCCCGGCCCCGGAGGAGGTGCCGGGGCGGGCAGGGCAGGGCAGGGCTCCCCCTTGGCCCCCGCACTACCGCTGCCCCCTTCTCTCTCCCGCAGGCTCTCGTCGCCCGGCGGCTGCGGCGGCGGGGACGGCGGCGGGAGCCGCAAGAGCGGGGTCATTCTGGACATCGCCGCCCTGAAGATGACGGAGCTGGAGTCCGAGGTGCTGCCCCTGCCGCCCCGCTACCGCTTCCGAGATCTGCTGCTGGGGGACCAGTCCTTCCAGAGCGACGACAGGTTCGGGGACAGGGAGGGAGGGACGGGGGAGGCACGGACCTGGGACACGCACTGCCCGGGTGTGGGGACACTCACCTGGGCTGGGGACACTCACCTGGGCTGGGGACACTCACCTGCGCTGGGGACACACCTGGGACCGCCGCGCTCTCGGCGGGGCGGGCGATGCGGAGCTCTCCGCGGTGCTGATGCCGCGGGCGCGGGGCCGCACCCCGCCCGGTGCGGAGCTCTCCGCGGTGCTGAGCGCGGGTCCCGCGGCTGTGCGGTTACCGGCGGGGATTCGGAGCCTGAGGGTCTTGGGGAGTGGTCGCAGAAACCATCGGCGTGGCCGGGAGAAGGGCGCAGGGATAGGAAGGGGATGGAGGACACGGGTGCCTCTGGCAGCAGGCACCGGGAACATTTGGGTGCTCCAAGGGGTGGGATGTGCTGGAGCTGCTGGGCATTCTGTGGGTGTGCTGGGCAGCTTGCAGTGCTGGGGGTCCCATCAGGGGTTGGCAAGGAGGAAAAGGGACTGATGTCTGGGATGGAGCTGGTGGGACTCCCTGTTATGCCATATGCAGAGTTTGGGCTCAGCACATCCATTTGTTTAGGACGTGAGGCTCCTCCAGGCTGTCTTTGCAGCAGGGCATGCTGCTGGGAGCAGAGAAACTCTAAAGAGCTGCTGGGGTTGTGGTGCAGCTCTCCCTTTCTTGGGCTGACTAGAGAAATGGCCTGTGTGTCGAGCACCAAGCCTGCTATTCCTGGCTGGCTGTCAGGGATTTATTACCAGACTGAGTGAACAACAGTAGGAATGCCACGAGTGGCAAGTGAATTCTACGGGCAGAGCAGTTAAATGAAGAGCAGAAAGAGCCTTCCCTGCAAGTCTGTTCGTATCATAAATACCCTGGAGCTGCAGTGCTGATGGGAAGTCAGTGAGATGGTTATCTTTTCCCACCAATTAAGTGTGTGATGCAAACACAGAGAGATGTAATTCTTGTTGAAAAAACCCTTTCAATTGCTGGGGAGTGAGCCTTTGGCTAACTGTGTTTGGTACACCTGCATCAAGGCTTTAGTGAGTCTGTGTTAAAAGGCAACTTCATTTTTTTATATGTATAAGTGTCAAGCAAAAAAAAAAAAAGAAAAAAGTGAATTTGGCTTGGAGAATGTGAGATTTACAAATGTCCTATGTAAGTGTTCCTAACTTTTATAGCTGCATAAAATTGGTCTGTCTCAAAAATGAGTCTGTGATCCTGAAGGTTTTAAAGCCCAGATTGCCTTAACAGGCACTTAAACATTAATATAGTTTTATGGTATAAAGTGAGAAGTCGATATGAAATTCATGCTGCAGAAAATGTCTGGATTTCAGAATGGTTATGCTCTGGCTCATTTGGCTCTTTGAAGATTTAACAGCTTTCATATTGAAGTATTTGAAAGCATCTGACATACAGAAGATGGGAATTGCAGTGTGTGTTCTTTCTCTGTTTCACTGGTTATACCCTCTAACCTTCATTTTCATCTAGAATTGAGTGTTTCTGATTCAGAATCTCTCTTTAATTTTATTGTGGAGATACTCTGGATTATTTTGTTAACTCATTAGCCTTGTTTCTCAAGAGTTCATTAGCCTTATTTCCTAAGATATCTCTGTTTCACTGCTTTTATGTGCTGCTTTCTTTGGTTGTTTGATTTCCCCTTCATCTAGAAAATATTGATAATTTTGCAGCATGTTTGGAAATGCAAATCTGTGAGCCCACATTTGCTGTTCACTGTAGCTCTCTTGGCTTCACTGGGAGCTGAGATGAACTGTAGGCTTTTGGAAATGTTGCTGTTAGGCCTAAGTTCCAATCCAAACCATTCATGGGACCAGGACCTTGTGGATGAATCAAGCTCACTGGTGTAATTATGACTAGTACATCAGTCTGTTCCAAACCAACTGGATCAGGAGCAGATTTGGGTTAGCAGAAAGAAAGAGAAAAGCAGAAATACTTTATGGCTTTGCTGTGCTTATATATGATAAGCAGCTCAGAGATGTGCTTTGAAGTGCTTTGTTACAGGGGCGTGCAGAGGAAAATTCCCCCACAGAAACACTGTGGGGAACTCTGAACAGTAAAATAGAGCTCATTGGACTTACAGATGTAACACTGAAGGAAAACACCCACAGCACCGAATATCTCATTTATTTATAAAAGAAATGCCTAAAACATTAGCGTCTCAAATATCTGCTTTTGAAAACTCCCCTGGAATGATAAAAGTGAGGAGGTTTCTGGGGTCAGCAGCAGGCTAAAAGGATGGGAGGCCATAGGGGAATCCTGGTTTTGCTGCTTCTGGAGAACGAAAACCAGTTCTGTTAGAGAGGAATTAGTGCATCCTCATCACAGAGGATGCTGAGGAGATACCAGCACTGGGCTGAGCTGAGGGAATGAGGTAATGCTGGAGCTTGAGGAGATGAGAGCTTGTTGGAACAAGCAGATAATTAGAGAGCTGTGGTGTAGCAGGAGGAGGGAGCATGTCCAGATAACCTCCGGAACTGAGGGAACTAATCAGTGAATGTGAGATGGGATAGGTACACTAGACTGCTCCTCATTAATTTTGTTTTTAGAGTGTGGAAGGTGAAGCCAGTCAGTCTAACTAGGCAGAGCTTACTCTTTGGCAGGTAGGCTGAGTGACATGAGCATTAAAATCACACTTTGAGTGTTGTGTGGAGGATGCAATGAATGGGCCAGGAAGCAAATGGTAGGAAAAAGGAGGAAATGACTGACTGGAAGAGGAATGTGGGAGGTAAATGGATTTGTGACACAAAGGGAGAAAGGGCTAATGACAAGCAAATCCAGAGCTATCAGGTGGAAATGCTCCTTCCAGTGTCACCTCACCCATCTCTGGAACTCACTGCCACGGGGCATGTGGAAGCCTTTGGGCTTTGCTGTGTTGAAATTCTGGGCTTGCCATTTCTGCAAGACAGGTCTTTAGGTTATAGAAACAGGATTAAGTGTCATTCAGCTCTGAATTTGCAGAGGATACAGACTCCTGTCTCAGGGCACAAATCTGACTGAGGGGGACGGGGAGGGAAGGTTCTCTTTGGGAACATTGCAGTTTCCTTGGTGTCTGCTATTAGTCCTGTCTAGTTCAGAAGTTTCTTTCCCTTTTGGAAGGTTCTGTCAATATCAATACTGGGAGAAAAAAGGATTTGTTCTGCTCTCTCAAGGCAGTATTACATTTCCTTTCTCACTGATGTTTTGTTGACACGAAAACATTCAGAGCCACTTGAATTTAACAGGAAAGGCAGAGTTTGAGATGTCGAGCCTGTGACAAAAAGAAGGTGAAGAGCTGGGCACGCAGGCACTGCTGGAGCCTGGCTGCCCTTTCACATACCTGGCACAGGGCTCTGGGCATGGGAACCCCTGTGCAGTGGAGGGTGAGCAGGAGGGAGGCCAAGGGGTGCTGGAGGACGGGAGGAGGAGCCGAGCTCGGCGTCCCATGGGTGCTCTGTGAGGAAGGCTCCTGTTCTGAAGTGACACTGGGATTGCTGATTAAAGGCAGCTGAGAAAGCACATCTGCTGAATTGATAAATATTGTCTTATACCACAAGCTGTGGCATCCCTTTGATCTTTGCTGTCCTGACTACGGCAGTTTTTTGATCGCCTGCATTCTCTTTTCTTGGACAGTGCTGACAGCTGGGCTGGGGCACGTATAAAAAAAGCCCATAAATAAAATTAAACTGTATCTCAGAAAAGTGTCATTAGGAGCTTGTTTGTTGCCTAATTTAAATAGCCTGAACACTTTCCAGAAAATCATTGTCAGAAGCCACAGTCCTATTTACAGTAGTGAGAAGTAATGGATGTCACTTTGATTAAGTGCATTTTTCTGAGGCTAATTATCAGCAAAGAATCATTTTGGTGGATGAGGATGTTTGTGAAAGCTGCTTGTGCAGAAGAATTCAGCAACATCTCTATAAAAATTTTAACATCTTGTGTTTCAAATCAAAGATTTTTTGTGTGTTACATAACAAAGAAAAGAGACTTTTAGCAACTGGGGCGAATTCTTTTAAGTTTCTGCTCCCAAGTTGGATGGAGTCTGAAAACTCTTTGTCTGCGAACTGATGTCTGGTCTTTGTCTCTTTAATTTGTCGCTAAGTGGTGGCTCTAAATCACGGGTCAGACTCTGCTTGTCATGAGCAAACTGAAGTGCTGCAGTCTCAGGCTTGTAGGATCTTACTCTGGCAGATTTCATGCTAACGTGCCCCAAGTGAGTTCCTCATCAAATGCATCATTACATTAATGGGGCTGGGCAGTTTCGTGTTCCTGAGGCAGGTTCTGTCAGTCTGGCTGTGGCTGAATCCCCACTTCGTTGCCATTTGATTTAATGGGCAATTTTCCTCATTTTATTTGGAAGATGCAGATGTTAATTTGAAAAAGCCAGGTTGTATCCAGAGGTTGGATTACCTCACTGTCACACTTCAGTGATGGTGAGGTGATGTCCAATATTTTAAGTTACTGCAATGTCTGTTCAGCCAGTAGCATTTGTACCAGTGAAGGTTTGTAGCTGGAATTAGCAGATCCAGCTCTGATACCTGTGTGCCACAAAACTCCTCTGGGAAAGACTCCTCATCCCCCACCAGCATAGGTTGCTTGTAAAGCAGGATGAAGGTATTTATTGCTGATATCCATTGCCCAAGTCAGGGTGCTCAGACCTGTCTCCCACCAGCCCTGGGTGCACAATCCCTCAGGGGTGACTCAGCTGTGATTCCTGAGCCCAGCTCCAAACCAAGTAATAAATAACCCTGGGGAGGGCGGTGGGATCCCAAGCAGAAACTTGGGAGTGCCTGTGTGGCCACTGCAATTGAATTGCTTCTCCTCTGCTTTTGCCACCTGGCAAAGCCAAACCAGAACCGTTGTTAATAGGATTAGGCTGTTTCCCTGAGTCAACAGAAAGTTTCCCTCTGTCAGTACAAGGGTTTATTCCCGAGAGCACGGCCAGCCTGCGGCAGGACCCTGCTCCCAGCTGGAGCCATCCTTGCTCCCTGTGTGCTGCTGCTCCTGAGCCAGGGCAGCTTGGACAGGGGACATGTGCATGTGTAGCTCTTTCCAAAGAGCTGTGCTGTGTCAGCCAAGGCTGTGGACAACACCAAACTCAGTCCTCAGTCTAAGCTGTTGGAGAAGCTGCTGGGAAGGAGTGTCAGAGCTTAGGCTGGGTACACCACACTCCTCCAACGAGCCTTATTCCTCCTCCTGGAATATCGAATGGTCAGGAGCATCTCAGGCCACCAGGCATCTATCCCCATGGCCTTTCTGAATCATGGTAGGTCCAGACTAGCAGAGCTCAGAGCAGTGCAAGGAGAAGCTCCTGGAGCAGGGTGTTGTCATTCTTTAATCTGCTGCTGGTCCCATTTGCCTCCTTCCATGGAAGAGTGACTGTGACACCTGAGCTCCACAGGTCCTCTCCAGGGAGAGTTTCTCCAGCAGCTCCTCACCCTTAGCAAAAGCAAAATCAACATGTGTTGCCTCTGGATTCCTCAGCCCAGCTCCAGATGGGATACACTGGGATGAAGAGCGTTGCAAGCCTGAGGCAGCTTTGTAAAGCTGATCAGGGTTTTCTTGGTTTGTGGATTTTTTAATGATAGATAACATTCTTAACTGAGGTTTGCTCTTCTGCTTGTTCTGAGGGGCTGCAGGGATGATTTCTAAAGTGGTGCCTTAATTGCAGTGCTGTTTGGAGTTTTTCAAATAGATGTTTGCCTCTAGCTATTGGTGTGCTGTTGAGTATTCATCTTCAGGCAGGTACCCCTGGACATCAGCAGGAATATTAAGAAAGTTATGAAAGTAATAGAGCAAAGAAGAAATGCAGTTCTCTTATAATTATATCTAGTATTTTATTTTAAAAAATTGTCATTACTCTCTTCAGGGATATTGTTTTTACTGTCAGGAAGGGGCCCTGGTAGCAATAAAAGAAGTGCACGCAGCAGCCTGGTGGAATGAGCAGAGGTGTCCCTGGAGGGCTGCAGAGTGTACAGCTGTGCCCTGATGAGAAGGAAGAACAACATTGATTTTCAGTTATTTAGTGCAATTTAACACTATGGGCTCAGATTTCCATCTTTCCCTGGGGTGGTTTTTTCCCATTTATTTACTTTCCCTTTGGTTTCTTTTCAATTTATTGGGAGAATTGGCTTGAAAGAGGAAGCAGCATTTCAAGGTACTGGAGAGTACCTGTCTGAGTGAAGGGGAGAGCAGGAACAAGGGGGTCATGGCCCTGCTGGGAGAGCTGGTGCAGCCCCACCTGGGTGAGGGTGGATGAGGGTCTGCCTTTTGTTTTGTGCTATGTGGAAGAGCAAAGGGGAAGGGCAGGACCCCGAGGAGGAGTGACAACCCTCACAACCTTGCATTGGTGGGCACATTCCCAGGGCAGCTCCTGGGGGCTGGCATTGGCCTTACTCCAGGGAAATTAAACACACTGGCAAAATGAATTGGTTTACTCCCCTCAACCAGTTGTACAGGACACACCAAAAGTCCCCACTGAAAAGTTTCCTGTGAAAGGAGTGCAGAAGGACATGGAAACTGTTGGAGTCCTGGCTCCTGCCCTGCTTAACTGGGATAAATCTCCTTCCTCATGTTCTTGGTGTGAGACTGAAGCCTGGTGAGGACATTGCTGGCTGCTCCAGCTGTGCACAGCCCTGGTGCCCCTCTCTGCCTGGGCCTTCTTGGAGCTCCTGTGCTGCTGGGAAAGAGCAGGGAACAGAACCCCTGTGAGCCGGGGGGAGAAGCTTGGTTGCATGTACCATCTTGGCAGAGATCTGCAGGGACGTGGGTCCCTTCAGCACCAGGGGAGTGTTGTGAGCGTGAGTGTGTGTCCACAGATCTGCTGATGCAATGACAGTGTTTGTCATCACAGCAAAGCCCTGTGCCTGCAGAAACCCACGGGGCTCTTGTGTTGCCTTGGCTGAGGGTGGAAGGTCAGGCTGAGACCAAAGCTGTCACCACTGCTGTAGTGACAGCATGAGAAACAACTTGGCAGCTGTGGCTGTAATTGCAAGGAACGCATTAAATTTTTCTGCCATGTTTCCCCACCGCTTTATCTCGTCACAGTTGCATCCTTGTTCCCAAGGGAAATAATTTATTGCTCTTCTGAAGGTGGTGCTCGCTGCTTTTCCTCTGCACAACCTGTTCAGTGACTGAGTGTGTGTAGGGAGTGTCAGAGCTCAGGCATCCCCCGCTCGCAGCCTCGACGGAGTGGGGGGCTCCTCCTGCACCCAGGCCTGTCCTAATGCCAGACCTGCTCTGTGGGAGCTGCACTTTACTCCCCTGTGTTGTCCTGGTAAGAGACATGCCAAGCAGAGCCCAAATATCTTGGTTAATGGGTCCCTCCATACCTTCTCCCCTAAGGCATCTCAGAGACTTTTGTTCCGTGGTAGACTGTGCAGCAGAGGGGTTTAGAGAGGAATAAAAGGCTGAAATGTGAACCAAAACATCTGTGTTTCTGAGAAGCTGCCCCTACAGAGAGGACTAATTCTTTGCTGTCTCCTGTTTTGAGCACTGCTTATGAGACAGATGTGAACACCTTGCCTGTGAAGCCCTGCAGCAAGCGCAGCTTTCCCTGCCATGCTGCATTTGCTTCTGCTCCACTGGCACTTGCCTGGATCTGTAGCAGAGATGTAGGTATTAGTTTGCAAATCAAATACCTCATATTCCTCCTGAGTGACAGCTCAGGGAGTGGGTCAAACAGGCTCTGTGCAAAGCCCCTGCAAGCTGCCAGCAGGACTGTGCTGGCTGTGCAAGGGTTGGCAGGGCCAGGGGAACAGCACCAGCCTCCCATGCCCCAGAGGAGGAGATTTCTTCTGTTATCAGTCTATTAGCAATAAGAAATTTTTTTATCTTCCATTCTTTCCTATCTTTCAGCGAGTTCAGATTCCATTGCTGCATCACACTGTATAAAATAATAGCATTGAATTTCATCTGCTCCGTGACCTTATTTCCTCTATTTGTGAAGCATTTTGTTACCATTTCAGCAAATTTATGGCTGTTTTACTGCAGGGATGATCAAAGCCCAACCTCCTGGAGGAGGCAGGTCCCTGTGGTGCCAGTCTCTGCTCTCTGTTCCATCCCCACAACCTCGTTGTGGGTGTCTTCAGATCTCCCCTGCATAGCCAGAGGGCTGGAAGGAGGTTTTCAGGGTTGCAGGTCTCCTGGTAGGCTTCTGCATGGCCCCTTTCATTTTTGTGGGTGATAAATAATTGATAATGAAGAAGTTTGTGGTGTCAGAGTTGAAATGCAGGGCTTAAGTCTTGGTGGGGCAGAGAGGTTGTGGATGTTAGCACTTTACTAGCAGATTAGAGTAAAAGGGAAGGCATGTTTTCCAAACCTCTCAAACTCGGGAAACTTGTCCCTTCAAGCAGGAAGCCTGCAGTGGTGGATGAAGAAATGCTTGCAAGCATTTTATAGAGTTATTTTCTGTCCTAAACAAATCAGCCATGTGGTGCAGGGGCAGGTGTGCTCTGCAAGGGCCATCCATGGCTTTCTGGAAGAACTCCAGGAGCTTTGAGTTGGCTTTTGCCTCTTTGGACTTGCACCGAGGCCACAGTTGCTGGGTCTTGCTTCTGCTTTCCTCGAGACAGACCATCTGGTTCTCTTTTGCTCATCCTTCTTCAAGAGGCAGCCTGGAGCTGTTTGCTGACAGCCAAGCAGGACATGGCAGTGGTGTTTTGTGAGTGGAAGGTGGGAAGCAAAGCCCCCAGACAGACCCAGCACGTCGGGGTGGTGACACCTCCAAAGCAGTGTCTCCGTGGTCAGTTCCCGTGTGTGGGGTGCAATCCCTCTGTTTCAGGGATGTATTTTCAGCAGTCAGGTGTATTTGCTGTGTGTGAGGCCACCTGTCATGGGTGTGTTCCCCATGTTTTTCCTGTGATTTCCCCCCATGGAACCCGACCCCTCTCGCAGTGCAGAGGGTGCCTCTGGCTCGCGCTGTCTCTGCTGTGTCACCGTCGCTGTTTGCCCTGCCTGGCTCTGTGCAGCAGCTGTGTGGGTGTGCAGAAATGTGTACCACCATGTACAGGTAGCCACTGCCTTCGAGGTTCAGAGCAGGGCCAGGGCGTGGGCACAGCCGGAGGGAGGGAGGGAAGGAAGGAAGGAAGGAGCAATTGTGTGGAAGGACAACAGCACACACTGTTAGCCGGGTCAGCTGGGTAATGTAAAGAGAGAGACAGCAATGAATTGACTGGCTGGATGAGTGGCTGACTCCAAGGGCAAAGGGCTGCAGGGTGGTGAGAGGGGGAACACATGGAGAGAGGTGTTCCCTGGTGAAGCTGAGAGGTTCATTCACCTCTTCCCTTTGTAGTGTGGCTGTTTTGATGAACTCAAGTCCTGCTTGACATGAGCTGAGAAATAATGAGGGTTGGTTTTGTACCTGGCTGTAGGGGTGCAGAAATAGCCTGCCTTTGCTCACTGTGCAATTGCTGCCTGTAAAGCTGGGTGCTGGGGAGGTGCTGGCTGCCCACGGTGCCATGTCACCACGTCACCATGCCAGTGGATGTGGTGTAATCTACCACTGTGGCTCCCCTGGCTCCCTGGCACTGGAGCTGCTGCCAGCTGTGGTGTGAGAAGAAAGGCTAAGCCCCTGCCTCTTCCCTTGGAAGCAGGGCAACCTTCTGCCATGCAGAGAGGGCTTTGTGCCCCTGAATGGGTTGTTGAGTGTTGCACGAGCTGATGGAGAAGAGCGTGTGTGTTCACCGTGGTCAGTGCAAACCTCGGGGTGTCCATCCCAGGCATGAGCTGCTTCCTCAGCTGTGTGGCATCGCTGCCCTGGCCCGTGTGGGGCTGCCAGTGTCTGTGCCTCGCTCTGTGTCCCGCTGCCGTGGCATTGCCCAGCGGGATTTCGTGTCTGCTGCTGTTAACAGTTCCTTTGTCACAGATGATTTCTGCTGCTGCTCTGCCACAGCACTGTGGAGGGGCCCTCTTGAGGCCAACACACACATCACTCCTGCCCAACACCTCCCCAGATCCAGGCAAATTACCTTGGTATTGTTCTCTCCAGGACTCTTTGCTGTCACCTGTCATCGAGCTTTAGGTTGTAGCTTTGCATAAAGCTGACTGGCGTGGTGAGTTTGCATGTGAGATACGCTGGCAGTGGGGTGTGGGGGAGCAAGGAAGGGGCATGTGCATGTC
Source organism: Dendrocincla fuliginosa (assembly GCA_035047845.1). Classification (NCBI taxonomy): domain Eukaryota; kingdom Metazoa; phylum Chordata; class Aves; order Passeriformes; family Dendrocolaptidae; genus Dendrocincla; species Dendrocincla fuliginosa. Next base: position 2,302,268 of record JAWWMO010000040.1, read on the forward strand.
TCCTGTCTGGGCAGCCATCCCTGTGCTCCCCCAGCCACAGCTGCTCTGCCAAGGCTGGAGCCTGGGATTCTCCACCCAGCCTAGGGACATGTGAGGGTCCTGAGGAAAGTGCTGCCACCCTCCTCTCTGCAGGTCCTGGAATTGTTGGAGTTACACATGGATCTGCAGGTTGTATCCCCCTTTTCTCAGGTGCTGCTTGTGCTTCTTCCCACACTGGCTGTTCCCTGGTCATGGTTTGCAGAGGACTGTGGCGAGCCCATCACTCTGCGCTGGGCTTTGTCCCCCTCCTGCACCACTGGGGATGGACAGGGGCACTGTGTGCTGTCAGCCTCTGCTGCAACAGCAGCAGTATTAAAGGAGCCTCACTCTGAGGTGAGACAAACCCCACCACACCATCTGTGGGTGACCTGTGATGTGCAGGATTTTAAGCTGGGGTGGGGATGTCTCTGTGTGGTGAGTCCACTCTGCCAGCTGTGGCTCCCGTGGGGGTCCTTTCCCATCTCAGCTGGGCTCTGGGCTGCTCAGAGCCCCCTCTCCCCAGGCAAGGGGCTGCTCAGAGCCCCTCCCCAGCCTCGGGGCTGGTGTCTCCTGCATCCCCAGCACTGCGCTGTGTTTGGCTCGGTGACTCTGCGGCGCTTCCTGCAGCCCACGCGGGCTCCCCACCCGCGGGAGGGTTGGCTCTGCAAATTTAGCAGCTCCCTCGAGGCAGGGAGCTCTTCCCTTCTGGGCTGTGGGCAGAGTCATCGAGCAGCTCTGCGTGTCTCATCCCCACTCGCGATAAGTCGGGGGTGACTCCTTGCGAAGTCACTGCTTCGCTCGAGCTTTGCTGCAGCGAGTTTCTGCCTTCGGGTTGTTACAGGCAGATTTATTTGGGAGTTGGGCTTTCCAAATTCCTGGCATGCTGCTCACAGGCCTCTGTGAGTTGGAGGGCAGTGCCCCTGTGAATGCAGCAGCCACTGCTGGGGTGTCATGGTGCATTTGGGGCACGAAGCACCAGCACCGTGGCTCGGTGACAGGTATCTGCTGTCTCCCCAGTGACAGGAGCTGCCAAAAAAAAGGTCTCCTCTGTCTAGGAGAGGGGAACATTTCTGGGGAGCAGGTGGTGAAGATGTTTAGCAAATGTCAGCTTGAGACCTTGCCATCCTGTGGGCAGAAGTGACATTGCTGAGGAATGTGTTACCCTGTCAGAAAGCAGCCAAAAATCCACCGGTGAAATGTTTACGAGCAAGGAGGGCTTTTGCCAAAAGTGGGCGTCTTTGCACCAGGGAGCTCCTGGAGCGTGAGCTCCTGGGAGCAGTGGGAATCCTGCTCCAGCACACTCTCACCACTGGGACATGAGCATCTGGCCAAGCCTCGGTGCCTTATTTCTGAATGCCTCAATTATTCCCCAGGGCAGTTTAACTAGAAAGTGGCCTTTTCACTGTGTGCAAATGCTGGTTTGTAGGTGAGCAAAAAGCAGTTTAAACAGAAAGGGGTCCTTCAGACAGGTGCTAAATGTGACTTTTCAAAGCTAAAATGCTACCTGAAACTTCTACTTTCAGACAAACTGTGCCTGTGATTGCATTGCAGAGACTGAGAGGGACTCCTCAGCCCCGTGTCCACATGTCAACCTGTGAAGTGCATAACTGGTCTGGGCTGAAAGCTCCGTAGGGGAGTCTCGTTTGAAAAATTCCTAATTTAATAAAATGTGCGGTAATTGGCTCTTAGAAGGGTGTTTAATTGAAATAATTGGCATGGACATGGGCGTGCTAATTTAGTTTGGTATTTCTAATGCTGCAGTCACAGTGTTTGTTGGAGGACAGAAGTGGGGATTAGGTGGCACCCGTATTTCTCAGCAAGAAGTTACAGCTGGTCTCTGGAAAGGCATTTATTTGAGGAAGCTATTTAGTCACCCTTCTTGAGCTTGGGGTTTGAAGATGGATTTGCTTCATTACAGTTTGATGCAATTACTCCCACGCTGCTCAGAGTGAAGGCCTTCTCTGACACTTCAGTTCCCACTTCAGATGGCTCGAGGTTGGTCTTGCTAGTCATCCGGAGCAGCTCCAGCTCCCTGGCACAGGAACATCCCCTTCCTGAGGTGCTCACACACACAAATGTGCATGAATGTGCTCACTCGTGGCAGCAGGAAAGGGGATGTTCCTTCTGTCTGTCTGTCCTTTCATCCTGCTTGTTTGAGGTACCTCGAGGCCCTTCAGTTCCAGCTCAGTAAATCAGCACCATGAGGTTTCTCCGTGTGGAGAAAGACTTTACAGTCTCCTTCCAGCATGGAGATCTCCCAAGCTGCAGTTCCAGAGCTGCTGTACAGAGACTGCCATGAGCTGGGCCTGTGGGGTCACTGCAGGTGTGACATGGTCACACAAAGAGCCATTACAGCTCATCAGCCTCTTCCAGAGCTGGCCTTCAACAGTTTTCCCTTTTCATCTTTCTCCAAAGTGCTTTTAAAGCTGGGTGTTGTCACTTTATTTGGGTTCTTCTCACACTGTATCTGCACTTAGAACTGCCCAGTGCTGATGGGGAGATTTATTGCCAGCAGCTATTGTGTGAAAATGGAGAGGAAAACCAATTTCTAGTTGGTTCTCGTTATGGTCTCTAGTGGGAAATATTTCTTTCGTGCTAAGAACTTGTAAATGGTTTTAGTGCTGGATGCAGGGCTCTGTGGCTCAGAAATGTTCAGCCTCCCAGGCTCCAGCAGCACAAATGTCTCTGCTGACAGATGTGTGCAAACCACCCTGCTCATGTCTGAGGGGTGGATTCCTTCCTAATGCTGTGGGGTTAAAAAAAACCCCAAAATGATGGTGCAGAGCAAAGCCCAGCTCTCAAACTCCAGGGGCTGAGCTGCTCCAGCAGGAGCAGCTGAGGGCAGAGTGTGTGGGGGTTTCAGCAGGAGGGAGAGGGCAAAGGAGGGGTGTTCCTCTCCGTTGCAGGGAATGATGAGCCAGATGAACTGCATGGCTGGATGAGCCCCGTGCCCTTTTCCCAGCGCTGCTCTGATGTGCTGGTGTGATCCCCGTTCCCTTTGGAAGGAGGATGATTCATGGGAGGCACAGCAGGTGCTGCTGGTGCAGCGTGTGTTAGTGAGCACAGGAGAGCTCTGAGACCCGCTCTGGGACCTGATCCTGCTTTTCTTGAGAAACTTTGGAGAGCTGGAACAATGATTCCAACTTTTAAGGCCCTTGCACCCCTTCTAAGCCTTTTTCCCTGTTTCCCACTAGCAGTTTTTAGGGAGAAAAAGGAGTGCAGCTGAGCCTGCTGGTGCTCATATTAACACAATCATGACAGAATTTAATTTTAATCCCATTAGACATTCTTAGTGATCAGGGAGTTTCTCACTTGGTTTAATGGACTCTTTTCCACATGATGAAGCTGCAAGATCTGACACTTGTTATAAATGTCTGTTTATTAAACCATCTTTCGTCCTAAAAGCTTCTGCCTGGCCAGAATGGATATAAATGGAGAGGAAGATGATTGCAGTTCAGTCTTTAAGGAGACACTGTGTAAAAAATTGCAGCCTATTCCTTTTTAAATTTTTTTGTCTTTAAGTGAGAGATGACAACAGGCCAAGGCATTTTTTTCCAGTGTGCTTTCTACTGTAAATGTATGAGGCAGTTGAGCCCTGGCACCCATGAAACAACATCTGCTGTCACACCAGCTCCTGGAGCAGATATTCCCTTCCCAACAGATGAGCTGGGCATGGCAGTTGAGCCAAAAGCTGAGGAGAGTGGATAATAACTTGATTTAAAATCCTTTTGTGTGGCTTTAGTTCAGCTCTTGCTCCTGGCCAGGTGTGCTCAGCACAAGGCAGCACAGCTGGATGGCAACTTTGGGGAGAATTTCAGGGGGTTCTGTGCAGAAGACGTTCCTGGAGCATCTTGCCTTGGGGCAAGAGTCTCATATGGTCAGTGCCCACCTTATTTATTTCAGAGAACACAACAAGGGTAAATACCTTGGAAAAGACCTTCACCATCGTGTAACTGCTGCCTTTAAGGTTTCTGGGGACACGGTGCCTCTTCATGGTGGTGCTTTGGATTGTCCCAGCACTACAGAAGAAACATCTCTCCTCCAATTAATGCCTCAGTGCTCACCCCTGTTTTTGGCTGAAGGTGTAAAGAGAGAGATGTTCTGTCAGCTCCCAACAGCATCTGGGCACAGCGTGAGCTGTGACTCTGGGATTGCACATCCCCTGGGTGCAGGGACTCAGGGATTGCACATCCCCTGGGTGCAGGGACTCTGGGATTGCACATCCCCTGGGTGCAGGGACTCAGGGGTTGCACATCCCCTGGGTGCAGGGACTCAGGGATTGCACATCCCCTGGGTGCAGGGACTCTGAGATTGCACATCCCCTGGGTGCAGGGACTCAGGGATTGCACATCCCCTGGGTGCAGGGACTCGGGTCTCACAGCAGAACTCTCAGCTACAGCACAATGTGGATGGGTAAGCAAGTCTTTCTCATTGAAGTTAAAATAAGAAACGTACTTGGAGATCAATGGTCTGGTACAACCCCTTGTTCTAGTCCTTCCCACACACCCTGATGAGGCTGTCACAGACTCCGTGGAGTTCATGCCTCATTTCTGCAGCACATTGTGAGTTTATCTTTATATGGACTTGCCATTTTCTCTGTCTTATATAATGTATTACAAAAAGAATAATGACAGAAGGCAAAAATGTCTGGGAGATGGCACCTGGTATGATCCAGCGATGCTGGGGAGGGAAGAAAATATTATTACTGTGAGACATAATTAGCAGAGATGGAGGACCCCAAGGCCAAACCTTTTTCTTTGAATCTTGCTATTTTTTCTTGGAATTTTTTTTTTTTTTAAAGTTTTAAGAAAGTTTTGAGCTGCCAAAATTCTCCACTTTTTAAGCAGAAACTCTTTGAACCATTTAATAAGGAAACACTGCTTCCTGTTTCATTACAACTTGAATCCCTCAGAAGCAAAGTTGCTGCAAAAATGGCACGCAGGAAAAAAAAAAGGCTTGGAGTCCTTTAAAGCTGCAAAGTGGGAATCACTGTGGCATTTGGAAAGCCACTGTGAAATTGCTGGCTGGTGAGCTGTGCCAGGGAGCCCCGAGAGGTGTTTGCAGCAGGGAGGGAGCTGCTGTGCCTCCGGCTGACGGAGCGCCGTGCTGTGTCTCCACCCGGAGCATCCCCAGCTCCTCGAGGCTTTGCTGCCAGGCTGGAAACCAAGGGCTCGAAGGGTTCCTGGGAGCTGCGTGGGGAGACACAAGGCACCTTTCCAGCTCTTGCTGCCTGTCACATCCCCTGGGGAAAGCTGGGAGCAGGGTGTCCCCTGCAGCAGAGTGTGACGTGAGGATGATGTGCCACGGGAGCTGGGGGTGGCACTGCTGCGTGTCCTGCCCTCGGCCACGGGCTGAAGGTGCCCAGAGCATCCCTGTCCTTTCTCTGGGGCTTGAGTCGGCCACCTGCAGAAGGAGGGCAGCAAGAAGGTCCTGACCTTGGAGGGGTCAGGCCCTTGGAGAGGCTCGAGGGACATTAGAGAGCTGCCGTGGTAATTTTGCCACACAATGTGGTCTTGGAGCTCCTCCTGCCCCACAGCTCAGGGTTTGTGCTCCTCTCCTGCCCCACGACTCAGGGTTTGTGCTCCTCTCCTGCCCCACGACTCAGGGTTTGTGCTCCTCTCCTGCCCCACAGCTCAGGGTTTGTGCTCCTCTCCTGCCCCACAGCTCAGGCCCAGGGCCTCTTCTGCCCCACAAGCTGAGCTTAGTGCTCCTCTCCTGCCCCACAGCTCAGGTTTAGTTCTCCTCTCCTGCCCCACTCCTCCTGCAGGTATCAGCGGTACCCAGGGGTGTTTCCAAGGTGTTTTCAGACTCCTGGGGGAAAGCACTGCACAAATGCTTGAGGTAATAAACATTTAGGGTGCAAAGATCGCTGCTGCTGGGAGGCAGCATCAGCAGCCGCTGGTGAGGGCGGCCACGCCGCTCCCTGGGGCTTGAGCCCCGTGCCAGGGGGAGCCCCTGGCTGGGTTTGGGTGCTGCTCTGTGCCTCCCTGCCCTGCCTCCCATCCCTGCCCTCCCTCCCTGCCTCCCCGGGCGCTGCTCCCGCATCCCTGCTCACAGCCCGGCTGACTCATGCTCTGGGCAGCGCTGCCCGTCCCTGCCAGCTCGGCCTGCGAGAGCTCATTAAGTCTTGGGAAGCAGGTAGTGACCCCGTTATGTACTCACCTGGAAAAGTGACTTGGCCCTGCCTGATTACTGTGCTCTGCCTGGAGACTTTTCCTGCTTCCCTTGCAGATATATATTTAGGTTTTTACCCCGGGGCTTTTAATTTCCTCGCTGGCTCAAGCAGCTGTGACAGGTACACCCTTACCTTCCCTTCTTTTTTTCTTCCAGCCATTTTAACCTGCTTTGTGAAGAAGTGGGAAGAGATTAGGAGTTGCTGTAAAGCTTCAGGGTCTCATTGCTCTGCTTGTGAGCGTGTAAAATGCTCCACAGAAACAGGAGCCATGTCGGAGGCACCGTGGCTTTGTGGGGATATTTGTTCAGCAGCTGCTTGGGTGTGCTCTATTTCTCTTCTCCCTGCTAAGCAGTCCCAAGTTAACATACTGGGTTTGCAGCTTTCATGTTGGTCGCTGATGAGCCACACTTAGAGAGGTAAAAATGGCTTTGCAAAGGCTGCGATGACAGTTCTGGGATTTAGAACTCGCGTTGCAGTTATATAAGGGCTCTTGCCAACTCCCCGGGTAGCTGGGGAGTTACTTGGTGAAGAGGACCTGCCATCCTTCCTCCGGACCAGCCAAGAGGGGTTTTGTTGGGGAATCCCCTCCATCCATCTGTGGGGGGCTGTCTGAGCCCCCAGCAGTGGGAGCAGAGGGTACTGGGGCTGCTGGTGGCACTGGGTGGCAGGGAAACCACAGGGCACTGCTGCCTATACTGGGCAGTTTCTGAAGGCCTGAGTCCTCTCTTCTAAACACTAACACTTGGAAATTGTTAACATTTGAAATGTTAATGCAGAGGACACTTGGAAGAGGAGAGAAATCAAAGGCTCTTCTGGTAGGAGCCTGTCCCTCTCTGGGCTCACAGCCTGCCTGCAAGCTCTCTCTGTGTTTTCTTACTTTACATAATTTTTCCATCTCTCTCCATCAGCCCAGCTCTTCAAAGGCTTCCTTCTGTTTCCAGCTCTCTTGCTGCTGTTAAATATGCTCTCCTCTGCTTTCCAAAGTGTTCCTTCTTCCCCAAAACTCCAGTGCTCTGCCTTATTAGGGAATCAAGGAGTTGCTGGGCAATGCAGGGAGCTGCTGCCTGGTGCTCTTTGGTTGTGCTGCCCACCTCAGCTGCCAGGACTAAATAGGGGGAGCAACGGAATAAAACACAGCCAGTGAATTTCTGCCTGTGTCATGCAAATCTTCCAGGGGCCTCGGTGTCTGCTGTGGCACCAGCTGGCCAAAAACTTCTGCAGTTGTGTGGTGGTGTCAGTGAATATTGGTGTTCCCCTGCTCCAGGCTCTGTCCTGCTGGGTTTCTTTGGCTTGCTGTGGTGTTCCCCTGCTCCAGGCTCTGTCCTGCTGGGTTTCTTTGGTTTGTTGTGATGCCAGGCACCCTCCAGAAGTGCAGTGGGGATGGAGCAGCTCCCCAGTCCCACTGTGGTGGGAGCCAGTGGGAGCCCACAGGGCACAGAAACAGGTTGATCCTTGGAGGTGAGCCCCTTCCAAAGGTGGTCGTGGCTCCAGTTGAGACTCCAGAGTGGAGACAGGGAATTTGGTTCCATTGAGACTTTGGCATGAAAGCTCAGCCCAACTGCTGTCCCAGCCAGCCACTGTGATGACAGAAATCCCTGCAGTTTGTGAGCTTCTCCTGAAATGCTTTTAATGACAGTTTAATAATAACACTTAGCACTTGGTACAGAGCTTCTCACCCCTGGAACTGAAATGCTTCTGCGAAGGGTAAGGACCATTATCCCCCGTGTTCACAGGGGGGAATAGCTGGTTTTATTTGTGAGAATAATTATAACAAGTGGGATTAATCAACTTCTGATATAAATGGTGTTGCTTTTTAAAGACAAATGTCAGGAAGGAGTCCTAGATACAAAGGAGAGCTCACAGTGGTGGAGATCCATCTGACGGCTTCTCAGGGAACTCGTCAGAGCCTGTGGTGCAAAGGCATTAACCCTGCCAAGAGTGTGTGGAGGGAAGAGAAACCAGGGAAAGCCAAGGCAAGAGAGGGCACAGTGTGGATTTACTGGTGCCCTGGCTCTTGGTGAGTGGGTGCTTCCCAGAGCAGCTGCTGCCCTAAATCCCTTGTGTGTTGCTCCCTCTGCCCTTCCCCTCTCCGGCTGCTCAAAACCCTGGTTTTTTGGGAATACTCTCCCAGCTCCTGAATGTTCTCTGGGTCTCAGTGTGCTCCATGTAGTGCATGGAGAAATTCCACTGAAATAATTACTGTAGTAAGAGATTTGTTTCTTAGCTAGAGGACTCAAAGAGGCCATAACCTCTTCCAAGTTCCTGTGAAGTCACTGGGTTTTGGGTTTTTTTCCCCTTCCTTTCTCTCCTGCTCTACACCCTGTGGTGCATCTTGGTCCTCTCCAGGCTGCAGGGAAAAGGACTGATTCTTGCCCAGAGTTAGAGGCTTGTTTTGGCTGGGACCTCTTGGCACGACAGTCATGGGCATTATGAATAATAAGGCACTGGGAACACGAGTGGGAGAGTCACTGAGACTCTTCTCCTGTGTCTCTGCCCTGCTGCTCATAGCCCATTCCTGCTGCTGTTTGTGGAGATGCCAAGGCATGGGTTCTCCTCAAGGAAAGCTGAAATTCTGGGCAATCCTCCCTTTGTCTTTGTCACTCAGCTGCTGGGGAGTGGGGAAGGCAGGACCCGTGACCCTCAGGTACAGAGGGTGCAGGAGCTTCAAGGCAGGACACATTTGCAAGTGCTTTGGATTGCAAAGTGGTGCTGAGTGCTCACCTGGCCCTGCCCTGCCCTGGCAGCCCCAGCCCCTGGCTGTATGTGGGATCCCTGTCTCTCTCAGGGGGAGCAGCCCCTGCTGTCACCTGGATGCACCTCCCTGGGAACAGCAGGTAGGAGTCACCATCCACCCCTGGCTTTTCACAGCCCCTTCAGGAGGGGTTTGGTCATCCGTGTCCTTTAAACCCCGGTTTTCACTGCACGACTCATCCCTGAGAAAGACCTGCTGGCTCTCACAGCACTGCTGAGCTCCTGCTCCCAGGCCATGGGCCAGAGAGGATCTTCCTCTCTGGGCTAATGGAGAGAAAATGGAGAGAATTTTTTTAATTGACTCAGGATCAATAGATAAGGTATTTTCTAAGCATTTTTTTCATAAATATATACATCCCTGCTGTCCAGAGAGGGTTGCCAAGCATCTCCTGTATGTTCTAATATCTGCAAGCTGAATTAATCAATGTATTGGGATCATGTTTTTGACTGTAGAAGGAACTGAAGCTCTTTGGGTTCAGCCCTTTGTTAACTGCATGTCCAGCTGCTGATGGGTAGTCAAAAACACAGCAGAAGGGCCTGTCTTGTTAGGAAAAGAGTCCCTTGGGCCACTGCTGAGCAGGGTGTGCTGTTTGGGGGGCAGGTGAGGGGCTCCTGGGTGCCTTGGGGTGCTCTGAGTGTGCAGGGGAGCAGCACTGGCACCACAGGAGGGTGGAAAGGCCAAATTCTACACCAAGAAGGAGGAGGGAGCATCAGCATTATTTTTTTTGTGTTTTTTTTTTTTTTTTTTGTTTTTTTTTTTTTTTTTTGTTTTTTTTTTTTTTTTTCTTTTTTTTTTTTTTTTTCTTTTTGGCAAATTTGTTATCTCACTGACACAAACGCCAGAGGCAAAAATATTCTGGTGAGGAAGCAGAAGCGCCGTCCTCTGTGATTTTAACTTCTCATCGGAATAGACAATAATGAGTAAACATTAAAAAAAAGCTCAGATCTTTAGATTCCCTCAAAACCATGGCCATTGCCAGGCAGCTCTCTTGCAGGGGGATGTGTCTGCTGGTGTTTTATGTGCCCTAGTGCTGGGCTGGCTGCAGGAGCCTCCATGGGGAGAGGGGTGCTTGTTGCAGGGCTCTGCCTAAGCCTTGGCAACCTCCAAACATTGGCAGGCTCTGGAAAGCAATTTTGCAAAGTGCCTGGTGACAATGTAGGGCATTCCCTGGCAACTCGGGGGCAAAACTGATGTGTGAGCACTTCGTGAAAAACCCTCAGCGAGAGGCTGGGCCGGGGGGGTCGGAGCATTTTTCCAAGTATTAGTCATGCTCTGAAGTTTATTGAGCTGTTAATGTGCTGTGGCATTTGTTGGGGTCTTGAAATATAGGAAGTGCTTGTGACAGTAATAAATTGCATGAGATCTTGTTTTCCCTCAGTGTTATTAAATAAAGGGAGATCAGGGGTGCCCTGCTAAGGCAGCAGAAACACAGAGCAGCCGGAGGGGCCGTGCAGGGGAAGCTGCTTTTCCTAGAGCTGTGTGTCAGTAGGCCCATAGAACTGGGGGTTCCTGGAGGGATAATAATGAGCCTTAATGACTTTCCAACTCAGGGTCCCTTGAGTTAACACTCTGTTTGTGTGAACCCAGCCCCTCTTGGAGAGCAGCAGCTCTGCCGTGGCTGGTAACCTCTCCTGTGAGGTGCTGAGATGGTTCGTGAGCAAAATGTGCTTTCCTACCCGAGTTCCCTTCTGTGGATTTGGAATTATCACCTTTCAAGGTGACTGTTCAAGACTTTTAAACACACATCAAACTGGCTTTGCTTGCACAAGGCTTTGCTCACTGACAGCCTTAGGTTGCATCTCAGCAGAACAGGTTTGTTTGCCAGAAGAATCTGAGAAAAACCCACCCCCTTCCTGTTTCCTCAACCAGTTCTAATGGACTGGGTCATGCTTTATTAATAATAAGTTGAATACGTGTGTGAAGGGAGTTTTGGCAGTTGGGACTGAACCTGAGCTGGATAAAAGGGAGAATATTTAACAATACAGTTGCTGTGGATTCAATTAGGAGCAATGAAGAATCTGCTTCTTCCTAAATCTTATTTTCAGAAATATTATTACCCCTGCGACTGCTGCTCAGCAATCCCCAGCCATCTCCCCAGCCCCCGGCACAGCAGTGGTCTCTGCATAACGTAGACACTGAAATGAGAAATCAGCACTTTGTAATGGGCTCTCAAACTAAAATTAAACATCGATTTCCTGGCTTACAGTCAGACGGTTGGCATTCAGTTGGCCCGGAAAACGTTCCTGGACCAGAGGCATTCTTCCTTGGACTTTGATGTTACCGAGGTTGTGTTTTGTTGATTTTCCCCTCCTGGATTCCCTTGGAGAACGTGCTGTTCAAACAAGGTGCCTGATGTGTGTCCTGCCCCTGTGCCCCACGGGTGGAGGAACAGCCGCCGTGTCCCCGCAGGGCTGGCTCTCCAGGCTGTGCTTCAGGTGACACTTCCAGCCACGGCTCTTTCTAGGAACAGGCTGTTTCCCAGCCAGAATGCATGCTCTGGGCTTGCTGGATGGGCTGGGCCACCTTTTCTCTGCTGTAATCCTTCTCCTTCAAGTGCTCTTGCTGGCACACCAGCCCTCGGTGACTGTCGGGGAGGTGGTTTGGGAGGGGAGGCTCTGCCGGGGCTGTAGGTCTTTAGGTGAAGGGGGGCACACGTTGCATTGCTGAGAGAGGAATATTTTAGTGCCAGAACTACAGCAAAGGAGCTGCTTCAGCAGCTCAAGGCAGAGCTGAGCCCTGTGAGTCACTCGGTGGCATCATGCAGCCTCGCAGATGTTCTCCTCGGCATCGGGCGACCTCCTTTCTCCCTCGGAGGGGAATGGTTGTTCAGACCCACAGCCCTGTTTGCAGCTTCTCGTGGCCTGGTGGTGGATCACTCCCCTCTCTCTGCTGTCCCTGTCTTGGTCTGTGTTTAAGTGCCTGATAGAAAAGGTGATTTCACGGAGAGGCTGCTGCAGGCAGAGCTCCTGAAGGGATTCTTTGATGTGCCTTTTGTCCCCTTACATCTGAAAGTGTGGCAGGAGGGTTTCTGGTTTCTGTTAAATTCCCCAGGTCTTTCCCTAATCCCTCCTCTGTTCATGCTGCTGCTTGATGGCATTAGTGCTGAGATGGTAACTTAAGCATAAGCCACTTTTCACATCCAATCTCAATCCTAAAATTAACGTTCTTCTGCAATCAGGAATATAATAGAATGGAGAGTTCTCCCAAAAAGAGAGACCCGATTGCCCCCATCCCAGTGGCTCCTGTGGCCCAGGAGGATTCATCAGGCCCTGAGCTGGGCACACTCCGATCTAGAGGACAGTCACTGTGACAGCAGTGATTGATTCTGGGGTTTGAGAACAACACCCTGAAGTAAAGAGATATGGAGCAATAAGTTGGAGATGAGGCTGAATCAAACCATGAAGCAGAAAGGAATGACTCGGGTAAGAAATGAATGCACTGAGCTAATGAATCATTTTAAGGCAAAACAAGAAATTAAGTGTACTCTCAAAGCTGGCACATTAGCAAATGGGCTGTGGGTTTTTATCCATTTTACATTTCAAAATGCTGAAATAAAGTACGTTGTAGGGTGAAATCCCATTAAGAAATAATGCTCTGGGTAGGGAAACAAAGATTTGGTTAACAGGAAACGGGGACTTTGTTTCTCCTGCCAGAACAGCTGGGGGCTCACTTTGTGTCGTGGGGGAAATCAACAGTGGGTGCTGATCTCTGGGGGGAGCAGAGCTTGTCATGCCTGGCAGGTCCCTGGTAAGGGAGGGGAAGGGGAGGACTGGCCCTTCCTCCCCAGGGTTTGGTGCAGGACGGGGGTGCTGAAGTGTGTGGTGTGGTTAGGGCACAGAGATGGTGCCAAAGAGGATTGTCACCTTTTCATTCTCAGAGGGAAGTACTTTGGATCCCAGAGTTCCCATTCCAGGGCAGCTCCTGCCCTTCCCTTCCCTCCCCTCCCAGCCTTTGCACAGCTGCTATTCCCAGGCTGTGGGAAGACCCTTCCAGGTGTCCATACGTTGGCATGTCAATTCTAAAGAAATCCTGTGGTGAAGCTGAATCATTTACCCTGATTCATGTGATGATTCCCTGCTGTGGTCAGTCCATGAATTTACTCTCTGTTTCAAGCCTGCAGTGGGCCAGCATTGGCATGAGGTTGGCAAGCCATGGGGTGATGTTGACATGCTGTGGGGTGATGTTGGCAAGCCATGGGGTGATGTTGACATGCTGTGGGGTGATGTTGGCAAGCCATGGGGTGATGTGGGCACTCGGTGGGGTGGTGTCGGGCCGCTGCTGTCCGTGGTGCTGAGCTCTGTGCCCACCCAGCACTGCAGCACCTTCGAGGGCCACTGGAAGATGCTCTTTGTCACTGGCTGCCATGGAGCACCAGCTATGGACTGGTGGCATCCCCAAAAGAGAAGAGGATACATGACCCTTCTCCCTTTCACCCCCTTTCCAGTCCCACCTGGGCACTGAGGGACTCAGGGGGTATCACCTGCTCAGCACCCCCCTGGCCACAGGGAATTCCCTTTGCTGTTTCACATCTTAAGAAACCAATGCCAGGCATGTTCAAGGAGCAGCAGTTTTTGTTGCCACCTGAAGAGGGAAATTGGGGTCGGTCTGGGCCAGGTAAGGTGCACCTGCCTGTGCAGGTGGGCAGTGCCTGGGCCCAGCAGTGAGTTCCTTTCCTCCGGGTTCACGGCAGGTGCCTTTAGGAGGGGACCTTGCTCGGCTGCTTCGTGTCAGTGAGCCAAGCTCGCTGAGTCTGTTCCCTGGCACGCAGTCCACACTCCGCTCTGTACACAGAGGAATAAGATAAAAAAGCTTCCTCCCCCTCACGTTGCTACTGGAAAACAAGGATGGGGAAAAAAAATAATCCTCCAGCCCCTGCCCTGCCTGTGTGATAAGAGCAATGCAATCCTTTCGTTAACGGAGGCCAGGCATTTTCATTATTCAGCAAACAAAGCCCTGTGAGGGATTTCTGCATTGTGGATGTTTTCTCGGTTGTTTTGCACCAAATTCATTGCAGCAGCAAGGCCAGAGAGTTTGCCTTGACTCCTCTCACTACCAAAATAAATGTACAGGGCAGGATTGTTCCACTGAGCAGCCGTGACTGGGGAGAGAGAAGAAGGAAGGAGATGGTACGTGCCGACAGCTCTAAACTGATTGCGGTGAGGATTGCTATGTATGAGAGAGTTCAGGGGGGAAAGAGGAGGAACTCACAGAGGCAGCCAAGGCTCGCAGGATGGCCAGAGCCAAGCTGAAGAATTACCCTTCCGAGAGCAATTCCCACGTCAAAACTGTCCCACCTGCGACGACAGAAGATGTCCATGGGGTGAGCCCCTTGTTACCGTCGCGGAGGATGGGATCCATGGGGAGTGATGTCGGACAAAGGTATTGCAGGACTGCAGTGGTGGAGGGGAGGGAGGGGGAGGCAGCACCTTTTCTCTTTTAAATGAGAGGGAAAGGATTAGTGCCTCCACGGGCTGGAGGGCTGGTGGAGCAAATCCTCCTCCCAGAGCCACACCAGCTCCAAAGTTGGGTTATGAAATAGGGAGCTGGGGCAGGAGAAAGCCAGTTCTTTTAAATTTTTTATAAGTGCTTCTTGGTTTTCCATATGTCTAAAGCATGCCTGAATGGCAGCCTGAGACTGTGGGGCTGCCACACACCACTGGTAACTTGCATTATAAAAGCAGTGTAAAAGCAAAGCTTATTTACACTGCCAATGCCATGGTCCGCACTGTACAGGAGCACCATGTTTGCATGGCAGGAGAGATGCTCCATCTGAGCAATAATTTATTTGTAGCTGCAATAGGGAAAAAAAAAAGAAAGCTGCCATAGGAAATGCTGCAGCCTTTCTGCAAGCTCACAGCTGAGTGTACAGCAGGGAAGGAGCTGGTTTCCAGGAGGAGGAGGATGCTCTACACTGCACTGGGATTACAGTGTTTCAGAAGGAGCCAGGTCCCCTAGTTAGGATGAGGATTCATATGTCACTAATTCAGTTCTTGTTCTATTCATTCCATTTTCTGTTTCTTTTTCCCCCCACCATCTATCCAACCTTCCAGCCCATCCCTACTGCCTCCCCTCCCGGCAGGAACTGCCTCACCTGTGACTGTGTACTGTATGTCTTCTAGGATGTGATTTGGTGCAAATGAGCACGGTAGGGAAGCTGCTGCTCATGGGGAATTTTTACTTGCTTGGCTTTAGATCGGAATGAATTAACGCCTCGGCTTCAGCCCCTGGGTGTATCTGGGGGAGGGTGGCACCCAGCCAGGGGGAGCAGCTGTGGTCCCCGCGGGGGAAGCCGAGGAGGGACGGGTGCGTTGCGGGAGCACCGGCGCGGCCGTGCCCGGTGCCGAGCCGGGCACATGCTTCAGTCTCCAGGTCTGGCAGGCAGAGCCCTGGGGTGTCTGTGGGGTGGTGTGCCAGCTCTCCAGATGGCACGGGCGCTGGTGCTCTGGTGAGCAAACACTTGGGGCTGGTGGGTCTGACTTGGCCAGGCAAAGGGCTCGCACGTGTGGGGAGCGGCAAAGGGGCGTCGTGTGGGTGCAGTGGGGACTAAAGCCCCGGAGCTGGTGTGGCCTCAGCACATTCTGGTGGACAATCTCACTCTGCTCCCAGTGCTGATCAGGCTGCTTGTGCTCTGGTTTTGTGTCTTGCTTTCATTGCTTCAAAAAGACTGTTCTGGGCATACCCACACCTCTGAGTGCACATCCTGAGCACCACTGCGGGCAGAGCCTCTGGAGAGAGCCCTTCCTCTCTGTCATTCATTGCTGTCTTCCTCCCTCTGCCTTTCCAGTTCTGGTGGTTACCCCTCAGGGCAGGACCAGTAGCCAAATCCAGATACGCTGTGGCTTGAAAAATGCTCACAGCAGGGGACTCTTACAGGCTCATCCCAACCATTGATAATCAGCTGTGATTAAACATGCAAGGGGGGCTTCTCCTTTCCTACACTCAGGACCTTGGTGGGTTCCTGCCCAAAACCAGAGAGCCAAATCCTCATCCCAGGGCTGTCCCCCCTTCATCTCTTGGGGGAGCATGGCATAAAGGAGGGATGCTGCAAGGCATCCTTGGGTCTGAGGAGTCAGCAATTCCAAAAATCACATCACTACACTGCTTTAGTGGACCCTTGACAACGGCCAGCATGCAGAGCACACTGGGGTGCCTCAGGGCTGTGGAAAAGATTCCCTGAGTTCTGCTGGAATATTCAGTGTTTTGCTGCAGTCCTGTTGTAAGGAACTGATGCCGTGAGATAGAGAAGTTGATGGAGCACTTTTATACTCTGAGGCTGCAGCAGAGCCCTGTGAGCTGCAGCTTGTTGTGTCTGGATTCCTGAGTGCCTGGCTCCCCTCCTTCCCTGTGTGCTGCCTCCCAACAATGAGTTGGGAATTAAGATTTGTGCACTTCTCTTTCACTGCCTGTGCAAGCGACAAAGGCAGGCAAATTGCTTTGGAAGTGATGAATAGTGTGGTTGAGGTGCTTTGTCTCTTCCAAAGCCAGACACAAGCAGCTTTATCAAGTCAGCAGTGACAATTGTCACTGGGAGCTGGGAGTGAATTACCAGGTGATGGTGGAAGGAGATGTGTGTTCCAGGATGTTCTCAGGGATGCAAATGATTTCTCCAGATGACTGAAGCCAGGGAAATAATTCTCACCTACTTTATTTACCTCCTTACTCTGTCTCTTAGTCATTGCAGTATCTCAAAGCTTTTAGGAGTTCCCAGTCAAAACAGGAGGAGAGGATTTGAATTCATCTGAGGAGAAACCACTCCACAGATATGTATTATTCCACACTTGGAGGCAAAAAAGGGAGTTTGAGGCTGTCCCTTGCCATCCAGGATAGGGATTTTTTCCTGTGGGTGGAGAGCTGGAGGTGGGATAGGACCAGCCTGGAATGCCCAGGTGGAAATGTCTCCCACCAAAGAGGCTCGGAGCTGCTTCTGTATGTCAGGGAATGCTTTGAGATGGGGCTGGAAGCAGGGCAGGCTCCAGGCCATGCCAGGGAGGGGAGGCTCAGCTGCAGAGCATCTGCCTGGGCACTGAAACTCTCCTGGCACCCAGCAATAGCCACTGGAGCAAGCCATGAGAGGCTGAGCCTTTCCCATGCAGGCTGGGCTTTTCCTGAGGCAGGATGGTTCCCTGTGCCTTCTGTTGGGAGGAATTTGAGCAGGAAAGGTGTGATGGGGAGCAAAGAGAAAAGCCCAACTCTGCGTGGTGTTTTCCCTGGAGCACCCTGTGTTTGGGAAGAAGCTGCTGGAGGGAGGCAGGATGGGTGAATATGTGTTTGGATTCCATTCCATGGGCTGGTGTTCTCCCTGTAGCACCGGAGATGTGGGTGTAAAAACACAAACAAACGTTTTTACAAGATAACCATGTCCTGTTTGTGCAGCTCTGCTGGAAGCAGGGGAAGCTCTGGCCGCTGCCTGTCCCAGGGAACACTGGTATTCCAAAGGGATTGCAAACATTCCCTTTAGGTATCTGGTTTGGATGCTCTGCCCCAGGCCTTGGCAGGGCTGTGTGTCCCCTCCCTGCCCCGTGTCCCCTCCTTGCATCCTTGAGTTGTGTTTATTGAGCTGCTGAAACCTGAACTGCTGAGGTTGGGGGAAGAGAATTAGCATTGCAGAAGAGCTGGGGTTGGAGGGGACCCTGGAGGGCTCTGCTCCAACCCTGCTCAAAGCTGGACTGCCTTTAAAGTTGTCCCAGCTGGCTCAGGACCAGTCCTGCTGAGTTCTGAGCATCTTGCTGGAGATTTCTCAGCTTTTCTGGGTGCCAGGTTTGATCACTCTGGGGGTGAATGGTTTTTCCCTCGCTGCACCTTGTACCTGTGCCCTGCTGTCCCTCCTCTGTGTGTGTCCCAGAGGAGGCTGCCTGCTCCTCACCCTTTGGGGCAGCAATGGGATCCTTCCCTCCCTCCCTCCCTGCCTTTCTCCTCCAGGCTGCACGCTCCCACCTCCCCCAGCCCTGCCTCGTCTCTCAGTTCAGGATATTTTTGGCAGGAATAAATGGGACTTTGCTTCAGCCCTGTTACAGTCAACAAGGTGGCTGGAGTCTCCTCAGAGGGAAACAGCAGCACTGCTGGGGGGAGTTTAATGTGAGGTTTCTTGGAGGTGAAGCACTCCAGGGAGTGAGGAATTCACCCAAATGTGGCTGAAAACAGAATTTTTGACTGATCGATGTTTGTTCCCGCCAGGGACAGCCAGGTGTTAACAAACAGGTCTTGCTAAAAGTGTTTTCCTTGCCTGGCACTTGCCCACAAGGAGACCACAGACAGGTCCAGTGTGGCCAGTGGAACCATTGTCCTTGCAGGCAGCTCTCCAGGTGATGTTCTCTGGAGCAGGTCGGAGCAGCCTGGTTGCAACTCCCTGCCGAGCCATCGCCGTGCCTGCTGCTGAATCCCCTCCCAGGGGGTCAATAAATCAACAGCTTATTTATTTATTTTTAACATCTCTTTAACCAAAGCTTTTCCCACCAAAGAACTTTCGGAGCTGTATCTCTGTCTTCAGTGAGTGCCATGTGCTGGCTGGGCACCTCAGCTCCTGGTGAGGTGGATTTGGGCAGGGGAGATGCTGTGCCAGGGACATTCCCTGTGTGGGGTTTGGCCACCCCTGCCCTGCCAGCACATCTCCAGCCTTGGGTCTTCTGCTGCTGCTCTCCTGGCTGTGGGTGAGGGTTTGTCCCAGGTATTTGAGCAGTGCTGAGGCCGGGGGGATAGGGATGGTTTGGTGATGGGAGGATTTCTGTGTGTCAGACCTGGCTTGTGCACTGCTCCCTCTGAGCTGGGACAGTCACTGCCACTCTGAGAGAGGGCAGGAACTGGCTCTACTGTGGAAGCCTTTAAAGGGAAGACCTGAGAGTCCCCCAGGTTTTACTTACAGAGTGTTTTTCCCTCTGCCTGTGCAGGGCAGCCCCTCACTGGGAGGTATTTTTGGCAGGGGCTGTGTCTGTGTGGAGAGCAGCGAGTCCACGCTGGGGTTTGCTCTGCCATGCAGCTGTTTGCTCACAGGCTGTTGGTGCTGTGTGTGATGGTTGCCCAGGCTGGAGTGTGGCATCTCCAACCCTTCCCCCAGCACTAACCAAACCACAGGCTGGTCTCAGCTCTGGGGTCCAACTCCCCAGCCTGCCCAGGGGTCTGTGCCTGGCACTCCCGTGGGAAGGTGCCCGCTGAGCATCACCTGTCCTTCCAGCCTTGAGTGTGTTCTCCTTGGGCTGTTCTTTCAGGCATTGCCAGCTCTGGGGGGTAGCACTACTCACACACCATTTAACATGGGCATTTCTGGGCACTGCTGAGTGGTGCTGAGGGTGTTTTCAGTGCAGGACCACTGCAGAAAAGGGGCAGGGTGCTCAGCTGCTGACCTCCACTGTAAGGGCCATATGCATATGCAATGCTTGTTCCTGATGAGCAGGGAATGATCCCAGATCCTGTCAGCACAGGGAGCTGACACTTGTCATCCTTCACACCAAATGGAGCCATTCATAAACACAGCAGTGATTCCATCCCAAGTTTGAGCCTGGCTGATGCTTGTCCTTGTCCCGGAGCTGCTGGAATGGCCCCCAAGCTGTGCTTGTGCTGCCAGTTTTGTACCCACTGCCCTGCTCAGGGACAGGACCCCATCACTGTGTCCCAGCCAGGGCTCAGCTCTCAGCTCCCCCATGCACTTTTGGATGTGTTTCAGTGTCTGGTCCCATGTCTGTGTTTCCCTCCCCTCCTGTCCCAGTCCCTGTCCCTAGCACACTCTGACACAAGCATTTGTCCCCTGGGCACGGGGTGATGGCACCCCCCGAGCTGGGTGCTGGAGGGGGACAGGCTGGGGCTGGGAAGTGCTGAACTCTCCTCCCACGGCTGCTGGGGAGCTGCCAGCACTGCCGACAGTGTCGGTGCCCTACATAGAGCTGACAAGCAGACACCAGCCCCACCTAAGGGTGCCACACTCGGCACAGCACTTGGGCTTTTGCTCTGTTTATTTTAGATCCCTCATTGCCATCAGGTCCTGTCAGGGCACAGGGATTAGCATGTTCCTCCTCCTGCTTGCTGGCAGAGTGGGATGCCAGCCACGACCATCCCCCTGAGGGGGCACCTGGGACCATGCAGGACTGTGGCACAGGGGGGTCTCATAGCCCACCTCCAGGCTCATGCCCAGTCCTTTGTTGGGATTACAGGGACTCATTTGGCTCATTAGCAAAGGCAGAGAGATGTGTGTTAGAGCAGCCTCAGCATCTGCAGGGCCTTCTTGCCCAGTGGGCAGAGCCCAGCGCCCAGTCTTGCCACTGAAAGGAAGTTGTAGCCGAGTGGGATCGATCTCTTTTCCCAACTAACAATCACGAGGACAAAAGGAAACAGCCTCAAGTTGTGCCAGGGAAGATTTAGAGCAGAATTTCTTCACCAGAAGGGTTGTCCAGGCCTGGCACAGGTTGTTCAGGGCAGTGGTGGAGTCGCCATCCCTGGAGGAGTTTAAATGATGTGTGGTTGTGGCACTTGGGGACTGATGGGTTCCTGATGGGTTTGGCAGTGCTGTGTTAACAGTTGGGTTTGATGACCTGAGAGATCCTTTCTAGCCTGTGATTTTATGGCTCTGGGGGAGGCACAACTTTCTGGAAGGTATCTGCAGGCAGTGCTGGACAGTGGGCTGGGAACAGCTTGTCCAGCTGCAGCGAGCGACGCTGCGGCTTTGGCACGGCGCCTGCCTCGTTCCAAACTTCCTGCATTTCAGTGGTGGTACGGGTTTTGCAGAGCAATGCCAGGGAAAAGTACCTGTGTGATTGGGGAAGCACCCTGAGGAGGCAGCTGAGCCCACGCTGCCGGGGAGCTGCCTGTGCGGGTGCTTTGCTGCTGCGGAGGGAAGGAAGGGCTAGTCCATGTGGTGCTTCTCCAGCTGCCAGCACGTGCCTGGTGGCTTTTCCAGGTGCCCACCAGCACAGCTTGCTGAGCCTCCTCCAAACCAGGGGTGCTGGGGGTCAGTCCCTTCCCTGGGGTCACCCCTGCTCCATCCCACAGCCGGGCAGGTGGGCTGCCCTTCCCCGCCCCTCTTGCACATGTTTGTGAGCAGGACCTGTGCACCTTCCTCTCCCTTTCCCCTTCTTCTTGCTCGTTCCTTCTCCTCCTCTTTACTTTCTTTTTTCATCTCCTTCCATCTGTCCTTCTCACATCAGGCTATTCTGGGATGAGTTTCTCACTGTCAATATGGTAGGAACCGTGGTGCAGCTCCTGTCTTCAGAGGATGAGCAGCACTTCAGGAAGCCTTCCCAAGCACTTACCTTGCTTGGCTCGTCTTAACCCCCCTGCCTTGACCCTGTCTTGAAGGTATTTCGAGATCAGGGTGAAAAGGCATTAAATCCTTCTTGGAGCCAGAGGAGAAAGCCATCAGATTTAATACCTTTTCGCCCTGGTCTTGAAATGCCTCTCAGCCTTGCGAGTGGTTATTAAGCAGCCTGGAGCCAAGCGTGGTGTTGGCAGGTCATTACTTGTGTCTTTGTAACTCTCAGAGGCTTTAAGTCAAGGCATGGTTTTATTTTTTTTTTCTGTTTGGAAATGATGGCTGTAAATTGAATAGGAAATGCACAACCAGGGGTAAATTTTTAATAGTCTTCATTTACCCAAAATTCGGGAGTCAGCGGCGAAGGCGCGGGGCTGGCAGGGAGTTTGCTGGGAGGGAGCTCTGCTGAGCTGCTGCTGTGCTTTGCTGCTCCCTCCATCTGGGCATCCAAGAAAGGCAGGGACAGTTTTAGCCTCAAATTGCCTGCATGAGGCAGATGAGGTAAATGCCACCCAGATCCCGCAGCGCCCTGGCAGAGCTGGGAGGAGAGCTGGGGCTTGGGCCGGCTGCCTGCCCCCTTGGAGGGAAGGGAGTGGTTCTGCTGCCCAAATTCTTGGGGTCCTGGAGCCCCGGGGGCTGTTCACACCCCTGCCCGGCCCGAGGGGGCAGAGCTGCCTCTGCTGGGCTGTGCTGCAGCTGGAGCTGAGCAGGCAGCATGAGGTGGAAGGTGGCTGCTCAGCAGAGGAGCTGCCTCCAGCACGGGTGGGCAGGTGATTGCTCTCTCTTTTACATAAGCGAGGTTTATTATGGCTTTTGTTCTAATAATAAATGTGCCTTTTGTCTCTTCACCTTCTAATAAAACCTTTCTCTTTCATAAGGGGCTTCTGCTTGAAAGGTGGGGGCAGACCTGTCTTTGGAGCAGCAAAGTTCCTTCCTTCCCTGCTCCTCTCCTTTCTCCCATCCTTCCCTGCTCTGCCCCTCTCTCTGGGAGGTGCTGCTTGTGCCAGCCAGGAGCTTGGCATCGAGGTTTAATGCTTAGCAACACCAGGACAAGGGGTCTCAGCTTTCCCTGTCCCGGTCCAGCACTTGTCTCCGGGGCCCTGGACTCCAGGAGGGAGTGAAGGTCGGGCTTGCTGCCTGTGCTGGAGTTGTTTTCTGTGGCAGGAATGAGATAAGTTGAGGTTTGGCTACCCAGGGATACCCAGGGAGCCAGATCTGAATGAAATAAAAAGGTGAATTTAAAGTAGATTATCTAAAATGCATTAAAAGCCAGCGTAGCCTTTCTGACTGCGTTCAGTGGCTTTAGTCCTGTGTATTGCAAATCGCTGCTAATAAGTTTTAGGATCTGGAAAACAGCTGCTTTTCAGATGAGATTTGGAATGATTTTTAGTTTTCTTAGAAAAACTTCCATGTTTTCTCAGAGATTGGACTGTTTATGAGAATTTGGGTGCCTGGTGGGAAGAAGGAGTGTGGGGAAAGTGTCCTGGGAATGCTGCTGGCTCATCCCAGTGCTCTGGAACCCACGGTGGTGCCAGAGCTGCAGGACCCCATCGGGCTATGTGATTAAATGTGCCTTTGCTGTTTGGTTTTCAGGAGTGTTGATCTGAGCACTGGGGAGCTGCAGCTGGAATAAGCCCCTGTTCCTACAGCCTTCCTGGCTGCCAGCTGGCACTAGATTAGGGGAAAACCAAATCATCTGCTGATTCTTTCCCCACAAACATCTCTGTGAGGCATAAAAGGCTACTGTTCAAAACCAAAGGCAAGTGGAGGGGCTTGAACAGCCCCTGCTGCTAATGTGGGATGATCCAAATTGGCAGGGGGGAGGCTGAGCTGGTGGGCTCCTTCCCGGGGCTGTGCCTGCCTCTGGTTTGCAGCTGGAGAAAATCTGGGATGTTTGTCATTAATAAATGCCAGAGCTGCTCCCAGGGACAGCACAGCTGATAGAGCCACCCCAGGGCTAGTTCTTGCTGTAAGAGACAGCATGAGGGACCACTCGGTGTGAGCTTACTGCTCTGTGAGCGTCACACAGGAAAGCTGGAAATGAGCAGGGAAGAGGGGATAAGAGGTGGGAGAGGCTCAGGAGCTGGGCGTGTTCAGCCCAGGGAAGAGGAGGCTCTGCAGAGACCTTCAGTACCTCAAGGGGCTCTTAAGAGAGGTTTCCAGAGAAGCTGTGGCTGCTCCATCCCTGGAAGTGTCCAAGGCCAGGTTGGACAGAGCTTGGAGCAACCTGGGCTAGTGGGAGGTGTCCCTGCCCATGGCAGAGGGTGGGACAAGAGGGGCTTTAAAGTCCCTTCCAGCCCAAACCATCCTGTAATTCTGTGATTAAGCTGCTTTTAAGGGAGCTGATAAGCACAAGATTTGTCCTATTTGTCCCCAGCCTCTCCTGCCCCACAGCCCATCCTGTAGGGCAGGGCATCCTTCTCCTCATGCAGCCTCCTGCTCATGGGAAGTGGGGCTGTGTGGGAGCCTCTTGTCTAGACAGCATCACCTCACCCCTGCCTCAAATCCCTGCTCCCCCCTCCCAGGCCCGGGCATCTCTCCCAAATGGGGCATCTCCTGTGGGTCTCCAGGGTCTGAGGTGTGGGGGCATTGCTGTCCATGTCCCCTGGGGTGGTGGCTTCAGTGGGCACATCCCATGCTCCCTGTGACCTCCTCCCTGCAGCCTCCACACAGGCCAGAGCCCAGGAGTAGCAACAAAGTAAATCACATCACAGGGAGGGTGCTCCATGTGCCCAGGAGCTGAGGGATGGATCGGCTTCCTTTGGACTTGCATTTTCACTGAAAAGGGGATTTATTGCTTTTATTTAATTTGCACTATGCTGTAGTGCTGCAGCCTCATAAAGCAAAAGGAAAATACATGAGAAATCTTTATGAGCTGCAAGTGCCCCGTTGGCTTGGATGATATTTCTTGGTTGCCCTGGCTCACAGTAAATAAGGAGAGGAGAGAGGGCACTGCTGGAGCAGGGAAGGGCTCAGGCTCAGCTGATCCCAGCACTGATGGGGACCCAGAGATATCCTGGGGATGTCTAGAAGAGCATCACTTTTACAAAGGGAATTGTTTCCTTTGCAGCTGTAACTGCTGTGTTTCACAGCCCTGTGTGCTGCCTGCCTGTCTGTCTGTCTGTCTGTGGGATGTACAGTACACGAGCACAGGCCCTTTGCCTCCCACCTGCTCTCATATTTCTTTATGTTCTTCTTCCTCCCCGTACCCTGACTGCCCATTACCCTCATTGTTCTTTCTCTTATTTGATTTGGTTTGATTTAATTTTTATTCTATTTTATTTTCCCTTCTCTGCTCCTCACCTGTGTGCCTGTAAAACCAGCCCAGGAGAAACGCAGTGTCGAGTTCCTAAAAACCCCCAACCCCTAAAACCACCAGCCTTCCACAGTCTGATTTAGAAAGTGTGACACTGATTAGTGGCAGAGCAGCGATGCCGTTTGTGAGACTCATTTAAAAAAAAAAAATAACAATTATAATAAGGCATAAAAATGGTTTTTATCCATGGAGCTGAGTCCTTAAAGGGGCCGTACATTGGCCAAGCCCCCAGAGCATCACGGTGTCCTCGGTGTCCCCACTGGTGGTGTTTGTGCCGTGGTGTTGGCATTCCTGGTGGCACAGCCCCGGCTGCTGTGCCCCTTTGGCCCCGCTGCCTGTGCCTTCCCTCACCTGCTGTGATGCTCTCGCTCTGTAGGCCTCACGCCGAGGACTTCAGCGTGGATTCCTCCTTCTCACAGTAAGTTCTCCGCGCGTGTTCCCCGCGCCGGCGCCGCGGGAAGGGGCTCTGCCAACAGGGAGATGCCAACCACGTTCTGCAGAGGGCAGAAAGCCCTTGGAATTCGGGGTGTTTGTGCGGTGTGTGTGCTGGTGAGCCAGGTATTTCGGGCAGTACCTGCTGCCAGGAGCAGTGGTTAGACTTGGCTTTAAATTAGTGGTGGATTAGGGTGGATGCTCCATCACTGGGAGTGCTTGAGGCCAGCATGGATGGGGCTTGGACCAACCTGGTCCAGTGAAGGTGTCCCTGCCCATGGAACCAGATGACCTTTAAAGGTCCCTTCCAGCCCAAACCAGTCTGTGATTCTATGATTATTCTGCTTTAAAAAGGGCTGATAAGCACAAGATATGTCCTTTATTGCTCTTGGCACCAAGGAGTTGTGTATGGGACCAGCAGGCTCTTCTGAAGTGATTCCCACCATGGGGAGGATTATCTGCACCCAGGGCCAGAGAAGTTTCTTGGGGAAGGAGTGATACCCTTGGCAGTAAATTGGCAATTACCCATTAACGATGAGCTCCATGCACAGCCCCTAATTAAACAATGCACATTCATCAGCACAAGCAATTAGAGGAGCAGACTCATGAGTGTCAGTCTCCAATGTTGCAAAACAAATAAGCCAAACGAAGCACAGCATGTTATTCCATGGCTTCTTCCCTTTTTGGGTTTTAATCTTTAGTACTATTATAATTATTTTATGAAGAGCAAGTGGTGCCACTGCTCAGCCATGAGCAGCATCCAGACCTTGGATGGAGACAGAGTGGGATGATGACTTGAGGGATGAGCATGGCCTTGCCCAGGGCCCACAGCTGGGGATGTGTCCTCAGTGAGAGCCCTCGGTCCCCACAGGGAGAGGTCTGGATCAAGGACCCCCAGAGCACGTTGTACCTAAAGGGGCTCCAAGAGAGATGGAGAGGAACTTTGATCAGGGCATGGAATGGTAGGACAGGAAGGAATGGCTTAGGGTTAGGTGGGATATCAGGAAGGAATCCTTCCCTGTGAGGGTGGGCAGGCCCTGGCACAGGTTAAAGCTGTGGCTGCCCCATCCCTGGAAGTGTCCAAGGCCAGGTTGGATGGGGCTTGGAGCAACCTGGTCCAGTGTAAGGTGTCCCTGCCCATGGCAGGGAACATGATGAGCATTAAAGTCCCTTCCAGCCCAAACCATTGTATGATATCCAGCTTGAACCCCGGAGTGTGTCCCTGCTCCCTCCAGTGCTTGGTTTGGTGCCTGGAAATGAGCTCTGCAACTGCTGGATGCAGTTGGAGAGGGATTGCAGCTGCCTTCAGGGAATGAGGAATCAATAAAAATCCCATTCTCATTGCAAAGCCCTCTCTCATAAAAAATAATATATATATTTAAAAAAAAAAATACAAAAAGCAGGAGATTCCTTTTATATCATTACAGATTCCTGAAGCCCTTCCTGCAGCATTTCAGGGCTGGCCAGGGCCTGTGTCCCAGCTCCTCCCCAGCCCTTGTCCCCCCAGCATGTGAGTGCTTGTGTGATGGGTTCAGGGAATTGCTCTTCTCATGGTGCAAGAGAAGTTGCCCTGAGGAAGCCAAGCTCAGTCTTGGCAGAGGTTTTCTAGAAGTGGCTGCTTGGAGCTTGCTTTTCATCTCCCCCAAAATAAAACTGCACTGTTACTGCTGGAGCCAGGATGACATTACCTGCACCCAGCTGGGTTTAATTTGCTGCAGAGTGCTTGGCGATATCAATTCTTTTTCTGGGCAAAAATCACTCTCTGTGATAAAACAGGAGATGGGGGTTTACTGATTTATTCCCATGGTAAATGCTTGAAATCTTGGAGAAACTAGTTTTTGAGCTTGGGGGGCACAGATCCTGGCTCCCTGTGCAGCCTGGCTGCTGCTGTGGGGCTCGGGTTTGCTGCTCAGGGTTTGTGATGTGCCTTGGCATGTGCTCTGGCAACTGCCCGGGCAGCTCAGCAAACTCACTGCTGTGAGAGCAGCTGCCCATCCACAGGGCTGGGACGGTGCCATGGTGGCTGCAGTGGTGGCACAGTAGCTGTGACAGTGTCACAGTGGCTGTGACTGTGCTGTGGTGGCTGCAGTGGTGGCACAGTAGCTGTGACAGTGTCACAGTGGCTGTGACTGGGCCGTGTGGCTGCAGTGGTGGCACAGTGGATGTGATGGTGTCGTGGTGGCTGTGACAGTGCCACGGTGGCTGTGACAGTGCCACGGTGGCTGTGACAGTGCCACAGTGGCTGTGACAGTGCCTATCAGAGGCTGATGTGGGATATGCTGTGAGACCCACTGAGCTCTGGGTGCTGCCCTGGTCATCTGGGTCTCTGCAGAATGAGGGAGAAGTGGCTTCAGAATTGCATCTACCAAGGGATGTGTGGTGAGTGGTTCACTGAAAATGGGCAGGTCTCCCCTGTTTGGAACACTTGGCCTTTTGGACTGCACAGACTGTACCTCTGGGCTCCTGAGTGTCTCAGGTACCACCCTCCTGCTCCCAGCCCCTCACCCTGAGTCAGGTCTGCCCCCTCCCCTTCCCTTGCCGGCCAGGAGGACTCTGCTCTCCAAAGCAGGAGAGAGAAGGATGCCCCAGCACCCCATCCCTCTCTGGCTGCCTTGTGCTTCCTTGTTTAAAAATGATCCAGAGATTTCCTGGGGAAGCTGCTGCAGTGAGAGATGTTCGCGGGTGTTGATGATGCCCTGAAGAAGCCAAGGATGCTCCCGGCCGCGGCACTGGCAGCTCGGTGGGGAGTGGATGGATGTCCAGCTGCCTTTGGCTCATGGCACAGCATCAATCCTGCCTGCCTGCTCTGCAGGAGGGGTGAACCCACTCATCCCCCTTGGCCACTGAGGGGCCCATCGTGGCAGGAGGTGCCCCCCAGAGCCATGCCCCCCACGTTTGGAGCCGCTCTCCTGCACGCTCACCGGTACAGCCCTGCTGAAACCACAGCCCCCCTCCTTTGAGTAATTGTTCAATTACTGCTTATGGAGCGTGGGGGCAGCTTGTTCCCTGTCTCTCCCCTTGGCAGGCGCCCAGGCTGTCTGTGTGCACACAGCCTGTACAGCTATTCCCACTTGGCATCTCCAAACCCTGCGCTGGGAGCAGCTCGTCGTGCTGGCGAGACGGGAGCTCGGGTGGGAAGGGCTGGAGCTGCCCCCCATGCCCATCCCCTGCTTGCCCTGGCATAGGCAGAGGATGGCAAACAGGCCACAGAGGTGGTCACTATGCAGAGCTCACTTTGGCATCTGTCCCGCTGTGGCTTCTGTACCCAAACACCCGTTACCAGCAAGAAAACAGTGAGGGGAAAAAAGGAAAGAGCATTCTCAAGGGAATCAGGAGGGCTAGAGCTGCAGGGTAGTCAGTGTGGTTGCCAGCAGCAGGAACCTGAGCCTCGGGCTGGCTGGTTTGGTGGCTTGTTTGGGAAGGACTTTGGCCTCAGCTCAGGTTCTCCTGGTGCCCGCAGGGCCTGGCTGGCACCAGCTGCTCCCTGTGCCATGCCAGAGGCCAAGCAGGACTGGGGGCAGCCTGGCCATGGCGTGGTGCCTTTATAGCATCCTGCCTTTTCACAGTACCCTCTGCTGCTCCCTGTGCCACAGGGTGCTGGCAGAGGAAATGCTGCAGACCTGCACTTCCAGCCCTGCTCCTCACCTTCCTCTGCCCAGAGCTGTGTCTGGCACCCACAGCCCCTCCCTGGGGAGCCCACCTGGGCCAGCAGCACATTTCCAGAATTCCAGGCTTGGCCACGGCCACATTTCCGATGTGTTTGATCTGGGTGGATCTGCATGGAGGATGCAGAGCTGCCCTTTGGGCTGAGCCAGAGCAGAGGGTTGCAGCGGGGTCTCACTGGGGACTGCACTGCCTTGGCAGAGGGGGGTGCTGGCAGGGGGTCGGAATGAGATGGTCTTGGAGGTCACTCCCAACCCAAACCATTCTAGGATTCCAGGGTTCCCTTGAAAACAGTGTTTTCCACCCAGCTGAAGTGTGAGGGCAAGGAATGGAGCTATGATAGACACTAAGGTTCCTCTTTCCTGTCAAGAGCCATATTTATTTGAAGACACATTCTCATGGCAGGAGGTGTTTATTGAAAAATACACCAAAAACACTCTGGGCACCCAAGTCTTCCTTCAGAAAGGGGCAGGGTAGCTTGGGGCAGGTCCCAGGGCAGGGCTGGCAGTTCCCTCCCTTGGCTGGCCGGTGGATTTTGGAGCTGTCTCAGCTTTCAGGCCAAGCCCAGCAGTTGTCACATGCCGTGGGGATCGCAGGGAGCTGCCTGTGCCCTGCTGCCCATGTAAGTGTGCTGGGAATGCAGGGCCTGGGGGGCACCTCCACCCCTCCCATCCCTGCCTGCACTGCCCATATGGGGGGCTGCTTCTGGGTTGCTGCTTTTTGTGTTCCTCTCTCTTTTAAGAGACCTGTGTTTGTCCCCAGGGAGCTGGAGGTACGAGTTTGGAGCCAGGGCTGTGCTCCTCAGTGTCTATTTTAATGCCAGGGGGCTGGGATGTGCTCGTCCTGGCCTTTCATCCTGCACTTTTCTGAACAAACTATTGTGTCTTTTTTGGGAACTCGTCATCTTACAACAAATTGCCTCTAATCTTAGATTAATAAAGTACAATAAATAAGGGAGTGAGGAAAATGAACTCGCTCAGGCATTATGAAGTGCATAATAGCAGTAATTACACTTCCAAGCACAGGGTTTATAACTAAACTTGTGCTGTGATCTTTATCTGCACGGCCCGGGGGGTTCAGCCGGGGAGAGGTGGGGGGAGAGCTGTGCTGTGCTGCCTATCCCTGCTGGTGGGCATGGATGCTGCTGGTGACCCTTGGAGCTGCCTGGCCAGAGGGAGGGATGTTCTGCTGGTGGGAGGGATGCTTGGCTAATGGGAAGGATGGTCCTGGTGGGAGGGATGCTTGGCTGATGGGAAGGATGGTCCCAGTGGGGAGGTTGCTCTCAGTGGGAAGGATGCTTGGCTGGCAGGAGGGATGCTTGGCCAGTGGCAAGGATGGTCCTGGTGGGGGGGATGCTTGGGCAATGAGACAAATGTTTGGCCAGTGGGAAGGATGATCCTGGTAGGGAGGATGCTCCCCACATCCCAGCCATGGCAGAGGGGAGAGGACAGTTTGAATGGACCGTCTTGTCTGAGCTGCTGTGAAGGCAGAGCCCTCAGGGTGTGTTTTGGGGTGTAACGCAGTCAGAGTTTCACTTGATTTTTATTTCAAGTTAATTCTTGACAGTGAAATTAGAGGGTACATTTTACATGATAACATCTCCTTCCCTCAGGTGGAAACAGAGCAGGAGCTCTGATACTCTGGGGTGGTGCAGCTGCCTGGTAAAAGCCACCCCTCACTCAGCCGTGGGCCAGGGGGTTGTTGGCTTCACCTGCAGAGCAGGTGCCAGGGCTGGAACAGGACCCTCTCACAGCTCCAGGGGCTCAGCTCGGCTCACGAGGGCAGATTGTCTGCACAGGAACATGTTCCTTCTAATTCTTTTATTCCTTCATCAGTTTTCAGTGATAAACACCCCCTTCCCCCCTGCCTGAGACCTACTTCAGTTGCTTTCCTAGTGCTCCTTATTCCTGCAGCCATCACAAGGGCTGAAAACATGAGCTACTTTGCCATGGGAAGTTAGATCTGATCATTTAGTCCTTTTATCCACCAGCAATTAAAATCATTGTCTCGAGGTGGGCTGCAGTGCCATAGATCAGTGAACCATCTGCCCAGAAACAGAGATTTATATTGCTGTTTGTTTGTTTGATACAGAGATGAATGTCTGGGAGAGGAATCGTGCTCCCTGAAGTCTCCGTCTCCTCAAGGCACTTAATCCTCAGGGACTCTGATGAATGGGGTGCTGAGCACTCTTGTCAAGCTGAAAGCCAGTTCCCAGCATTTCCTGGGCATTTTTAATATGGAGAAGAAGCAATTACCTTGTGTGCAGTGTGGTGAGCAGTCGTGGCAGCTGATTTATGCCCTGGCACAGAAAAATTATTTGCCAAGTCTGGCTTTGGAAGTGATTGATTTTGACACGTGTTAATGCTGGGCTTCTGAAGGTCTGCATTAATGCTGTTTGCTCCTGAGGCTGCTGAGCCAGGGCCTGGAAATTGTCCTCCTCCAGCGGGGTCTGTGCTTGCCCTCCTGCCTCCCTGTTCCCTTCTTATGGTGAACAAGTTGGGAACTTGGGCTCTCGGGCTGCCTGGTGCAAGGAGGGTCTCATAAACCCCCTTCCCACTTTGCTGCCTGATCAGCTGGGTATTAATGCTCAGGGAATATTTGTTTATCCCTCTGTGTCAGAGCAAGAAGCAGCTGCTTCCCAATAAATCCCAAAATCCGGTGACTGTGCCAGGGAGATGCTTGGCCAGAGCTGGCACCTCATGTGGCCCAGCCAAATAACCTGGGATGGGCAATCTAATCACTGTCACTGGGATCTTGCTGCCCCTGATCTATGCCTTGCCAGGGAGATGGGCCTGATTGATGAGCTCTTGATGACCTGTTCCACAGAGTCAAAACCTGAGTAATAACAGTAGCACTTACTTAAGGGACTTGTTGAAAACGGTGAATGGGGGAAGTGGCGAATTCATGGCACTTTAACTCCATTATGGGCTGTAGCAGTAACGAGCAGACTTTGGCTCGCTCAGGCTGAAGTGAGGCAGGAGGAGCTGATGCTGTTTCGCTGGCACGTGGCAGGGGCAGTGTGATTTATAACCTGGGCTCACGAGTGGGTTTGCAAAGGGCTGCAAAGTTTGTAAAGCACCAGGGGAGGTGATGATGGGTGGGCTGAGCTGGGACTGGTTTTGCCCACACACCCTTCACCCAGGTGGGCTTGATCCCAGCCCCTGCTGACATCCATGGGGAGGAACCTCCAGCCTTGGTGAGGTTTCCTTCCACCTGTGTGGTTGTTGGCATCCACCTGGAATGTGGGACTGGCAGGAGAGCTGTGTGTGGGGTCCGTTGTGGAGGCAGGAGGAGCCAGTGAAGAAGTGCCTGAGGTGGTCACAAAAGTGGACAGGACATTTTCCAGTTCACCAGTGGTTCCTCCCTGCTGGTTCCTGGGTAGGGCCCTGGCAGGTCACTCTCTGTCCTGGTGCCCTGTCCCTGTGCCACGACTCACCAGTGTCCCCAGATGCCAAGTGGTGTTTGGAGTGGGTTGTCAGCTCCTGGGTTTTTCTGGAATGACCAAATGTGGTATCTTAGCAACAAAGGGAAATTTTCTTCTTTTGATGCTGAATTGTTTTTTAACATCTTCAATGCTGAATGTTTTTCCTACTGGGGGCAGAGGCAGGGCAGTTCCAGGGATGTTACCCCCACCAGCTCCTGCTCTGCTGCAGCTGTGTGGGCTGGAGCCATTGCTGGGGGAGGCTGGTCCGGGGCCACTGATGTACTGAGGGGCTTTGATCTGTGTGAAGTGTGTGTGAAAGGAGATGTTCATAAGTCTGATGTCAGCTGGTTGTGTGTGAACGAAAGCAAAGCCCTCAGCCCAAAGCAGACCTGGCCCTGTGGGTCACTTCTGCTGCTTTCACAGTCACTGGTGTATCGTGCCTTGGTGCTCGTGGCTGGTGGTGCTGGTGGTTTGGTACTGTGGGAGCAGCTGGGAGCGTGGCGCTGAGTCCAGGGTCACCTGTGGGCTGGAAAGGTGGTCACCCAGCTGGGATGGGGGACAGGGCTCCTGGGGGCTCCTGTTCTGAGCTGCCACCCCACTGACGGGCCCCTCTGGGTGCTTTCCCCACAGGGTGCAGGTCGAGTTCTACGTGAATGAAAACACCTTCAAGGAGAGGCTGAAGCTCTTCTTCATCAAAAACCAGCGATCGAGTGAGTGCTCCGTGTGTGTCTGCTGGGGGAAACAAGCCCTGCCCGAGCCAGGAGAGCCACGCTCTGTCCTGTGGGATGAGAAGCCATTGCCATCTGCTGGTGGCTTTGTCCCCGTGTGTCCCCAGCCCGGGGCTGCTGTGGCCTCTTGTCCTGCCTTTGGCAAGCTGGTGTTGGCCAACTTGGTTTGGTGTTTGCACAAGGAGGAAGAGCATGCCTCCTGCCTTCTTGGTTCTCTGGGAACAACCAGAGCATGGGAGCCAGCTGGACAAACTCTGTGGGAGCAGGGTGGGGTGTCAGGAGCTGCCTGTGGTTGTCAGGGAGCAAATGTCCCCATCAGGGAGCAAATGTCCCCATCCCGGAGCTGGCTGTGCTTCCCTGAGGCCATGGGGACAGCCAGGCCAGGCTGTGAGCTACCCACTCCTGCTTCAGCCATCCAGATTAGCCTGCACTTGACTAATGGTGTTTTTATTTTCTTTCTCCGAGATGTCATTAGCTGTCTGGAGGGAGCCCACTCGTTAATTTAGAAATTAACTTTTTTTCCCCTCCCTGCATCCTGTTGTCTTGTTAAAAAGCTGGAACCCAGCACAACAGGGTGCCCACGGGGAAGTTTTTAATGAAAATGTGATGAATTTCTCACTTGTAATTTGAGTAACGACCCGATGAACTGGCTGGGGAGGGAGAGTGGATAAAGCAGCAGTTTTTGCTCACCATCCCTGCTCCTTCATGCTGGTTGCAGTGGGGTTAGCACCGGGCTGGTGCTTTTTAATGGAGGCCTGCTAATGAGGGGGACACATTCCAGCAGCTCCTCATTCCTCTCTCACCTCTATCGGGGTCAGCAAGGAGCTGACTCATCCCTATTTATTCCTGTATTAGTGTCCTGTGTATCAGACACTGGGTAGGACACGCAGAGCCCCAGGCACAGTGTGGGCTCCTGGGGCTGCCCTGGGGCTCAGAGGGGTCCTGTGGTGTGCGAGGCTGGGAAACTAAAAGGGTTGTGCCATGGGGGACATGGGGTGTGTGGGGCAGAGGGTGCTTGGGGTGCCCAGGGAGGTTGGGGTGCCCAGGAATGCTGCCTGCCCCATTCCGTGCTCCCCTCCACCACAGGCCTGAGGATCCGGCTCTTCAACTTCTCTCTGAAGCTGCTCACGTGCCTCCTGTACATCGTCCGTGTCCTGCTCGACAACCCCGAGGAGGGCATAGGCTGGTGAGTGCCCCGTCCCCCCGGGCAGGGCAGGCTGTGGGGACGGTGGCAGCGGCTCCTGGTGGGTGTGAAGGTGGCTTTTCTCACTGCAGCTCTTTGAACTGGGGGGTTTAGCAAATCTTCCCAGGCCGGAGGGCTTTGCTCTCTGCTCAAATCCCATGGGCAGGTGTGTGGGCATCCTCTGGCTCACAGGGAGAAGGTGTGGGAAAATTCAGGTCATGCTCATTTCCAAATGGTGGCTGGCTCAGTCAGGGGGGCAACGTGGCCTTCAGACACAGGAGAGAGCTCATGATTTGAGCATCACCATGCAAATAGCTTCTGAACACTGATGCCCTTGAATACACTTAGACTAAGCCCCATTTAGGCATTTGGGAGGGAAATATATTGTGCCTCGAGGTGACTGATGATTCCACACATCAGCTTTGCCCTGGGTTTCAGTGTAAGCCTATTTTAATATGCCCTTGCATTGCTTAGCTCACATGCTATGTGCTTTTTTTCAAGAGCTCTGATAATTGGCAGTTTGATTTTCTCTTTGTAAAGGTTGCAGACTACCAGGTGCATCTGCACGTTCCAAAAGTGCTTTCAAACCTGTGAGAATGAAGCAGGACACAGATGCTCATCCTTGAAAGGTTTAGCACAGCTGCAGCTCAGGGAATTCCACTTTCCTGAGGGTGTGTGGCAGAATAAAGGCTGCCCAGCAGGAACACGTCCCTCGCAGCAAGGCAGGGAGAGCTTGGCTGGTGCTGCTGCCTGGCAGGATGCTCAGCCTTGTCCCAGAAGCTGAAGCTCAGCAGCTTTTGCTAATTGTAACCTGATAATTCCCAGTTCCCAATTCCCTACATTCCTCACTGTGCCAGGGAACTCCGTGCCTGAGGAGTATCGATGTTCAGCAGCACCTCTGGTATGGGCTGAAGTACCTGAGGGGTTTTATTCTCCAGTAATAAGATGTTCAAGGCTGCCTGGGTGAGACAGACTCCTATGGAAAGCCCTGGCTATAGGAATCAGAGTGTTTGAATCCATGGAAGTGTTGTCCTGGTGCCTCCCCCAGCATCACCCCGTGAGCCTGTGGAGTCAATCCCAGCATCCTTGCTCCTCTGCCCCCCTCACTGACTGCTTTTCCCTGCCCTCTCTCTCTCTCTCTCTCCTAGCTGGGAATGTGAAAAGCAGAATTACACAGTGTTCAACCAGTCCACAAATATAAACTGGTGAGTCAAATCTGCTCCAGTGCTGGGGTCTGGCCCTGCTGGGATGTGGGAATGCAGGGATGGAGCTGGCTGGTGCTGGCAGCTGCCTGTGCCCATTTCTTGGTCGTGGGGCTGCTCAGGAGGTGCAGAGCAGCACCCCAGAATAAAATCCATGGACAATGCCTGTGGCTGCACCCTTGGGAATGGCTTATTCCCAGTGCAGAGGCTGCTTGAGCAAACTGTGTAGTGGGGAACACCAGCACTTGTGCTGGCTCCTGCACCAGTGCCCTTAATTTACATTTGGTGGGAGGTAAAGACACTGATAGCTGGGCTACAGATCCATTTGGGGTTTTCTTGGCAGGTCACACATCTTCTGGGTGGATAGAAAAACACCGCTGTGGGCTGTGCAGGTGAGCACCCAGACCTTGGCACGCTTGTGCAGGAGCTCAGAGGAGCTGGGCTTGGAGCTGTGCCCTGTCTGTGACACCCAGGGCACTGATGGCACAGGGCAGGGGTCCTCTGGGAGCTCAGAGCAGCTGACAGAGCACGGGGTGAGCCCTGCAGCCTTTCCTGTGTGTCCCTGCAGGTCAGCATCGCTCTCATCAGCTTCCTGGAGACCATGCTGCTCATCTATCTCAGCTACAAGGTGAGCGTGGGTGGCAGAGGGTACTGATGCACAGCCTGGCTCTGCCCCCCCGGCATGAATTCATTTCTCCTCTTCTGAGCTGCCTGAAGCTGGAGCATCCCAGGAGGGTGTTTGTTTTGTCTCGCTGCTGTCTCGGCTGGCTCTGGCCATTTTCCTTTCTCATTCCCCCTTAGGCTGCTGGATAAGTGTCATGCAGAGCAGAAACTCTTCCTTTTTCTGCTTTCCCTTGAACTCAGACCTGTTTTACCCTGTTTTTAAGGGAGAACAGGCTGACACACACTGAGATTCCTCAGGCTGAGGAGCTGGAGCTGAGCGTGGAGCGTGACTCCTGCCTCCGGAGGCAGCAGGCACAGCTCCAGACCAGACAGGGAGAGGAACAAGCTGACTCCTTTGGACCAGAACCCCTTCAAATGGCCCCAAAGAATGACCTTAACAAATGGCATCTTCTCAGGGACCCAGGAAGAGTTGGCAGAAGGGACTCAGACCTTGCATCACCCCCTGGTTTGAGTGCCAGCGATGTGTAGCAGTCACTTTCTCTCTCCTTGCTTGCATGAAGCATTGCTGTCCCCCAGCAGCAGTGGCAGACAGAGGGATGTAGTGACTGTGGAGAGGACTGGAAGCTTTGGGAATGTTTCCTGACCTCAGCACGCCTGCCACCACTGCATCTCTCCCACAGGCAAACCAGAGCATCTTCCTGGTTCCTGCAGCATATTTCCCTCATCTAGCAGGGTCTGTGGCAGAGCAGGAGCGTTTTAATTGTCCTTTGGCAAAGTTTCAAGCATATTTAATCCTTATTTGTTTTAAATTCCTCAGGGGAACATCTGGGAACAGATTTTTCGCATTTCCTTCATCCTTGAGATGATCAACACGGTGCCCTTTATTATCACGGTGAGTGTCTCCTGGTGACATTTGAGAGCAGCTCTAAGTGTAGTAAGTGCTGTAGTTTTGGGGGTGCAATGAAGAAAAATGAATGCCTGGCCAAGTGGTATTTAAAGCTGGCAGGAAATTTTTCCTTCATTATTTTACAGTATAATGACTTTCTCTGGAGTGTTATCCCAAAATCCATTCTCCCTTTTCTGCTGCTCTGTTGTAGCCAGGGGAACAGGCTTGTGTTTAGTGGCAGCCTCTGCTCAGCTTGGAGATGGATCCTTCCAGACAGGGCTCCAGTTGGCAGTTTATAGTTTTATTTTTTAAACCAGCATGGATTTTTCTGCGAATAATTCTGGCTTTTGTAGATATTCTGGCCTCCTCTGCGGAATTTGTTCATTCCTGTGTTTCTGAACTGCTGGCTGGCCAAATATGCCCTGGAGAACATGATTGTGAGTGGTCCCTTTTGTCCAGCTCCTGGGGGCTGTGGAGGGCAGTGGGACTGGGAGGGGAGCCCATGGCTGCCCCCAGCTCTGGGGCAGGTTTTGGTGCTCAGAGTTTGCAGCCATGCCAGGCTGGTGGGAGGAGAGGCTTTGCCAGCTGGGAATGCCAGGCTGTGACCTGCTGTGGAGCAGAAGTCCAGTGGTGTTGGAGCTACTCTGGCTGCATATGGACAGGGATGCCAGGGACAAAGTATTCCAGCCATTCCCACGTGCCCACTGGAGCTGCCTCTCCTGGCAGCAGATCCCAGACCTGCTCACAGGAATGTACACCCCTTTCCGAGGGCCCCATCCTGGCCTGACCTTCATCTGGAGGGTCACTGCTAGAGCCAGCAAGACAGCAGTTGGTACCTGGAGGGGTCTTTTCCCTCAGCCCCTCTGAGCCCTCTGCTCTCTCCCCAGAATGACCTGCACCGAGCCATCCAGAGGACCCAGTCTGCCATGTTTAACCAGGTGCTCATTCTGATCTGCACCCTCCTGTGTCTTGTTTTCACGGGGTGAGTGTTGCTCTTCATTTCACTCAGTCCCCTTCCTCACCCAGGGAAACCAGCCGTGCCCATCCCGGGGTGATGGCAGAGCTGGGCTCCTGCAGGGCTTACACCTCCCTGCCTGGCTTCATTCCCAGCACTCTGAACACCGGGAGGGAGCTTTGAAACCAAACTGATTATCCTCCCTAACTCTGTGATTTTAACAGGAACTTTTTAGTGGGGGTGTGTGAGGGTGAGGATGTTGTCAGAGGGAGCTGGGTGATATGGGCACATGAGTTTCAGAGCAGGGCCAAGGACAGGGACAGCAGCTTCCCACAGGGACATGGGCTGTGCTGTGCCATGGCTCATTCACCAGAACCCATCACACTCCCTGGCTCTGGCCGCTCTTCCTCCCCCACAAATTTGTGTAATAGGCCACTGGGGCTCCTGTTAATTCACTGAGCTCTTTATCCTACATTTCCAACAACACTGGCATTCCTTTGGGGTGGGGGGTGCAGTGCTCATCACTGGCTACTTAGCTCTGAATGAGGCTTTGAATCTCCCTCTGGCTCCCTTGCTTTGGATTTGAGGCATATTACCCCATTAAGTTGCAGAATGGAGAGGAAATGAAGCTTTCAGGCTGATGAGTTTTTGACAATAAAGATGCTGCTCTGAGGTGGGTGACTAATGCCATTTCGGAGCTCAGCGGTGCCCCTGGCCCTTGGCACATCCTGCTGCTGGGGCCATGGGTGTGATTTTTTTGGGGGGGCTACAATTTGGGTCTAGAAACACTGAGATGACTCCTGTGTTTAGCAAGATGACTTGGAACTGCAGGTTTGTGGGCTCCCAGGCAGGGCAGCACCTGCTGTGATGGGGCTTTCTCCCTTCAGGACCTGTGGCATCCAGCATTTAGAAAGAGCAGGTGAGAAGCTGTCCCTCTTCAAGTCCTTCTATTTCTGCATCGTCACCTTTTCCACCGTGGGCTATGGAGATGTGACACCAAAGATCTGGCCTTCCCAGCTCCTCGTGGTCATCATGATCTGCGTGGCCCTGGTGGTGCTGCCGCTGCAGGTTAGACCTGCCCAGCTGAGGGTGGGGAGGGATGCAGGGCCTGCCTGCCCCGGGGCAGCCCTGCCGATGGGGACGTCAGCCCTCTGCCTCTGCCTGCAGTTCGAGGAGCTCGTCTACCTGTGGATGGAGCGGCAGAAGTCGGGAGGCAATTACAGCCGCCACCGCGCCCAGACGGAGAAACACGTCGTCCTCTGCGTCAGCTCCCTCAAGATCGACCTCCTCATGGACTTCCTCAACGAGTTCTATGCCCACCCCCGTCTGCAGGTGAGGAGCAGGTGTGCTGTCACATGGTGCTGGCTCACAGCCCTGCTGGGCTGCGGGACCACCCGCCCACGCCGGCCTCTCTCTTCCAGGATTACTACGTGGTGATCCTTTGCCCAACAGAGATGGACATCCAGGTGCGGCGGGTCCTGCAGATCCCCCTGTGGTCGCAGCGAGTGATCTACCTCCAGGGCTCTGCACTGAAGGACCAGGACCTCATGAGAGCCAAGTGAGCAGAGGGACACCCTGCACATCCCCAGTCCTGCCATGCTGTTGAGCTGTCCAAAGGTCCCAGAACCCCAGAGGAGGGTCCCCAGTAAGGTCACCCCAGATGTGTGAGGAGGGGTGTCCCTGTGTGCCTTCTCTGGGAGCTGGGAGGGGGCTGGCAGTGCCCAACTTTGCTGGCCAGTGCAGTTCATGGGGCATTGCCCTCCTTTTGCAGGATGGACAATGGAGAAGCCTGTTTCATTCTCAGCAGCCGGAACGAGGTGGACCGGACGGCAGCGGTGAGTCCAGCCAGGGGGGTGACACAGACTGGGACAGTTCTTATCCCTGGCAGAAGGGACTGGAGGGTGCTGGGAGCCAGCTGGGACAAGGGCATGGGGTTGAGTGCTATGAAGAACCTTGGGGATGACAGAGTGGTGGCACGGGGACATGCAGCAGCACACTAGTGGCTGGCCCGCTGTGAGCTCACCTTCCTTCTGCTGTCCTGGTTTCCCATCAGTGCTGGGTTTTGGGATGCAGGAGGGGACAGTTATCCCCCCTTAGCAGTGGGTGCTGGAGGAGCCCTTGCCATAAGTCTCCAGGGTGGAGAGTGCTTTGCAGTGGATCAGGTGTAGAAGCAGCAGGGAAAATAAACCATCATTCAAGTAGCTCTTGTTGCTCTTCTTCTTGGCCAGGACCACCAGACCATCCTGAGGGCCTGGGCTGTCAAAGACTTCGCTCCAAACTGCCCACTCTACGTTCAGATCTTAAAGCCAGAAAACAAATTTCATGTCAAGTTTGCAGGTGAGTTGGAGGGGGTCGGTGGCAGTTGCTGATCAGCTGGAAGCCCTCCTGGATTGTGAACCCAAACCCCAACCCCACCCCAGAATCACCACATCCCCACTGTGACTGTCCCCTCTGCCTTTCAGATCACGTTGTCTGTGAAGAGGAGTGCAAATATGCCATGCTGGCACTGAACTGCGTCTGCCCTGCCACCTCCACCCTCATCACACTGCTGGTGCACACCTCCCGTGGCCAGTGAGTGCTGCCCCTGCCCACCCCTGCCCACCCCTGCCCTCCCCTGCCCACGCCTATCACCCCCCTGCCATCCCCTGCCCCTGCCTGAGCGTGGAGGGATGGCAGAACTGAGGTCTCTGAGCCCAGGGGGAGGTCTGGGGTGTCTGAGGTATCCCAGTGGGATCTGGGACCCCCATCCAGGTCAGGAGCAAAATCCGTATCGGAGGGGAACCATCCCAGTGCAGATGGGCTGGGCAGTGCTGCCTTTCCAGACACTGGGAATAGAAATATCTTTATGCTGGCACAGTCTCACTGGCAGGAAAGTGAATTCACAGCCTGAGCATACCCAGACCCTGCAGGAATTTTGGTGGCTGTATATCCAGCACAGCTGGAAGGAGCTCTGCCAGCCCAGTAGAGCAGCGGTGCGTGCCCTGCGCTCCTTGGCCAGTCAGAAATGGCTGAATTTTGGGTAAACTGCCATCAAAACAGTTATGAAACATCATTGCCAGATGATTCTCACCCCATGCTCGGAGCTGTTTGCCAACACAGGCTCTGAACCCTCCCTCTGCACTCTGCAGGGGCCCTCGTTAAATAAAAAGCCACTTAACATCCGAGATGGAAATGAGCTTGTCCTCAGCAAACACCGACAGCTCATGGTGATGCATCACTGTCACCTCACCACTGTCACCTCACCACTGCCAGGCTCAATGGCAGCCTCAGAGATTATCAGTGCTCCTGCCCTGTGGCTCTGCCCCAGGATCTGTGTGCCAGGGTCTGTGCCAGCACCATCCGGGTGTCCCATCCTGGCACAGTGGGAGGTGCCACCCCAGCACCAGGGGTCCATCCCAGCACCAGGGGGTCCTGACCTGGCCCCATGGAGGTGCCCCATCCTGGCACAATGGGAGGTCCCATCCTGGCACCAAAGGGTCCATCCCAGCACCAGGGGGTCCTGACCTGGCCCCATGGAGGTGTCCCATCCTGGCACAGTGGGAGGTGCCACCCCAGCCCCAGGGGTCCATCCCAGCACCAGGGGGTCCTGACCTGGCCCCATGGAGGTGTCCCATCCTGGCACAATGGGAGGTGCCACCCCAGCACTGGGGGTCCATCCCAGCACATCCCAAGGCGTCTGCTGTCGTTGCAGGGAGGGCCAGGAGTCCCCGGAGCAGTGGCAGCGGATGTACGGGCGCTGCTCGGGCAATGAGGTCTATCACATCCGCATGGGAGACAGCAAGTTCTTCATGGAGTACGAGGGGAAGAGCTTCACCTACGCCGCCTTCCACGCACACAAGAAGTGAGGGCAGGGCGGGCAGTGGGCAGGGGTGGGCAGCAGACACCTGTCAGTCCATCCCCGGGGGTCCAGAGGGCACTGCGAGGTCCCTTGTGCAGGGACAAAGCCCTGGGAGGGGTTTCCCCCCAGCTGTGAGCGCCCACCTCGTGCTCCCCACACAGGTACGGCGTCTGCCTGATCGGCATCCGGAGGGAGGAGAACAAGAGCATCCTGCTGAACCCCGGCCCGCGGCACATCATGGCAGCGTCTGACACCTGCTTCTACATCAACATCACCAAGGAGGAGAACTCTGCCTTCATCTTCAAGCAGGAGGAGAAGCAGAAGAAGAAGGGCTTTGCAGGCAGGGGCAACTACGACGGCCCATCCCGGCTGCCCGTGCACAGCATCATTGCCAGCATGGGTGAGTCAGAGGGCCCAGTGGGCAGGGGGGCAGGAGGGCTCCCTTGGGGGAGCGGGAGCCTGCACACACCCCTCCATTGCCTTCACCAGGTTTGGGTTCCTTTCCTTCCACGGATTTGATTTTATTTTGCTTCTTGCACGCTCCTTGCCCTTTGCATCCCCTGACCGGGTCACCTCACCAGTAAAACACACACATCTCCTTGCACCCTGAGTGCCCTCAGCAAGCTCAAATATCATTATTAAACCTCATGATGTCCATTATCATCAAGGGTATTTGAATAAATCCCCCAAGCCTGGATTTATCCCCTAGTTATTTCCAGGGCTGGAAGGAGAAATGCCGTTGGCCACATCCTAAATCGTGTTTATGATTCCCAGCCCGACTCGTTGCTCTGCAGCGAGTGGTGCATTTTTGCAAATGAAAAATGCCATGAGTCATTACTTCCCTCCTGTATCTGGGGAGAGTGAGTTTTGGGGAGGCTGCGCCACACGAGCACATTGTATTTCAGGCAAATAATTTATGTGTTTGTGCTCATGAGCAGCAATTTGCATAGATTATCCCCCAGCAAGGCGCAGAGCGCTCTGCTGAACAGTTTGTCACTGTTCTCATCACACGGCTCCCTCACAGAGGGGCCTTTGGCAAAGGGTGAACAAAGGGACAGAAATGATGTGAGTGCCAGCAGGGCAGGGGGGGTCTGGCAAGGCCAGTGCCTGGGCTCTGCTTAATGGGACACTCCATCAGTGTGTTTGATTTTTGGAAGCTGCTGGAGGATGCAATGAGGAAGTCTCTCTTGTCCCTTGACTGCATATCAGGAAAAATTTCTTCCCAGAAAGGGTTGTTGAGCATTGGAACAGGCTGCTCAGGGAGTGGTGGAGTCACCACCCCTGGAGGGGTTTAAATGATGTGTAGATGTGGCACTTGGGGATGTGGTTTAGTGGGTGGGCTTGGCAGTGCTGGAGGAACAGTTGGACGGAGTGATTGGAGAGGACTTTTCCTCCAGCCTTAATAATTCTGTATTTGTAAGATCTGGAGCTGATCAGGAGGGATGTGGGAGGTGGATGAGGGAATTGCTGCCTGCCTGCCCCTCCCTGGGGGCTTGAGGACCACTGAGGCAAAGGGTTGTTCGTGGAACAGGCAGTGTCCCAGCAAGTGGTGGACATGGTTCCTAAATTGGCTGGTGTCTCCCAGAGCCTGCAAGGAGCTGCAGGCAGGGGTTAGGCTGGAGGGCTGTCATCTCAGACACACACCACAACTATAAAAACTACCACAGAGCCAGGTTTTGCACTTCACTGGGCAGGTGGTTCCAGAGGGGAATGGAGACAGGCACAGTCCCTGGGGCAGCTGAGCTGTGCCCCCAGGAGGATGCTCCACACTGCAGTGCCCAGGTGGAGGTCGCTGGTGGGGCTTTCCCTGCACTGCCCTTCCCCAGCATCACCTGTGGGTGGTACCTCATCCCCGTGCAGGGCTCCAGGGAGCTGACTCAGCCCTCTGCACCCCCTTAGAGCGTGTCTGCTGTGCTTCCCTCCCCGCCGTGTCCAGGTACAGTGGCCATGGACCTGCAGAACACGGAGTGCCGCCCTGCCAACAGCAGCAAGCTGGCACTGCCAGCCGAGAACGGCTCGGGCACCCGGCGGCCCAGCATCGCCCCCGTCCTCGAGCTGGCTGACACCTCGTCCCTGCTGCCCTGCGACCTGCTCAGCGACCAGTCCGAGGACGAGATGACACAGTCGGACGAGGAGGGCTCGGCAGTTGTGGAGTGAGTCACTCTCCAGTCGTTAAGCCCTTCCTTGGCTGGTTCATTCTGGTTGGATTCAGTGTTCTGGTTACATCCAGCTTGTTCTGGTTGGATCCAGTTTGCTCTGGTTGGATTCTATTTGCTCCGATTGGATCCAGTTTGTTCTCATTAGATCCAGTTTGTTCTGGTTACATCTGGGTTATTCTGGTTGGATTCGATTTGTTCTGGTTGGATTCGGTTTGTTCTGGTTGGATTCGGTTTG
Source organism: Dendrocincla fuliginosa (assembly GCA_035047845.1). Lineage (NCBI taxonomy): Eukaryota > Metazoa > Chordata > Aves > Passeriformes > Dendrocolaptidae > Dendrocincla > Dendrocincla fuliginosa. Next base: position 2,346,093 of record JAWWMO010000040.1, read on the forward strand.
TTCTGGTTGGATTCGGTTTGTTCTGGTTGGATTCTGTTTGCTCCGATTGGATTCTGTTTGTTTTCTTGGATCCAGTTCTCTCTGGTTGGATCCAGTTCTCCCTAGTTGGTCCCAGTTTCAGAGGGACTGGGACCATGGTACCTGACAGGCTCTCAGTGGTGCCTGAGGGATGCTCAGGCTCAGCCCCTCTCAGCTTTCCCATGGCCACACCAGTGTCTGTTCCACAGACAATGCCCATGGCAAGGAGCCTTTTGGGCTGCTTTGGAGGATTCTCTGGGAGTCAGTGAAGTTGCCCCAAGGCAGGTGGTGCTGGGGATGGGCAGGTTGTTCCTGTTCCATCACTTACCAATGTTAAGACGGTCCTGTTCCTCACTGTACATAAATGAAAAAATACAAAATAGATCCTTAACCCAGCTTTAAAGCTCTTTGTTAGTTTGTGACAGCCAGGCAAGGACTTGCTTTCCTGGTGTCCTGCCTGGGTGTTGTCACAGCCGTGTGGGGAGTTACTGAGTGTCCACAAACCCTCATAAATGGCTTTGAACTCGTGTCTACTTTTAGCTGTTCTTGAAATGAAAACCTCTCCTGGTTCCATCAAAACTACAAATGATCATTTTTAAAATACCTTTTCACCAAAAAAACCTCTACAAATGGACCATGAAGCTTTTTGCTTCTTTATTTGGCTCAGCAGTGTCCTCTCCTGGCCTTCAGTGCCCTGCCTGCTACTTTGTCCACCTGTGCTGGGAATACAGAATATGGGGCTTTGTACCTGCATCTTTACAACCTCATGGCCCTGGGCAAAAAATATCCCTAAATAAGTATGTTTTGGGAAATTTCCAGCTGCAGGAGAGTTTTGCAGAGCATTTGCCAGTGATGTGTTTGAATCCCAGGCTGCTGTTATTAAATGTTTTTCTCCAGCATCTCAGTTTGGACACATGAAGACTCTCCCTGTATCCTCACACAGCTGGCTTTTCTCCCTGCTGCAGGTATGTCAAGGGTTACCCCCCAAACTCCCCCTACATTGGGAGCTCCCCAACTCTGTGCCACCTTCTGCCTGAGAAAGCCCCGTTCTGCTGCCTGAGGCTGGACAAGGTACGAGGGGGCTGTGGGGGCTGCCCGGGAGCTGCAGCCCCCCGAGCCCCTCTCTGAGTGCCCGTGCTGCCTTCCACCCCTCAGGGCTGCAAGCACAACAGCTTTGAGGATGCCAAAGCCTACGGGTTCAAGAACAAACTGATTATCGTCTCGGCAGAGACGGCAGGGAACGGGCTGTACAACTTCATCGTGCCCCTCCGCGCCTACTATCGCTCCCGCAAGGAGCTCAACCCCATCGTGTTGCTGCTGGACAACAAGCAAGTACTTTTCCATGGGTGTTTTCCATCACCCCGAGCCCTTCCTGTGTTTTTGTGGGTGTTTTGTGCCGTGGGATGGGAGCGTGGCGGAACGGTGGGGCCACTCTTGGGTATCTTGGCTGATGTTGGCGCTGGGTTTTGTGTCTGCCTTTGCCCCGTGGACTTGCTGAACCACCTTGCTCTCTGCTGCTCTCCCTCCAGGCCCGAGCACCACTTTCTGGAAGCCATTTGTTGTTTCCCCATGGTTTACTACATGGAGGGCACCATCGACAAGTAGGTGTTTCCATGACTGCCATGACTTCCAGTGCTGCCTGAATGCTTTGCATTTACCCCAGCCCAGACTTTTGGGCCTCCTCATGAGAAGCCCCCGGGTTGGTACCGTAATGCTGAGCCCACCCTTGTCTTCTGAGGGTGTCACACCCTCTCTGGTAGCTGGGAGCAGGTGAAGGGCTGGTGGTGGGGAGCAGCCTGGGCTGGCTGGAGCGCTGCGTGTCGCAGCGTGCTGCTTCCCTGTGTCCTTCCCAAGGGCTCACCCTGCGCTCTTCTCTTTGGGAACTGCCCAGCCTGGACAGCCTGCTGCAGTGTGGCATCATCTACGCCGACAACCTGGTGGTGGTGGACAAGGAGAGCACCATGAGTGCCGAGGAGGACTACATGGCAGATGCAAAGACGATTGTCAACGTCCAGACCATGTTCAGGTGAGGGGGGAACAGTGACCACTGCTGGGGATGAGACAGGCAGGGGTGTTGGTCCCTGTGAGCAGTGGGACACATCTGTGGTGGAGGAAACAGCTTCTAGTCAGCTCTTTTCCTCAGACAGGCACAAGGGTGGGTTTGGTCTTCCTTGGGTGTCAACTGCTTGGAATGACCTCAGCTCTGAGTGGGCTGCAGGACAACAGACCTCTTTCCTTTGCAGGCTCTTCCCCAGCCTCAGCATTATCACAGAGTTGACCCACCCCTCCAATATGAGGTTCATGCAGTTCAGAGCAAAGGACAGTTACTCTCTTGCCCTTTCCAAGCTAGAAAAGGTAAGAGGAGGTTGTCTCCTGCACAGGGCCTGTGAAGTCAGTGCTGACAGTGACTGCACTTGAGCAACTCAAAGTCCTGTGCTCTTGCTGTGTCCAGAAACCCCAACCCTGTCTCACATATTTCCATGGAGAAAAGACCCTCTTTCCCCCAGTGCAAAGATGCTGCCCTAGTTCCCTCCTGTCACACCCACCCATTTCCACAAGTCCTCTAGTTTGTGTGAAACCTGTGCTCTCAACTCCCTTCCTCTTCCAGAGAGAGAGAGAGAACGGCTCCAACCTGGCCTTCATGTTCCGGCTGCCCTTCGCGGCCGGGAGGGTCTTCAGCATCAGCATGTTGGACACGCTGCTCTACCAGGTGAGAGCCAGTGGGCTCTGGGTGATGCAGCAGCTCTGGCTGCCTCTCTCCATCTCCCACTGCATAACTGAGCAAACCCTTCCCCTGGGTTCCCACCCGAATGTCTCCCCCAGTCGTTCGTGAAGGATTACATGATCACCATCACCCGGCTGCTGCTGGGCCTTGACACCACGCCGGGCTCTGGATACCTCTGTGCTGTAAGTGCCAAGTCCCTCTGGGTTGAAACCATCAGGCCAGGTCATTGTGTATCTGGTGGGATCTGTCACCCTGACCATGGGGATGGGAGGTTCCCCTCTTTGGGGAATTGAGGGGCAGCAAAATTGTTCCCCTCCATTGTGGGGGACCTCAGCACCAGCAAAAGCCCAAGACCTGCCAAGGACCAAAGTCCCTGTTCTGAAGGCTGAGGTCAGAAATTGCCCCCTGGTCTTCTTGTGGAGTCCACCTCGTGTTTGGGATTGCCGTGGATGAGCCAGGGTGATGCTCAGGAGGGCCCTGTGGGGTTCATGCTCGTGCTCTGCTGCTCAGATGAAGATCACTGAAGATGACCTGTGGATCCGGACGTACGGCCGCCTCTTCCAGAAGCTCTGCTCCTCCAGCGCCGAGATTCCCATCGGGATTTACCGGACGGAGTCGCACATGTTTGCCACCTCCGAGGTAGGGGCGACGGGGTGGAGCTGCTGGTGGTCCCAGCTCAGCATCACCTGGCAGAGGTGGGGCCCACGGGGGTGGCCGGGCCCCAGACCTGGCTGCAGCAATGGTGGGGAGGGTGAGGGGAGGGGGAGCTCTGCCTTCCCTCCCTCAGCAGCCCCATGGTGGTCTCCTGGTTGTCCAGGGGGATGAGCTGGGTCAGTGTCAGTGCCCGTCTCTCTGGGCAGTGCACATGGGGGGGATGTTCTTGGCACGGCTCTGCCTAGGCACCCCGAGGAGCAGGGTGGGCACAGCAGGGCTGTCCCTTTGCTGGGCTGACTCTCTGTTTTCCCTTCCTTCTGCCCTGTTGCAGCCCCACGACATCAGAGCGCAGGTGAGTGCCGTTCCCGTCCCACCAGGGGCACTCGGGGGGGTGTCGGGCACTGCCCTGGTGCCAGCGCTGCCTCCTGGTCCCCCCCAGCCAGAGGCTGATCTGGGGGCAAGTGCTGTCCTAGCTCTGGCCACCGAGTGGCTGTTTCTTGGGCAGATATCCCAGAGGTCAGCGTGGAGGGATGGCAGGTGCCCATTAAACTCCACTCAGTGGTGTTTATCCCAGAGAAGCTGTGGCTGCCCCATCCCTGGAAGTGTTCCAGGTCAGGTTGGATAGGGCTTGGAGCAACCTGGGCTAGTGGAAGATGTCCCTGCCCATGGCAGGGGGTGGAATGAGAGGAGCTTTAAGGTCCTTTCCAATCCAAACCATTCCATGATTCTATGAAACCTCCCGTCCACATAGTTTGTGCAGCACAGACACGAAGTGCTGGGAGAGGGGGTGGGCCAGAACATCCCATCCCACGGGAGAGATCCCACCCACCCAGGCCAAGACATTCTTGGCTCCCCCACCCCCGTGACCTGCCGGGCTTCCAGTCACAGATCTCAATCAATGTTGAGGACTGCGAGGACACCAAGGATGTCAAGGAGCACTGGGGCATCAAGACCAGCCACCACAGGAACTCGTGCTCCAGCGACCAGTCGGAGCACCCTCTGCTGCGGCGCAAGAGCATGCAGTGGGCGCGGCGGCTCAGCAGGAAGGGCAACAAGCACTCCAGCAAGACGGCCGAGTGGATCAGCCAGCAGCGCCTGAGCCTGTACCGGCGCTCCGAGCGCCAGGAGCTGTCTGAGCTCGTCAAAAACCGTATGAAGCACCTGGGCTTGCCCACCACCGGGTACGGTAAGTGCCGTTCGGCCGAGCTTCTCTGCCCTGGTGCGTCCCGCTCGCGGGCTCCTCAGGTAACCCCCGAGCCGAGCCTAACCCCGAGCCGAGCCTAACCCCGAGCCGAGCCTTACCCCATGCCAAGCCTAACCCCATGCCAAGCTTAGCCCCGTGCCAAGCCTACCCTTGGAGGCGCTGCCAGGCCTGCTCCAAGCGGCGCCTCACTCCCCAGCTTGCTTGTGCTTGTGCAGACCAGCGCGGTCCGGGCGGGGGTCCCGCCACGCAGACCCCCTGCCACCCCCAGCCAGCTGCAGGCAGCCCCCCATGGCTGGGCTCTGGGGTGGCTCCAGGCAGGGGTTGGCAGTGGCAGAGCGATGCTCCCCCTCCTGCCTGCAGCAGGACCCAGTGCCCCCCTCACCTCCCCTTTCTGGCCATGTAGAAATGGTGGTGCAGGACACACCGACCCCAGGGCAGCAAAACCCTCGTGCCCAAGAGCCCCCGTAGTGCGGCAGGAAGAGGTGAAGCCCCATCAGCTGGCGCAGACCCCCTTTGTCATAGACTTTGATCCGTCATGAACTCTTCCGTGGAAAACCTTTCGGTAGCTGCAGGGCTGAGTTGCTTCATGGCGTGTGACAGCGGTGTCTGGCTGTGACAGTGCTCAGGGTCCCCCTGTGCAGCTGCATTTCTCGTGAAGCTTCTGACCTGCCCGTCGGTGCTGGCATCTGTGTCCCCCCAGAAGACTCCCCACCCCCTGGTTATGACAAAGTCTGTAGCCCACGGCTTCCTTGGTTTGTCTGCTTTGGGTTTCGTTGGCTTTCTTTTTTTCTTTCTTTCTTTGAAGCCATCCTGTGCTGCTGCTTGTCTGCTCCATCCTCCAAGAGTGTCCATCCACCCTATGCTGGCCCCTGCCCTCACTCAGGCGGGCACTGAACCCCAGCTGGGAGGGGAGCTGGTTTGGGGGTGGCATTCCTCCCTTCCCATCTTGGATTTAGGCATGTGAAAAAGGAAGAGGAAATGTAAAGGAGTGCAGTGCAGGAGGGGTGTGGAATGGAGGGCCCACGGATGGGCTGTGGGCATTGCCAGCCTCCCTGGGGAAGGAGAGAGGAGAGCCAGCTTGTGGCAGGATGGAGGGAGCACAGGGAGTGCCGGGCCAGGGCTTGCAGTGGTGTATCCCCCCTCTCCTTTTCCCCCTACATTCCTTGTCCCAGGAGTTTCTGCTGCAGTTCCAGGGGGGATGTCTGGCCTTGGTGAGTCATCCAAGGGGCTGCCCAACCCTCAGCCCCACTGGGGTGCTTGGGGCACAGCCTGGGCTTAGATCAGAGTTGGCATCCTTGTCCTGGCAGCTTTCAGTGGAGTCAAACTGGGGCATCGCCAGCAGGAGAAGAGGCAGTGGGGGGTGCAGGACCTACATCCTACCAGGGTGGGACAGGACCAGGGCCCTGGGCATGGTGTGGGAACCATCAACTCCCTGGCCCCTGTGGCACCTCTGCATCCAGGGGTGCTGGCGCTGTGTGTTGTCCCCACGTGTCCCCACGTGTCAGTGTCTGGCCACCCGTGGTGTTTTGGAAGCACACATTGCTCTGCCTTCTGCCCCTTTCCTTTTCTTTTGCTCATGTTATCGCTGCAGCGCAGGAGCTCGTCTCTGATATTTGCCGAACCATGGCTTGCTGACCTCTCTCTCTCTCTCTGTTTATGTCTGTGCCTTTCCCTGTATGTTCTGTAGAGGATGTAGCAAATTTAACAGCCAGTGATGTGATGAATCGGGTAAACCTGGGATATTTGCAAGGTAATTCCCTTTCCCTGGGAGTCCCGCGTGACTCATGGCGTGCAGCGTACAACAAGATCATGCCAGCTAAGCCCAAACCTCACCCTTGCCAGTTTTCACCTTAGATCCCCGAGCTTTCCAGCACTGATTTGTTGGGTGGCATTGGAAAACAAATGACTGTCCTCTAGTGGTGGTGCTAACACAGGGCTTCACTAATTCAGGGAGGTAGACACTTCAGGGACCCTTTCCTAGCTGAATTCCTACAGGGAAACCACAGCCCTGCCTGTCCCTATCAGAACCCTCCCTCCATGGCTCTGCAGGGTGGCTTTGGGCTGCAAAGCCAGTGGCAGTTCAAGGAGGGGATGAGCAGGGGGTCGAGCACAGCAGAACTGCCTGGGCATGTGCTGATGAGCTGCTGGAGCTCCTGCACCTCAGTGCATGTGGGTCAGCCCCAGCCCAGGGCAAAGCACCACTTAAAAATCCCTTTGCACCCCTTGGTCTGCCCTCCTGGACCCCTCTCCAGCATTGGCACACCCTGGTTTCTGACTGGGGGTTACTGGGCTCAGCACGAGGCAGCTGCAGGTGCCACTGGTGCTGCAGCTGCTCTGGGCACCTTGTGGGCTCTGTGGGAGCTGAGAGGTTTTTGCAGCATTTTCACCTTTACACCACAGGGTAACGTGCCCTGGAGAGGCCCCTTTTTACTGCAGCAGCCCTGAGCTTAGCCATAGCCTGACCCAGCTGTATTTTTGGCTTCACTAGGCCATGCTTAAGGTGAAACGTTGGCATTTTCCTATAAAGTGTGTCCTTCATCAGAGAGGCAGCCCCAGCTGGGGCTCATGGAAGCCCCACGCCACCAGAGTATATGGGATGTTGGGCAATATACTTGGTGTGCTCGGAGTGCCTGGCTTGGCTGCATGGGGGTCAGGAAAAGGTGCTTCCATGGAGCAGGGGAACCTGCCGTGGGCCAGGGCCCTTCCCACCTCCCGTCACGTCAAACCCCGTGTCTGCCGTCGGGTCCCAGGGTCTGTGTGCCACCCTTGCCCCAGCATTGCCACCCCCTGTCCCTGTCTCGCTGTAAGGCTGAGCACTGGGATGGCCAAGGCTCTCCAGTGGGTCCAGGGGCTGGCTGGCACCTGGGGCTGTCCCACACAGCATCTGCCCACAGGTGGTCCCAGCCCTGCCCAGCTGCAGCCCCTTCTGTGGTGCCAGAGGTGCCAGGGATGTGTCTGAACAGCAGGACAAGGGTCTGGTGTCCCCCTGCAAGCACCGCTCTATGTGGTACCTGCATGGTCCAGCCCTGGGGATGCCCTGGGGATCATCTGGAGGTGCCCTGGCAAAGGCAGCTCAGGAGGAACCCGTTTGCAATCCCTGTGCTGGGTGGCTGTGGGGCTGGAGCTGCTGTGGCTCATCTCACTTCAAAGATTTCACCCCAGTGCTGAGGCTGAAGGGCAGCTGGGCCACCCCCTGTGCCGGGGCAATCGGGCACTGCTGGCACTGCCGTGGCAGGAGACTGGCTGTGCCCACCGTGGGGCAGGGCAGCCTTTGACCAGGGGATCCCCCTGGCCCAGGCAGGAACAGGGAGCAGCCCCCCAGCCTGGAGTTAGTGCCAGTCCCAGTGGCCACGTCCTGGTCCTGCTGCCCCCAAACTGAGCTCTGTTTTCTGGGACCATCAAACACCTGGTGTGCTCTAAAGCTGCTCACAGGGGCCTTCCCAAAAGCCCGGAGGGGCATCCCAGTGACAAGCCTTGCAGTGGGCTGGTGTCCCGCCGTGCTCCTCCCGCTGCCCCGGCGTCCATCTGTCCATCCCCTCTCCATCCTGTCCATCCCCACGCCATCCCCCCGTCTGCAAACGGTGTTACCTGTCGCAGCTTCCCCCCCACAGCAGCCTTGCACCCCCATCCATTTCACCATGATCTTGTTCTTGGCTATTTCGGGAAGGGCAGAGGCCCCCCCTGGCATTGTGGTTGCCCATGGGTGCAGCTCTTGGTGGCCCCGAGCCCCCCCCGGGAGGTCACTCTGGTTTAGAGCCACCCTCAAACTGCATGGGTGGCTCTGAAACTCCACGGAGGCAATTCCCCTTGGGCAGGGGAAAGGAGCACTCCTTGAATTAATCCTGTTGCTGGATTGATGCTAAATTGAGTGACTGAAAAAGGGGAGAGGTGGGCAGAGCGTTCGGGCAGCCCCGGGGGGGTTTGGCTGCCCTGCCCCAGTGGTTGGACTTGTGCTGTACCTAACGCAGCAGGACTAACCTGTTCCCTCTTTTGCACTGAACCAAGGTAAGACATCTCACTTTATTTTGGGGGGGAGTGGGGACTTTGAAGAGGCACCTCTGCCAGTCCCCGGGGCCGTGCTGGGGGAGAGGCTGGGGAGGCGTGGAGGGAGGTGGCAGTGATGGTCTTGGTGCTCTCCCGGGGGCAACACCATCGCCCACAGCTTTTCCTGGTGAAGGGACCCCTTTGCTGGGGGAGCAAGGGCCAGGACGGTGTGTGTCAGCATGTCTCTTGGGGTGTCTGTCGGGGTGTCCCTCCCTCACCAGCCCTTTCCCCTCCTCTCACAGATGAGATGAACGACCACCAGAACACCTTGTCCTACGTCCTCATCAATCCTCCCCCGGACACGCGGCTGGAGCTCAACGACATCGTGTAGGTGTTGGCCCTGCCCACCCGTGGGCTCCCTGTGCCCCCAGAGCTGCCCCAGTGCCCGGGGCTGCCCCCCATTGTGCTGCTTCTCAGGATTTCTCCTCAACACCCATGGCTTTTGGCTCCTTCCCAGAGCCCAAACTGCTCCAGCCCCAGCTTTGCTCTGATGGAGCTTCTCCCTTCGCTTTTGCTGCTATGCAGGTCCAGGAGGAATAACTCCTGGTTGTTTTGTATTATTTTATGGCATTTATTTTGACATCTCTCAGTATTTAACACCTGTTATTGTACCAGCTGCCATGCTCTGCAAGCAGCAGCTCCGGGCACAGCGCCATGGGGCATGTCCTGGCCTCGAGGCTGGGCCAGACCCCAATTCCAGGCTCCCCCAGCTCCCTCCTGTTCCCGGGGACTGGGTCCTTTCCAGCAGTGTAACCAGGCTGTGCCCTGCAGGTACCTGATCCGCTCCGACCCGCTGGCCCATGTGGCCAACGACGGCCACAGCCGCAAGAGCAGCTGCAGCAACAAGCTGGGCTCCAGCAACCCCGAGACGCGCGACGAGACCCAGCTGTGAGTGCCCCCCGTGCCCAGAGCCCCTGCCAGGCCCGCAGGGCACCGGCACGGGCGCTGCAGAGGAGGACGGGCAGCCAGGGGGGACGGCGGTGGTGGGGGCTGCCCGTGGGTGCCCCGGAGAAAGGCCGTGCCCAGCCTGGCTCTGCACCGTGGGAGGGACACCCAGAGCCCCAGGAGGGGCAGGACAGCTGGACAGACCCACGGCCGGACAGACCCACGGCCGGACAGACCCACAGCCGGACAGACCCACGGCTGGACAGACCCATGGCTGGACAGACCCACGGCTGGACAGAGCCACAGCCAGACAGACCCCGCGCCGGCGGCCGCACAGCCTGTGGATTTTAACCTTTTCTAGCACTAGCACAGCTCGTGGCCAGCCCTGCCGGGGCTGGGGGAACGTGGCCAGGCAGGGCTGTGGCCGGTGCCGCCCCACGCCGTGCAGGTTGGTTGTGTCTGATGGGGCTGGTCAACACGGGAGCAAAACTGCACCGAAATCCTCCTCCTGCTCCTCCTTCACCAGGTGTCCCCCGGGGTCCCCAAACTTCTGCTCTTTCACCCAGCTCATGTTCTTTGCACTCTGTTGGGTCTCTGCTCCGGGTGTCTGTGCCAGGAGTGCTCGGAGCTGCAGTGGGTGGTGGGGAAGGACCTGCTGGTGCTGTGGGATGGATGGGACAGGCAGTGCAGCCCCCACCGGTGCCATGGCAGGGGCTGCTCTGCTCTCACAAACCAAAACACGCCAAGCCCAGGTGACCAAAAGCCGTGCCATTCCCATGGCAGTGCCTCCTGGCACTCGTGCCCAGCTCCGCTCGGAGCCCCGGCTGCGGGCACGGTGCCCCTGGCTTTGTGTCCCCTGTCACTGCTGCTGCTGCCGGGGGGATTTGGGGATCCCTGTCCTGGGGGTGGGGTGGGGCAGGCTGGCCAGGCCCTCCCACCCTTGGCTGGGGTGGTTCGATGTCTCAGCTCAGCCCTTTCCCCTCCATCCAGGAGCACTTGGGGGTCCAACCCTCCCTTTCGTCCCGGTCGTGGCTTTTTGTCCCTCCCCTCCCCATGGTCCTGGATCGGTCACACCGTTAAGGCAGCGGGTTCTGCCTGTCCCCCCCCACCCCCTGGCCCCCTGGCAGCTCCAGCCATCCCTAGTTCTCCCTTTAGCTCCCATCCCTGGTTCTCCCTTTATCCCCCATCCCTGGTTCTCCCTTTATCCCCCATCCCTGGTTCTCCCTTTGTCCCCCATCCCTGGTTATCCCTTTATTCCCCACCCCTGGTTCTCCCTTTGTCCCCCATCCCTGGGACCCGGTGGCAGCAGAAACACCAGGTGTATTTGCCATCTATTTTTGCACATGTGGGAAGGGTTTATCTGCCTGCCCAGTGACTAACCAAGGCAAGGTTGACTTCCTATATTTTTGTGTTCATATCTTAAAACTCCAATGTGTTTGGTTGGGTTTTTTTTTAAACAAGAAGCCTGGAAAGCACAACATGGCCGTGAAATCCCATCAGCATCCAGCTGAGTGGTTTATTGCCATAAACATCCCCTGTTTGCTCCCCAGGACACCCCCAATAAATGTTTACAGAAAAGAAGCCAAAACCTGTTTAAAATGACAGTTTTAAACAGTTGGGGAGATGCTCCTTCCGTGGGGCTGCCCATCCTGCCCATGGAGCTAGAGGAGAGCTGGGGATGCCCAGGGCAGGACCTGTGCCAAGGTAGGACCTCGAGAAGGTCTTGAGAGAGACCTGCTGTGCCTGGGTGGGGTTTGGGGTCCATCTTTGATTGGTTTTATTGCTGTTTTTCCCCCGAGGTGCTGGGCAGGAGGCCCTGGGGGAGGGCACATCCCGGGCTCAGAGGGGGAAAAGCAAGGAGCCCAACCCTCCCACCCCACTGAGCTCTGGGCACAAACAGAGCTGGCTCTAATGCTCTTTTTGGGTTGTTTTATTGGGTTTTTCCTCTTTTTTTCAATTATTAATTTTGTATCTATTTGGTTAAGGCAGATCCATGTTTTATTTATTTCTGTTTGTAACTTCACATGTCAAATCTCTCATTTCAAATGAAGAAAAAGAAGTTGTAGGTTAAAAAATGGGTGGGGTTGAAGTACTAAAACACACATTGGCTCTGTATTAATTTAAAGCCTCAAGATGCTCAGATCACCCCAAAAATGCCTCATCTAGCATTTATATATTTAATTGTCTATATTTGAGACAGAGCATTTTCCAAACCTCACGTTTCCATGGGAGAGTGGAACAAAGCAAGTGTTACAAGTTTAAAAACCCCCCAAATCCCAAGTAAAATCAAAGCTGGGATTACCTGCACGTGTTTACTCAGAATACACCATTTTTAGGGGTTGGGTTGTTTGTGTCCCTGGCTGCTGGGTGAGCACTGTGGGGGTGGCTGCAGAGCAGCAGACACAGCTCCTTGGTTAAACCCTCTCTTTTCAAGACACTTGAATTCCTTATTCAAAACTTCCCTTGCTTTCAATGTCCCACCAGCCCCAGCAGAGGCTCCACCACAGGCCTGGATCCCTCTCCTTCCCCTCTAATTCCAGGAGATGATCAGCCTGAGAGGAAACCACAAACTAGCAGGCCTGAAGAGCCCTGTGGTTTGTGATGCCACCCCCTCAGCATCCCCACGTTTTGGGGATGTTCAGTGTCCAAACCCCTGCACTTACAGTGGGAGCTCCAGACCTTCCTTCCACGGTGTAAATTCCCAGCCAACTCCTCGTGGGATGGAGAACCAGCCCCTGTAGATATTCACCCGTGGGCAAGGCAAGGCTAAGAACCAAGGGTTCACTTTTCTAATTCTTTAGCCTCAGTTACAATACTAATGTAAAAACAGAAGCAGTTTATTTTTCTAATGGTCCTGGAAATGTCGGTGCAGCGACAAGAGTCGTTTCTGCTGTCCAAGGGCTGTTTGGGAGAGGAGCACAAGGACCTTCCACGGATGGGTTTTGCTTCCAAGCACTTGGGAAAATCTGATTTTCTGAAGGAAATAGTTGTGCTCCAGTGCAGAGACAGGACAGGCCCTGGGGAGAGGCAGAAACGGGGACAGCTGGGATATTTTGGGGTTTTCCAGCAGCATGTTACGTGGCCACTAACGTTTGATACGCTCAGTATGGACTAAATCCATCTATCCTGCATTAAACAGATACTACGATATATTTATTTCCTGTTATGCCCCTTTTTATTTAATCTCTCTAGAACATGCTGTTTGCATTCCAAGGTCAGCTCCTGCATGGACTTCTGAGCAGCTACAGCAGGTGAAACTCCCACCTTTCCTCTCGGAGCCCGAGCTCCGGGAGCTGTTCTGGGACACAGCCCAGGGGAGAGGGTTTTGTACAATTCCTGTGAAGATGCTTCACATTTCTGTAAAGATAAAGGAAAATAAAAGCTGCATGCAGCAACACGAGAGCCTGCTGGCTGAGGGTTGTTTTTATTCTGGGGGCAACTGTGTGGTTTAAAATCCAGGGCTTGAAATGAGGTTCAATCAGCTTTTCCAAACCTGGGACACGGGAAAACTTTGGGGTTTAACCTCAGCTTTTAAAGCTCTTTTTGCCTGGATACATCAAGATTGCCTGGTGGGGTAGAGCACCACTTAAAGAACATTTAATTCATTTATTTCATCCTTATTGCCTGTGATTTAATAAGTGAATTAAATGTTGTGGGAGGTTTTGCTGATGTTGAGCCAGGATTCAATGCATGTTCTCCCTCCCAACACTGCCACTGACTCACAAGTTTCCAAGATTTCCAGGGGGAAAAAAGACACCATTTCTAGGAATGCAGAGATTTTTAACTTGGAGATCAACTGCAGGTAAGCAGGGATTGGCTTAAGCATCTTAAGCAAATATTGTAATAATCTATTTATTTAAAGAAGGGCCCAAACAACGTCCCTTAAACAGGGAAGATCATTCTGGGATTAATGGAATAATAAATTTACCCAAGTCAAGCAGAAAGAAATCCCTGTTAAATTACCTTTTAATTATTGCCTTTAAACGGGACAAATCTGGTCCTGGAGACCAAATTCCTCTCAGTTTTCAGGGCAGGTGAATGACAACAATTACACCCAAAGTAAGGTGATTTTAACCCACAAAGAGCAGCTCTTGATGTGTAAAACCCCAGCCCAGCTGCAGAAGAGGATTTAATATTCCATACCAGGGGCCCTCAGAGCTTCTCAGCAGTGGCTTCCTCATCCTGCTGCATCTTTTGCTCCTGTTTCACCTCCCACAGCAACAGACTCAGGAAAAGAAGAGGAAATAACCCTGCAAAATGAACCAAAATCCATTTAAAGCTTTGCCCCAGTTGAAAAAAAAAAGCTTCTAACACTGGAAACTTCTTGTAGGAGAGGAAAAAAAAATCTGGAGCACTAAAATATACATGAAAAATCCTGGTGCTGACGTGGCTGGAAAATAAACAGGCAACAAACCCCTGAAGGATTTTTTATTTTGCTGTAAATTCAGGTTTTATAGTTATTTATTCCCTGGAAGACAAAGGGTAGAAAGAAATGGGTTTTCCTTTGCTCAGATTTCCATGCAATGCCACAGGAATTCTGGGAGCTTTATTTGCTTCCAACCTTCTTTCAAGAGCCTCATTTGAATGGGACCAAATGGTGTAGATTGAATTTTTAATCATCCCTGCTGCACACATCCCTGTCAGTTTAAGACACTTCCCCAGAGGTTCCTTCTCCCCCTGCTATAATAAATATGTGGTTTCTGAACAGGTTCAGAGGGATGGAGCAGAAAACTGTGCCAGGATTTCAGGAGCAAGATGAAAGTGAATTTATATTTAGCACAGACAAGTAAATAAATTCAGCCTGTGATTTTACAACAGGAATGGGACCGTGTTGAGCTCTCAGAGAGTGGGGAAGGAAAGGGCCTAAAATGAGTCTTTCCACGTCTGGAATTTGTCCTGATGCCACATGGGCTCTGTTTTATATGATTCAATTATGTTTAATACAATTTCAGCTACTGAGCTGTATTTCTGTCACTCTTTCTCTCCAAACA
>JAWWMO010000040.1:2360713-2376097 GCA_035047845.1 Dendrocincla fuliginosa
TGTTTTATATGATTCAATTATGTTTAATACAATTTCAGCTACTGAGCTGTATTTCTGTCACTCTTTCTCTCCAAACATTGGGTGACTATCTGCAGTCTGGGGACAACAAGATTGGGGATCAGTTATGAACTGAACAAAAATAACCCCAGAAAGCAACATTGTAAATAAGGAATTGTTGAGTTCATTTGGCCTTTCCCCAGCAGGGCCATCCCTGCAGGAATCTCCCCATCCCTGGGGGAGTCAAGGCCAGGTGGAGCCACCTGGTCTGTGGGAGTGTCCCTGCCCATGGCAGGGGTGGGACTGGAGGGGCTTTGACACCCCTTCCAACCCAAACCATGCCAGGATTCTCCCTTCAGATGGAGATCCACAGTCCCAACAGCATTTTTCCTTGGATGGCCCAATTTTAGGGACTTTTGCCAGCCTCCTGCAAAGACCTTGGATGCTGCAGCTGCAATTTTTTGATGCAGGCACAAAAATCTCCCCCAAATTACTGACAAACAAGTAATGGTCACCCTGACACCCAAACCAATGTTAAACAAACATCCTATTCCTGTTCCAGTGGTGGGAAGGGCATTTTTCCTTAAAAATGTGGGTTATTTTTTTGAGGAGAGTTGAACTTACCCCAGGGGGCAGAAGAGCAAAGAGGCACCTTTTCACACTCCCACTGGAAACTTGGAACCTTCAAACCCTCTGGAACCAGGAGGAGCCTCAACAACCCTGCAAGAGAGAGCTCAGGAGCAGCAGGGAAATATTGGGTTTGCAGAATAATTTTATATTGACAGAATAAACTTCATGTTGTGACCTCTCACAATTCCCCCTGGAGGGGCTCTCAGGAGGCAGCTTTGGCTGCTGCAACAAAGGGTTAAAGTTAAATCCATCCCTGGAAATTTTAAATATAATATAAAGAATAAATAGAATATAATTGTAACACCAAAAGAATTACAGAGGTCAGATGAAATCTACTTTTTCTCCCTTTTTTAAGACTCAGGTTTCAGGTTTCTAATTAAACACCAGAACATCTGATCAGCCTGAGGAGAATTCCACTTTTAAGGTGTCCAATGATGTATTTCAGACATCAAAAAACACTTGAGTGGCCCCCAGAGTCTCCCCAAGTGGCCTGAGCAATGTTCTCTAAAAGTTTTCACTTACCAGAAGCACAGACAAAACCTCCCCTCAAAATGTCTCACAGATTTCTTCAGTTCTGCAGCAAAAATGGCACAAAATCCCTCCAAAATCTTCTTCCTGATGTCCTTGGAGAGCCCCAGAAGAGCCTGAGCACCAACCCTGCTGCCCAAATCACACCACGGGACTCACTCCCACCCTGCTTAAAGTAATTACATTGAAACCCCTAATTAAAGGCAAGTTAATTGGCTAAGCAGAGCATGGATAATGACTTAACACAGATCCCTAAGCACTGGGACATTCCAGGTGTGCTCAGCAGGTCCCACATTCCAGGACAGTCCAGAGGGAAGGTGACACACCTTTTTAATTTTAAATGAAATAAAATACAAAGTGAAGGGGCTTGGAGTGTCCTGACTCTGCTCCAGAGACCAGTTCTGAAGACTTTTTTGGGGGAAAAATCAAGTGAAGAGGAAAATTTCAGTCCTGAGAACTCATTCATGTTACTCTTACTTCAAACTGCAGCCCCAAACTGGATGCAGGAAGGACAAGCTCCACATTTCCACACTCAATTCCACTGTGCAGAGGGGACAAAAGTCAGATTTATTTCCTTTGCACACTCACCCTTTCCAGTAGCCCAGGGTAACTTAGTAAGGTCTTTAAAATAAGTCAGTATTTTCAGAATTAAGATTATTCCTGAACTCTTCCTCCACCAGAGCTGGATGAGAACGAGACAAGGACACACCAACTACAAACACAAAGAGCACGTGTAACACACAGACTGATGTATGAGAGCTTGACAAAAAGAAATTGCACTTAAAAGCACTTTAAAGATGCACCTTCTTGTATTTATGTGGGAGAAACTGGTAAGAAACTGAGGGGGGCAAAGACAGAGCTCCCCCTTTGTGCCCCTCCCAGCCAGACCCTCGGGGAGAGCTGCAAGGTTGGATTTAGCCAAAGCCAGCCCTGCTAAGGGGGAACAACCCTGGCTCCAACTAATGCTGGGCAAGACCAAACCCCACAAACAGCTGGAGCTGCAGGTCACCAAATTAATGCCATTTATCTACAGATAATCAATCTGTTCATCCTGCCATGGGCTCACAGCCCCTGGGCTGAGGGAGGGGGAATTCCCACACATTTCACTGCTCTCCAGTGGCCCTGGAAGGACAAACCCTGCTTTGAGAAGTGACAGCAGCAAATGAGGCACTGGCACCACTGTCCCCTGGCAGTTACTGGGGCACAGATCCCCTGCTATCAGGCAGTAAAAGTGAAGCATTAAGCATGATGTCACCAAAACCACAGTCAGAAACCCTCTGCAATCAGAATTCCAGAAATTCAACCCAAACCCCAACACTAACAAGGCTCTGGAAACACAGTCCTACAACCACCTTTTCCCCTGGGCTGACACCAAGCAGTTAAATTTGGAATTATCCAAATTAATTTAATCGAATACATCATTCTCCCTTCCACAAATCACTGCCTGCATTTGCCTCCACACAGGGACAGTTTTCCATCATTCCCTGCACCTTCACCCACAAATCCTACCCTGTTCCTTCCAACAAGCTCCTCTCTCTGCCTGTGCTCAGCCCAAGGCACTTTATTCCTTGCCAAGGTATTTCCTAATGACTCAAACTCAAGACTGAATTTCAGGTAATTGAATCTCTTGGAAAATCACCAACATCCTGTCACTGACTACACAGATCAAACACCAGCAGCCAAATTCAGCAGTCTGAAAACTGGTGAAATAAATCCTTACAATGAAACAAATCCTTAAACCACCTTCCAGTTTTCTGCAGGCCTTTTAAAAGTTCCAGCCCTTGCCACTGCAATCAGGATCAGGAGAAGGAAGCTCTTGTCAGAAATTGTTACAGCTCCTTCCAGGCAAAGCTTTACTGAACAGAACAGCACATCTTTAAAGCATATTAGTTCTTGGAGGGGATGAAGTGCCACACCAACAAAAGTACACATGAACTAAAAAGGAAATCAGTTAATGATTTTTATTAAATATCAGTGTTTCATAAAATAAATATGGTTTATAATATCAAACAGTGAGAAATAAAGCACAAGCATGGAAAGCATGGTAACAAAAGTTACACTCAGGACGTGTTTAATACTCAGCACTTTAGAAACCATAAAGCCTTTAATTATTTACAAGCAGCAAACTATCCAACATCATTTACAAAGTTGCAGCAGCCTAGTCAGGGAGTTCTGGAAGGGGGAAAACATGGAGAGACCACAGTGGAAGACCTTCCCTTTGCCCTGCCTGCCCAGCCCTGTATCCTGTACCTCATTCCCACTGTGCACAGAGCCCTCTGCACTCCCATCCCCGCAGGGTCCACAGGGACACTGGCTGGGCTCCCTCGAGGCTGGGGCAGGGCCCTCTGCACTCCACACACACAGATTCAAGTAACACTTCAAATAAAGTAAACATGTGCAAACCAAAGTTAGAACCTCCAGGACCCACAGGTAGGAGTGGCAGACCCACGGAGGAGCAGATTAAATTAGGGAGTTCCTACAGGAACCTACTTGGGAGAACCAGCAGGGGCCAAGGATGAGACAGGGGAGTATTAAAAAAAAACCAACAAAAAAAAAAGGAACTGCAAATATACCCTGTTACCACAGACAAAAATTTAATCTGCTGAAACACAAAGACTTTTAAGGTCATAACTCAAGATTTAATATTTCAACATGAAAAGAAATCCAAGCCATTCGACTTATCTGGGCTTTTGAAACAAATGCAAATGTCTCTGTTTAAAAATTGCTTTCAAATGAGAAAAACAAATCCATATATATTAATATATCACCCAAAATAAAAAACATAACACACTCTTCATTGTAGAGCATGCTGCTCATTCAGAATAGAGACAGGACAAAGAAAGTAGAATTACATTTCATGATGTAATAAAAACATTAAAATCTGTGATCCTTAAGTGCACCATCGTACAGGAGTAGCGTGCTCAGAGTGGAAAGGTTCTATACCTACCAGGATCCACCTTCATTCAAGCAAACAAATCTTTAGGACACTACCTGGAACTGAAATCAGGAATCACTGTGCTCCATTGCCTTAAGCTTCAGTCAGGCACATTCCAGCTATAGCACCTGTTATGCCTCTTCATGATTGTATTCCAGAGATCTTTACAGCTGTGAACAATTATTGGTTTCTTAGAAAAAGACTGGCTTTTGCAATCCTTGCAATGCTTATTCTAAACAGATACTGCAGGTAAACTCTGTTCTGAGCAGCACGAGGTGGGGCTTTTGTCAGAAATCTGAGAGCTGGACTTAGGGTGGCAGTAGATACAGTACAACAACTGCAAGTATTAAACAGTTCCTTGAAGAGTCTCGAAGGAAGGTTTCCCTAAAGACTGTTTAAAAAACCAAACCAAACCCAAAGCACTTCACCCAAGATCTGTTCAATCCTCCTACCCAAGTTCGGAGCTCGCCAACCGTTCAGAATGAGAGGAAAAAGGAGGGGATGAGGTGGAAAGAGAATTCAATTATTCCCAATTTGTACCGATGAAAAGCTTCAAGTAAAAGGAAATCCACTTGTTAAAGATCTTGCTACATGCACAGTCCCTCATCAGCCAAAAGCCACAGTAGTCAGAGCATTGGGTGTAACAGCAGATTGATCATTCATAAAAAACACTGGCAACGTTCCTTCATCAAGAACTTGATCCACGGACTCTGTTCCGAAGCTTCGTAGAAAATGGTTATGGTTCTGCACATCTCATCCCAAACTGGGGGAAAATGGTAAACATGTCTTCGTTTGATGCAATCCCAAGGGAGCAGATGTTCTGCCCAGCAGAGCTGGGTGTCATTTCCGAGTCTGGCTCTTCTTTGGCACTGCGGGTCGCTTGGCCTGCCACAAGTGGTTGTGGATGGTCAGGGCATCCACGCTCACGGACATGGTTTTGGCTGGAATCACGTTAAACTGTTTTCTGTCCGAGCTGTACTTATAGAGTTTGTCAATCATTTTCTTGGTGATGCTCTTTGGCCCTGTCCCAGTGAGCTTGTAGATCTCCTCCGTGTCGGGGTAGTAGCAGTAAAGTGCTCGGAACTGGCAGCCGGCGTCGCGGAACAGGATGATGTAGTGGTTGGCATCACATTTCTCGAGTTCCTGCAGGCAGAAATCAAGGCAAAGGCCCACATTATGCCCAGCTCGAAGCTTTCACTCAGAGCTGAGTAGCTGTTTGCAGTACCTCTGATCTTCAGTGCCCTGATAAACTTACCCAAACACAGGATCATGTTTCCCAAAGCCCAACAGTCACAAGTAAAGGATCCTCAATCCAGGCCCATTTTAGGAAGTGGAATTCACCCAACACACCGGTGGCATGACAGAATAAGCACTGTAGTTGGGAGGGCATCACTCATTGTAATGCTTACCTCTAATATTGAATTCTTATGTGGTTCATTCACTTTTCCAGCAAGACAGCAGTGAGATATAGCATTGTGAATAATAGGCTTGTTGGATTTGCTGCTGGGTTCCTTAAATAATTTTGGACCTATGGAAGATAAACAAGTCAGAATTATTTGCCCTGCATTTATGAACATTAACATTTTCATTCCAAGTGAAAAGCCCCTCCTATTTTTCTGGAATGACTTCCTTTTAGAGAGACTAAACAGAACAAAATAGACCTGGCAACTTCTCCCAGGGAACATCAAACACAGCACAGGTTCTTCTGGCCTGGGATCCAGAACCAGCTCCCAAACTCAACCAAAAGAGGCACCTGTGTATTCTGCCACCGAGGCGATGGAGGATGCTGTGGAAGCGTTCTCCCAGTCCCTCTCTGTGTTCCTGCTGGGGTTTCTGCTCAGGATGGGTAAGGACTCCATTGATTCCACTCTGAGGGGGAAAAAAAGACACAATTCCATGCCAAGACTTTGGTTTTTGTCCCTCTAATCTCAGACAAGCTCAGCAGCTGCCAGCCCTGACTGGAACAGGCCCTTCTCCCTCACCCTCCCCAGGACAGCCCAATCCTCTCTGCGAGATATCAAAGCAGAACTCTGACTCCACTGGGAGAACACAAACCAAGACTGCACTTCTGTACAGCACACTGGGCTCAGCAGCCACATAAAAGAGAGGAATTCACCCACTACTTTGTGCCTCTGTGCCAGTGAGCTGAAGCAAAGAGCACTGGGGTCAGCACCAGTTTGTAGGCCAGTGGAGGAAGGGGGTGCAGCCCCAGCCTGTACGTACCTCTGTGAGGGGGTGCCACCCGAGTGAACACTCTCAGGCTCAGTTGTTGCTGCTGAGGCCAAAGACAGACTGGAACCAGACTGAGCACTGCTCAGATTATCAGCTACAAAACACAAGAGAAACTGTCAGCCTCGTTTTGCTGCAGCACCTGGGCAGGCTCGGGGAGAGCAAACACACCCAAACCCTTACGTGTGGAAGAACACTTTGTCCCTGAATCGCTGTAAGATTCTTCTCGATGGACCGACTTTGGCCTGGGTTTTTTGGGCTTTGATTTGGGCTTGCCAAGCCCTTGCTCCTCCAAAATTTGCTGCTGTTTTTTCCTTAGATATTCTTGCTTGATAAGTTCTCTTCGAGCCTTCTCCTCCTCTTTCCGTATCCGGTCCTCCTCGGCTTTGCGACTGCAAGGCAACCACGGTGGAATATTCAACATGTGACAGTTTTCCTCCCCTTACAGGGAGGAAGAAATGCCCTTTCTCAGGGCTCCTTACCGAGCTTCATCTCTCTTCTGCTCCACCTCAGCCTCCAGCTGCTGCTTGCGCAGCCGCGCCTCCTCGGCTTTGCGCTGCTGCTTCAGGAGGAACGCCGCGCGCTTCTTGGCCAGCTCGTCCTCTGCCTTCTGCTCATCCTGCAAAATCCATGGGGAGGGAGAGTTTTAGGGAAGAGAAGACAACGTGTCCAACTGGACATCATGGGATTCCAGGGAGACTGGAGAAAAGCATAAGCTATTGCTTCTGGGGATCTCTGCATTGAGTGTAAATCAACTTTCTGTTGCTCGAGAATTTAAGAACAGTTTTAGTGTTCCCCTAAGTCTGTGAGGAGACAAAAAGGGGTCCCACCTGACTCTGACTTGTTTAACCACCACAAAACCCTCTAGGACTGCAGAGCACAATGCAACTATCACATGGGCCAGGGTGGGCAGCACAAATAAGGCCAGTGGAATCACACTCAGTCAATTTTAATCACACTATAAAACCCCAAAACTAAATTCACTGAGATTGAGACAGCCTGGGCTGACCTTCTTGAAAGAGGAATTAAAGAAAAAGTACCCTCACATCAGCACTTTTGGGGTATTTACAACCATCAGTGCCAAGCACAAATTAAGACACTAAATGCTCTGAGAGCAGTTCTGGCTTCTGTGGAGGGAGCAGAGATGTTATTTAAAGAACACCCAACCCAACAAGGTAAGAAATAGCACTGTACTAAAACCACAACAGCTTAAGAACCACCCTTTCCCCAAGTCAGATGCAGGTGTGAAATTAGAATAATTATTTAAATTTCATACTTATTCAGCATGAGCCCTATACATGATCATAAGAACAAAACCAAAAGCTGCATGAAAACCAGTCATTTCTTCCATTGAAGATTCCAATTTTTCACTTACAAGTAAATTCCCCATCTGAGCCCTTGACTTTTAGGCTGCTCAAAATCAGAGAAATTTAGGTGTAAATGTCAAAAAAAATCCTCAGTTCATCCTCCCAGCTCCCTGACAAGTGTTAAAATCCAGGCTTTGGCTGGATAGCTGTGTTCTGTCAGAATGTTTCTGTCAGCTGAAACAGGTTCACAGGATGCTGAGATTTCAAAAGGGTAAATTCCCCCCTTGTTCTCTGTGATTCTTTTTTTCTGAGTATTCCCAACATGTTTTCTGTCTCCCAGACAGAAAAGGGAACTCAAAGAAAGAGAAGAAAATCACGACTATGCCTGGTTCCTACTAAAGTGAAAAAGCACCAGGATTTCATACATTAAGTCACAACCTTCTTTCTCCACAGGTAATTGTTTTCCAATGCAGCTTTTTTATATGCAGATATTGCAAGCAATGTGTGCTGTGTTCCACCAGACTGAAGGGGACAACAACAGTTCTAATGCTGGGCAACAGTAACCAGAGGGAAAGGCAATGTATTTACCTTGAAGAAAAAACCCACACCAGACTTCTGATCACCTTCACTAATCAGGTCCGTGGAGCTATCCTGGTTTTCAAGTTCTCCTTCATCTGGAGCTTTTAAGTCAGACAAGTCCACTTCAATGAGATTGGCCTTGCTTCTCAGTGGCTCGTCCACTGGGACATTCTCTTTGCCCGAGCCATCGGAGGAATTCAGCCCCGTTTCCTTGAAGCTGTTATTGACCTCCTTGCTCATTTCAGACAGAATATTTGCATCTTTGGAGGTGGAGAGGACAAGTGCCCTTTGATTGCTCTCATCATGAAGTCTATAGGTATCAAAGAAACACTTCTCTTGGGAGCCATTTCCAAGGTCAGGACTCCCTTCCAAGCCGATTTCCGTGGGGGTCTTTGCCAAGCTGTTGGGTGGGAATGGTCTCAAATGGGGTAAGTTTTCTAGACTCGGTGTTGGGGTTTTAACACGGGTTGAGTTTTGTGGTCTGTCTTTAGGGACTTTCAGGTCAGCTGGCCTTCCTGACCGAGGAGTCCTCCCTTGGCCAAACCGAGGGGGTTTACGCAGACTGTTCATTCCAGTTGGAGACAGGGGCTCAACAAAATGAATTGAAGGCTTTACCTTTTGGTCCTGAGAGTTACTTCTGGCTCCTGGTGATGGCACTGTTGGAGATTTCATAAGCAGCTCCTGTTGCTGGGAAATCTTTAAGATGGCCTGCTGGAGGGTGCTGATTGTTTCATTCAGTTTCTCAATAGAAAGATCACATTCATTTATGTCCACCTCGGTCACGTTGTCTTCTAGGAGGGCGACAGAAATGATTTTGCTCTTTTCCAAATCATGGATAGCAGCAGAGTCTTTTGGTTTGTGTTGCTCAGCAAAAGCCAGGCTTTCCTGCATTTTGACTTTTGCCACTTCGGGAGAATCACTGAGCATTTCTTCTCTCTCCTCCTCTTTCCCGAGAAACTCCTCGGATTTGGAACCCAAAGCAACTTCATCCAAGTCCTCCCCATTGTGCCGCGAATATTCTTTCCCAAAATGTTCTGGTTTAAGGGGCTGTGGGCCATCGGGAGATTTCCCTTTTTTCACAACATGCAGGAAAGCTGCCTTGCCCAACTTTAGCCTCTGCCTTGCTGACAAGGCTTCCATCTTCTTCTTCTGAGCTTCTATCGCCCTGCGTTTCTCTTCCAGCTGCATGTGGAGCTGCACCAACTCAGAGGCTAAAAGATTAACGTTGTCTTTGTTCTGCCTGCTGGGGCTTTGCTCTCGCTTTTGCTTCCACGTGGTCAGGGGTGCTGGGCAGCTTTCTGACCCATCCGGTGTGGTCTTCTGGGAACTGCTAGTGCTGGACTTGGTTTCGTAGCTGTTGAGCCTCTGCAGCTTCCGCTCAGCGAAGCTGGTCATGCGGACGCTCCCGCTGGCCATGGACACGCTGCTCACCTGGGAGATGGTGCTCAGGCAGGGGCTGGAGCGGCCGCTGGCGTCATCCTTGTCCTCGTGCTCTTTGACCTTCATGTCCTCTTGCAGTTTGGCAGATTCCTCCTCCCCAATGTACTTGGTGACTATGGGATGGTCATCTATGACCACCAAATCCTGCTCAGCGTCTTCCATGTCCAAGAGATCCGACTCCGAGTCCCGTCTCACCATACTCCAGGGAGTGTCCTGAACGTGCAAATTGAGTCCTTTCACATAACTTACATTGACTTTACTCGTTACCTCATCATCAGATTTAGCAGCATGAAGAAAGAATCCTCCAGTGGATACATCCTGAGAGGAAGGATCTAAACTGCTACTCGCCAAGGGTCTGGAAGCTTCTAAACCTGCTTCCCCCAGGGCCACTGGATCTGCAGTACCGGGATCTGCAACTGGAGTGAAATCAGAGCTAGAAATGGGAGTAAAAGTCCTATTGAGGTCATGCTCACCATGACTGCTCGTCGCTCTCTTGCGGGTCGAGGGCAAGTGTCCTTCACTCAACCTCTTGGTTACAAAGCTCCTTTGTTTCCCCTCGCCACATTCATCCTCCTTGTTGATGATCTGCTTTTCCTTGGCTGGTTTCAGAACTGCAGGCATTAAAGGCTCCAGGTAGAAACTCTCTGGTTTGCTGTCCGAGGGGTCGCTGCTCGTTTTTGGAGACCAGGCCGACGCCACGATGCTGGGCACCCTGGCTGGGGCATTCTGCACCTCGGGGTCCCCACGGCTTGGCCTTTCCTCAGATCTGATAATTGCAATGAGCTCTTCATCCTCATCCTCGATCTCCACGTTGTTCAGCAAGCTCTTCCCGTTGGCTTTCACTGGCGGAGGGTGGGGCTGATTTTTTGGGGTCACATTGACAATGTTGGAAGCCAGACTGTCCTTGCTGATGGACCTGGCCAGGCTAATGCTGTCACCAGAGCCCGGGTCCACATCAGTACTGGCAGAATGATGAAGAGCAAATGGTGTTGGTTGAGACAGAGGCCTAGAAAAGATAAGAACAGTCTCCTGACACTTAAGCACAACAAGTGACAATTTGTTGAATCAAAGACCATCATGCAGACAGCTAAATGTTTTGCTTTATTTTAAAAATGCCTCCTGGA
Source organism: Dendrocincla fuliginosa (assembly GCA_035047845.1). Taxonomy (NCBI): domain Eukaryota; kingdom Metazoa; phylum Chordata; class Aves; order Passeriformes; family Dendrocolaptidae; genus Dendrocincla; species Dendrocincla fuliginosa. The sequence goes on from JAWWMO010000040.1 coordinate 2,371,483, forward strand.
TGAAGCGAGCAGCAATACCAAGCAGCAACTTCAGATCCTTCCATGCTCAAGAGCGCTTCCTGAAAACCATGTCTGACGTACTTTCAATTGCAAATCTAAAATCAGTCAGCTCTGAAAACGTACATTAAAAGAAAACAAAAAACCAAAATTAAGTGACTGTCAGGCCAGTTCAAAGGCAGTGACACCACATTGCCACCAGGAAACTGTCACAGTGTCACTTCCTGAAGCAAGGCTGTGATACCTGAAGGCCTCTCTTACCTGGGTTTCTTGTCTGGCCACGCCAGAACTGCCCCTCGTGGCTGCCCATCCACACGGGTCAGAGAATTAGAACGGTGCCGATGACCTGGAATGTTTTTTGAATGGATAACACTTTAGAAATGGTCCTTAAATGAGCACATTCTCATTATTTAATAGCAAACACAAGAACAGAACCAACTCCTTCCCAACAGATGGCAGCAGCAAACAGATTTGCTGCAGCTGCAACCAAAGGCAGACACAGTCAAAGACTTAAAAAAAATTAAAATCCAGTAAGTTTCTTAAAAGATCTTTCCAATCTTTTAATGCAAACAAAGATGATTTACTCAGACTCAACATCCTCACCACTTGGGTGACTGCAGTTTAATTCGATTTTAAGTCATTCATATAAATGACCTTTCATTCATTATTTCATGGACACTGATGGACTGTGGCAGTTGAAACCCAAACTCAAGGCAGACTTACCAGGACTGTCTTCTCCCTGCAAAGACTTCTGCTGCTTTTGCCTCAAAGGGAGCAGTGGGTGGGAAGGGCTAAAGGCAGGGCTTCCTCCTTTGCCACTAAGTCAGAAAAGCAGAAATTCATTACTACAAGATTCTTTTTCTATAATGGGAAAAATTACATAGTCCTGAAGTCACACTGGTAAGAGTTACCCCCATCCTCTTAAAAACTGCATAATATATCATTAAAGTAGTTACTTAAAGAGAAGGAAAGGTTTCCACATATAACAATACAAAAGTAAACCTATTACCTGAAATTAAACTCAGTTTCAGAACACATTAGATTTAAAGTGTTCCTTATGTAAATAGTAAAGTTGAGACAAAGTAAAGGCTGAAATATCTTCTTGGTTGCCACCAAATTTAGGTCAGCTGAAAACCCTTGTCAGTGACCTTCCTGCACATCAGATCATGTTTCAGTTTTTATAGAATCCCAGAAAGGTTTGGGTTGGAAGGGATCTTAAAGCCCATCCCATCCCACCCCCTGCCACGGGCAGGGACACCTCCCACTGTCCCAGGTTGCTCCAAGCCCATCCAACCTGGTGGGATGGGGCAGCCACAGCTTCTCTGGGCAACCTGTGCCAGGGCCTGCCCACCCTCAGGGAAGGATTTCTTACTGATATCTCATCTAAACCCACCCTCTTTCAGCTTAAGGCCATTCCCCTTTGTCCTGTCACTCCATGTCCTTGTGTCAGTCCCTCTCCAGCTCTCCTGGAGCCCCTTTAGGCCCTGGAAGGGGCTCCAAGGTCTCCCTGGAGCCTTCTCTTCTCCAGGCTTTCCTATCACCATTTACACAATGTGCCTGGCAAAGACCAGCTGCCTGAACAGCTTCAGTGTTTGACATTTTTTCCAAACCAAAAGTCAGAGCAAAGAGCTTCTGCCATGCAACTGCTGGGGCTCCTTGGCCTTTGCCAAACAGAGAGCAAACATAACAGAGCAAAGTGTTTCTGTGATCTTGAGACTATTTTAAAGACTGATGGCAACTCAGATCCACTCAGTTTGTAGCAAAATGCCAACATTTGGCAGCAATGGCCCAAAGTGAGGCCCGGAGTGAAGGTGAAGCACCATGAGGACACACTTACAGGTACTCAGGCTCCTCGGGGTGCAGGTAGTACCTGCTGCAGGCCTCGGGGGGTGCCTGGGCCGGGGGCTGCAGCTCTGCTGGGCTGGGGCTGGCAGGGCTGGCCATGAAACTCCGCTTGGTGGCGTTGGAAATGGGCACGGGGGGGCGGCTGCTCTTCTGCTGCATCACTGCCTTGACTGGGCACACAGGGACAACATTAGCACTGGCACTGAGCAACACAACAGGCCAGCAAGCTCTCACACTACAGCAGAGGGGAGACTTTACAGCACAGGGCTAAAACACAACCTGAAGGGTTAAAAAGTCCGTGCCCGTAATGGAAAGAAAGCTTCAAATAAATTAAAATAATCAGTGGGTTTTGAGGAATAATGTTCAAGAATTCCCCATTCAAGAAAATTAGAACTCGAGTGGATCTAGGACTAACTTTCCTTCTACTTTTACTGCTCTCAAAGATCCACAGCAAGAATAAACTTTGGGTACAAACAAAGCTTCAAAGGGAACACCACTGGGCAACAGTTTCATTGCAATGGCAGCATTTTTTAGATAACATGCTAAAGTTTATCAGTAGTTAAAAACTTACCATCTTTTATTTCCTGAATATCTCTGGGTTGTACAAAGTCTGGTTTGACATTCTCAAACCACCAGAAGAGTTCTGCAATGAACACCATGACGTTAGGCTAGAACAGAAAAGGAGAAGAATTACACCTCAGTAACAAAACACTCCTGATTTACCCACATTTATTGAAAAATATCACCCTTGTTATGTTTCTTACCTTTAAAACCAAAGGAGCATACAGCATGTCCTCCAAGGTGAGGTAAAAGCATTTGTTCAGGTATTCATTTGAGAATTCTCTCAGAAGCTGAATGTTATAGAGGCTGTCTGCAATCGATGTCACCTCCTTCAAACAGATATCTGCAAAGGGCAGAGGGAGGGGCAGTTATGGCACTGCCCCAAGGCATTGCCCTTCCACCCCCAGCTCACCACAAACAGCAGCCTCACAGACTGCACACCATCCCTGAACACTTACTGCCCACCAGGGACACTTCTCTGCCTGTTCAATACCAGAGCCACAGGAAAAGGGGGAAGAAAAACCCGCCTAAAACAGTATCATTAACTTTTGAACCCTCAGAGGATTCTATCACAGCAACAGAGAAGGCAAACAGGCTACAGAGAACACACACAATGACAAAATACAGAAGCAATTAAAACCAGACATTTTGATTTGCATGTAATAAAAGGTTACTCCTAGGAGTCAGTGCGGATTCCCTCTGAAAACACTTGGGAGCTCTGCAAGGTACAACATATCTGGGAATTCAACAACCAGTACAAAATGTTGATTTGAAGAAGTTGATGCAATAAGGACATTGAATTATTAAGAGAAACATTTCATGGGAGAAGGAACTCATGTTTGCAATGCTGAAGAGTGGCAGTTACTGTGGATTTGAAGAAACTATTGTAAAATCTAGATTTTAAAATGTCAAGTTATGTACTCCTCCAGAAAAACATGAGAATTATCAATTAACACCAGTGGACATGTGCTCCTTTTTATGGTCTATTAAACCCAAGCTCTGTTATTTGAGCAAAGAAACCCATCTCACCTAATTCTATAAAAGAAAGGATTATTGTGTAGCTCATGATATACAGAGCACAGTCTTCTAATTACAGGAAGTAAAGAAACAAGATCAAAGAGAGGTTATTTTATAAATAGTGATGCAAATTCCAGATGTGACCTGATCCAACCTGCCACAGTCCATTGCCTGTTAGATGGGCTGTGCTTTCATTTGATAGTGTATTTCTAGTTCACCTTTCCAAGATTTCATTACTTTTATTAACTTTTTTCCCTAAAAACCTCTTACTTACCATCCAGTTTCATTTGCTCTGGACAGTAGTAGTGGATCACAGCCAGAAGAGCAGCACCATCACTCCCATCCTTCATCAGATCTTCCAGCAGAGGGAAGTAGGGCAATTGCCTGCTTGAGAGATGGTCCCGCCGGTAACGCACCTACCAAGAGAACACAGGGGTTCACACCGTGCTAAAGGTGCAGAAAGACTGGGAAAAAAGGCAAAAAAAGGGCATTTTTGTTAAGCATTGAAACCTCTTTTCAGTGGATCTTTTATAGCATCTGCTCCAAGTCAAACCAAGTGCACTTTTCTCTCAGTGGAAGCCAATTCTGAGGAATGTGGTGCTTCCCTTTTACCACAGAATGCTTTGGTTGGAAGGGACCTTCAAGGTCATCTAGTCCAAGTCCCTGCCATGGGCAGGGAACCTTCCACTAGACCAGACTGCTCATCTACAGTCAGTCTCCTCATGTCTGGGAGCAATCCATGCTGCTGGATTTCTTGCTTCATTCACACATTTTAACTCATTAGAATCGATTTAAGTCAAAATCCTTTCACACAGATGCATGAATGCAGCAGATCCAAAGAAAGAGACATAGATAACTACATGAAAACACTTAAAGCTTGGGAAAACCAAACCAAAACATAGCAAAAAATTCAGATGAGCTGGTGATCTCATACATTACCCACATCCATGGACAGCAAAGTTTTCTCAGAGAGAGCCAGAACACGGCAAGGCAGACAAAAAGAAAAATACAAGGCCTTTTCTAAAATGGTCAGCAAGAGGAGCAAGGAGACCCTGACAGGAACAGCAAAACTCTCCATGATTTCCTACAAATCCAAAGGAAACTCTTTGGCAAACCACCCCCCAGCCCTCGGGGGGTCTGGAGCTGCCAAAGCCAGCGAGCTGAGGAACAAATCTTGGCATTGCTTCTTGCAGGT
>JAWWMO010000040.1:2376197-2390774 GCA_035047845.1 Dendrocincla fuliginosa
CACTCATGTATTTCATCAGCAGAGGGAAGCTGGGTTTTACCAATGGCATCCTACACTTTCCAAGCCAACCTGGGAAAGCTCCCTACACACACACACTCCTAGGTGTCAACTTAGGATGGCACAGGCTGTGAAAAAATCTATTCAGAGGAGTAAAGATCACTTGGAGGAATAAAAATCAGGTTCGTTTCTTGATTTTGCATAAACAAAAACATGCTCTGTTAAGTTTCCCAAGGAACTCAAAGCTATGTCTATATTTAATACTAATTTGTCCTGTCCTTTTAGCAGGTGCAAATTATTTTTTTCCCCAGCCTGGAGCACTCCATAACTATGGAATGGAATGGGAATGATACTGTACCACACGAGCATATTCCACTGGTTCCAGCATGCAGTGTGATATGGCATGCATCAGATCAGGCTTCCACAAAAGAAACAGTGAGATATATGAGGGTGATTATTCAGACAACAAACAAATCAAAGGCATCAGCAACATCCATTATGCACTGCAAACGTGGTCCTCAGGTCTGGGAAAGTAAGTGTGCACACTAAGGTGAACTGGGTAGCTGGAAAGGGTCAGCATTTAGCCACTTAGAGTAAGCATATTAAAAAAATACACTCTAGAAATTCTTTTGAAACTTTAATTCCTCCTGTATTTAAAGTAGATACAACTATTTCTTTTCTAATAGGCTTAAATGGAATTTAAACCAACTACAGTCAATGCAAACTAAAATCTCTAAGAATTCCTTGTTTCTTTTAGCTTTGGTGAAAAACCCCACAAATTCATCAAAGAGGGTTTTTATGGACTTGATTTAATTCCTTGGTTTTTGCTCAACTACTATTCTCTTAACCCTTCAGGGTTTTATACCAAAAACTCTGAATTCTTCCTCATATTCTAAGTTGAGTTTGGGGGTTTGTTCCCTTCCTGCCCATGCATACAATTAATGCCATTTATATGCATTAAAGGGCAGAAATGGTGCTACTGAAATAGAGACAAGTCTACATTAAAAAAGCCCAAAATTACAAAATAAAAAAGAAATACAGCAGTGACAGAATCTGACAAGTACTCTGGAGACTGCCAGATCTGCCAGTAAAGCAGGATAATGTGAGTTCAGCAGTGAGACAGCCCCTATTTCCTCCTTCCTTTGGTTGAAGGTACTGTAGGTTTTCAGTGCAGCCCATCTATTGGGATCATCCAAAGGGTCAGAGGCAGCAGTGGGACACAGGGCAGGATTCTTCACCAGATGCACAATTTTGGTGGGTTTTATTTGGATACAGTGGAAATGATATTCCATTTTCACACTCCAGTTTCCAATCTGCAAACTGTGTGCCCTCCCATCTGCCAGCCTGGGCACACGATCCCAGCCACCACCACAGGGGATCCAGGCTGGTCTGTCCAACCTGCCAGCCCCATCCCAACAGAACAGTGTTCTGGTCCTCACAGACTCACAAATCTGCACCACAGCAGGTGCAAGAGCAGTGTAAGAGCATTATTTAAGCACAAACAACTGAGTATCTTAACTATGGATTCCAAGATTAAGCAGCCATTTAAGCTGACCAGCTTTGCTCTCACCCCAGTGCTGTGATCATTTGCCTACTCACAATCAAACTATTTCAATTGTTAATTTTCTAGTTTTCCTGCTGCTGCTCCATCCCTCTCACTCCTGCAGTGTGGAAACAACTATGAGATGCTGTGATTATGCTGTATGCTGTACAGTATGCAAAAAGCATGTCATGGAAGCAAAGCCTGATGATCCAGAAGCTTATAAAGAAAGGTGGTTTTCAAAGAGCAGCTAAGAAGCATTTCAATGGAAGCAAACACTCTGAGGAAGTTTAAAAAGCCATGACTTTGTGGATGACAACTGGTGTAAAAGTAGTTCACTTACAGGTACTAATTTCCAATACCATTTGGAAGGAGACTGCTCAGGAAGCAAGGAAAGGAACGTGGGAATAGGAAAGGAACATCAGCAATGCAAGTTAAAAGCAGTAATACTTAAATGCACTTCAGCAATAAACACTTTCATATTTTAGAGGGGTTGTAGCCTAGAAATTTAGATTTAAAGACAATGAGTCCCAAGAATCAATAGAGTCAAATAATCAAAGGGATCCTTCAGACCATGCATCAGCTTGTAAATTCAACAGCTCTCTGGCTCCTTATTTTAGAAGGATATTATTTTCCATAAAAAGGCACCTCTGTCACTAACATGAAAATTAAACAACTGTGCCTTGTTCACACGTCACACTTTAATCCTTGTTGCCCAGCAATGCCAATTTGAGGAAAGAATACATTATTTATAATTTCTGAAATCACAAATTGGGAGCTCAGAGAGCTGAGAGACATTATGTCTGAAAAAGGTACATTGATGTTCTCCAGAAATGAAAGTGTGCTGCATTTTGCAATATTAGTGCATTGTGATATAATTTCAAGGGGAAAAGCTGGAAAAAACTACAAACACACACATAGAACATTTAAATGCCAAGAGTATCCCTACTGGATAGAACCTGAATAAGTCTCTCAATATACATTAGAAAAATAACCCATGCAAAAAAAAATGTCCCAAGAGCTTTCAAAATACATAATACATATTTTGTGCTGTGAAAGCTGAGTCATATTTACCCATGTACAGTTGATACAGGTTATTTTAAGTTGAAACAAGTTGGTTTTGTCCAACTGAAACTTAAAGGAAAGTGAGAAGGGCTCCAAAAGTAAGGAAGGGCACTGATGACAGAGACAAAACCAAATGCATGCACAAAATCTCAGGAGCTTTGAGGACTGGACTCCTCACATTTCTCTGACAAAGAAAATACTGATATTTCAGTCCATGAATCATCAACACACAATATCACAACTAAAGACAAATTTGTTTTACCTTTTGATGCCCTGGACTTTCCATTAGTTGCTGTTTTAACTTAATCTCTTTCTCTGTTATCTCTCTCATTTTAAGGTTCACCTAAAAGGAAAATTGCATAGGAAATATATTAAAATACATCTGAGTATGTTTCCACAAGTCAAGTGCTCTCTCTTTCATGGAATGGTCAGTTCATTCTACAGACTTAAAAAGTTCACAGAGTAACATATTACAGCAGCTTCCTACAGCAACTCTCTATTAACAGTAGCTGCAATCACAACCAGGGAATCCTGGCTTTGCAAGGAGACATTCCTCTGGAATGTGGCTGTGTCACCACTCAAAAGGGTTACAGTAACTGAGCTGCTGCCCCTGGAAAAGTTTCAGTGTCTCTGGTAAATGTGTTCAAGCTAAGAATTAAGTCTATCCTGTTGTTTAACGTGAAACAATGCTTCACCTAAAAAAACCAACCAGAAAACCCCCACCTCACAGCAGCTTGTCTGAAAACAAACCCGATTTCTACAGTTTTCCCAATTTAATTCCTAATGACCTTCTTTATTTTAGAATTTACCAGCTTTATTCATTCCTAAGAAAAAGGAATTGCAAAAGAAACGCACAGGTGAGAAAGATGGAAGGAAGACACTCCTCAGAACCATTTGAAACATCTGAAAAGTGACAATAAGAGACAGGCAGGCTTTCCCCAGAGCAGATTTTACCTTGTTAATCCAGAAGACCATTGCATCCTCCAAATCGTAGGGCAGTTCTTTAGAGGCACTGAATGTGGAGAAGCGCTTGACACTCGCCACCACCTTCTCAATGCTGATCATCTCCACAGTGTAGGCCATCATAAGAGCATCAATCATTGCCATATGGGAACTCTGGAGGAAGAAAACAAGGAGTACTGAAAAATAAACCCCATTTTAAAAATTGGTGTGGGGTGAGAGACATGCAGGTACCCCCAAAATGCCAGGCAGTGCAAGGAGGGCAGGAAAATTTATTCCAAAGCCAAGAGCACTGGACTTAGAAGGGAAAACTCCTCCCAGTGCTGCCAAAAGCACTGGGCCTGAGAAGGACATGCCCCCTGTTCTCCTCAAGGCTTTTACCTTCCCTGGCCTCCCCCCAGGCTCTCCCCTGTAACATCTGAGGGTTTCTCTCTCCTCTTACCAGAGAGAGAGCCTGTCAGCTCCCTCTGGAATGCAGGAGGAGAAAACCATCCAACTATCTTTGAGGAAGGCACTTCTTCTTAGGCAGGCCAGGTTTCCTTAGCAAAACAAGCCCTCACCTCCTCTTTACAAATCTCCCAGAAGGAGATCTACGCTTCCAACAGTGTGTTCCAACTGTATTTAAACCCCAAACTTCCTCAACTTCGCGACCTAGAAACGACGAGCCCTTCGCTCCGCTTGCTATTTTAACCAGCGTTAAATAAGCAGCAGCTCATTAGTGGCTTTAATTAAGCTAACCATCTTGATGGGTGCGGAGGCCAGCTCAGACTCAGACACGGGGCTGTCATCGCTCTCCATGACGTAGATGCCCTTGCGGGCCAGCGCCTGGATGACGGACTGGTGGCCCTGCAGGGCGGCCACCTGGTCACCCTTGAGGATGAGGCTGCACACGCGGCAGTAGAGCTCGCTGGAGAGCAGCAGCTTGATCACAGGGGGCTTGATGTGCTCCTGCTCGTACTGGTCGATGTAGAAGGGGTCCTTCAGCTCCTCGGGGACGTTGTCTGGAGGAAACAACGGGGGACAATGGCACTGGTTACACACACAAGGGATCACTGCCTGATTTGGGATTCTCGGGGAGTTGGTGGGGGCACAGGTTATAATAATGGTGGTGGTGTGAAGGGAGATGCACACAGGTAACCCCAAAAACGCCAAGGCAGAGGAAGGGGTGCAAGAAAATTGGTTCTAAAGATGAGACCACTAAAAGCTTACAGAGGAAAACTGTACCCACTGCAAAGCACTGGGCAAAGACACCTCCTGTCCTCTTCTCTGTCCTCCCTCCCCAGGCAAAGGCCCGTAACACTGGGAGGGTTTCTCTCTCCTCACACCAGACTGCAGCTGTCTGTGGAAAAAACTATCCCACTCCCTTTAGAGGAAAGCACTCTTAGGCAGGAAAGTCTTCCTAAGCAAAATGAGTCCTAACTCCTCATTACAAATTCTTCCCAAAGGGAATGTGCTCTTCCAGATGGGCACCATTTATATGTATCTTCAAGGCAAACTCTGCAGCTGCTGGGAGCAATATCCCACACCACCTGCAAGGCTCAGTCAGGGTCTCAAACTGAGCAAGAAAACGGAGCCACCAATGTATCTTGGTTCTGTACTGCCCAAATCCATCAAAACCCCAAAATATCTGGCTAAAACCTGGAGCATTTTACCAACAGTTTGCAAACAATCGAGTCTCCAGTGAGCTGATGTTTTTTTAACAAGAGCATTGAAGCAAAGTATTGCAGCTTTTTGGCCTTAAATGAAAATCCAAGCCTAGGAAGCAAAACCACTCCACTTGGATTAAACAGCAACTTTAAACCAAGTCTGAAAACAAACTTCTTTAGGTTTGGCACAGTTTCCCCAGGTTGTTTTAGGATTTGATCAAACTGAGCACAGATCCTGAGAGCAGTGATTTAAATTCAAGTTAAAATTAGCAGCACAGAAGACCAGACCCTGCAAACCATCAGCCATAAAGATGCTTCTGCTACTACCCAGGAGAGAAAGGCACTAACAACAACTAATATTCCAATCATTCTAAATAAGTCTAAGACATTTCAAATCCATCCAAATACCCCCAAACAAATGCTTTTAACATCTTCAGTAATCAGCCCAGAAGCTGTTGATCTTTACAATGGCTTAGCAGGAATAACAATCTGCAACCCCAAGAAAAGTATTTCCTAGCCTCCAGTGTATTGTCTTAACAGAAGCCTGACATTTCCTAATTTTCAGGCATGAAATTCTACCTAATTCCATCCAGTCACTCTGACTATCTTTCCCCAAAGTCACTTCAATAGTTCACTCTAAATATGTACATCTACAGTTGAAAGAATTATTAATTTGGCAGCATATTTACTTGCCATTCAGCTCATTTCCAGAAGAATTAAATTTTCCCATTCCAAGGAACTCCTACCCACAGCACATCTTTAAAGTGCAAAAAAAGCCACTCCAATTTGTATACTGCAGAGCACCTGACGTTCATGAAGAAGAGAAACTGAGACACAAAGTTATTGTGTGAGCCAGAAGTACCTCTCAGATCAAAATATGTAGCAAAACAGTGTTGTTGTAACATCTCTATTGTTAGTCAGACAGTGCTGTCCCTGTTTTTCAAAATGGGAAGCTTTCTGAAGCTTTTTAAAATTGAGATCACTGTTTTTCCTTTCTGTGACACTGAATGTGACTTTACACTGAAGATGGTTGCACGAGACACAATGAATCCCACTGGCACTGCCTAAGGGGCATTTGTTAACAGGGGTGCCCATTTTTAGGGAAATACATAACAAATTCAAGTATTTTTAATCTTCTTAACAATAGTCAACCTGAGCTAAAATAAAAGGCTGTTGAAAACTAATTCCATTTAGTGGCCATTGCCTTTTCCAGACAGAGAACCAGGGCTTCCATTTCTAAAGACTGAGGAAAGATCCAAAAATCGAAATGCAAAGCAGCTCATGTAATTCAACATTTCAGTTCATTACAAGTAGCTACACCTTTAACAACCAAAGCCACTTTGCTTTGTGCTGGAATTATTTGTGAAAGGCAATAATACAAGCTCATAAAATAACCATGAAGTTGCACATCTCAGGCAGAGCATTAGCACCACTCCAAATCTGAAAGGCTTTTTTTTTTTGAAAACACATCAAAAAAATGCAAATTCAAAATGTCTGAAATCTGCAGCACTTGGCTGAGGGGTCAGTGCCAACACCTGCCCTCCAGCAGAGACTGGCTGGAACTGGGATGAACTGGGTGGGCAAAGAGCCCCCAAGTCCCTCCAAGCCATGGAGAGACCCTGAAATGCAGATTTTCCTCAAGGTAAAGAATAGACTGTGATTATTTTATAGCCTGTAACTACAGAGAGCCAAAAGGTTTCTCTGCAACCTTTCACACCCACGAGGGATCCAATCTGTTGGACTGGGGTGCTTGCACACATTGTTAAAACCACTGGCACGGGATGCTCAGGGTGACAGGGGCACTCAGACCTCCCACATCAATTTTCGACTAAACCAGCTCCATTTCAATGATTTTTAAAAGCCTTTTGTAGCACTAAATGGAGCTGGTTCTCAGTGAGGAGATTCCATGTCACAGAAATCAATATATCTAAAAAACACCAAACAAACAACCCAAACAAACACACAAAGAACTCCACAAAAAAACCCTTGTATTTTATCTCCTGCTGTTCATTTTTAAAGTCCAGTCAAAAAACCTGAAATCTTTTTTCTTCTATACTGAAGAACCCTCCAACATCATGTCTCTGATCTCCATGTAAGTGCTGAAGGACTGAATGGATTTGGATTGTCCAGGATTAAAGGCAGGTCTGGGTGGGAATAACTTCTACTTCCAGGATTAATAATCTGAACACTATCAGAGGAGGTTACTCATCAACATTAATCCTCCCATAACAGCAACTTGTTTCACTGCAAACACTTGCCCAGTTTTATTTTCTACATCATCATCTTTCTCCAGCTAAATTTGTCAGTGACACATAGGAACAGTTTTGTACCTGATTTAAAGCCCTGACAGACAGACCCATAGACATTTTAATACATAAAAACCATATCAAAGCTCAAGAACAGGGATATTGTCTCTCTTATTTGACTCAAAATTATTTATAGTGGACATAATTGTATTATCCACATAGCAGGCACAAATAATGAGAAATAAATGGCAGGAAAACTGCAATGCAAAGAGGATGCTCTATGAATATCTAACTCTGAGATGAGACACTCCCAAGTGGAGTTGATGTTCTGAACAGGGTGGAGTTCTCTCAAACAAGTGACACAGCCTTCCCAGACAGCACCACACAACAAGGGGTTCATTGTGAGAGACCTTCAATGTCTGAAAGGACAATCTAAGAGTCATCTGACTAGTCACATCTGCTGATTATTCTTACCTGGAGTGAAATGCCACATGAAACACCAGGTTCTCCAAACCCCCTTAAAATGTCACCATTCCCACACTGCTAAAACCTCAGAAACACATTCTCAGGCTTGAAACAACCACACACCACGGGATTTCACCTCCTAATCACACACCTTGGCCAGCCCAGCAGCCCCTGGTGCCATGGCCAGCTCTGCTCCCCTCTTTTTATGGGTCAGGCAGACTCCAAGGGTGTCACATGCCCTGTGCTGGCCTCGCCACACAATGGGCCAGTGCTCTTCTTGAAGGAAATGTCCCAGTCTTTCCAAGCCCCAGGTTTGATCAGCATCTTTTTCAACACCTTCCCTTCACGACCTACAAATGAACTTAGAGGTCTGAAAAGTTCTGCTGATTAAAACTTGTATTTTTACACATTTATGGGTTGGATTTTGGAAAAACAATCAATATGAAAAATTACCTTCTGAGCAATTGACTTCTAAACTACAGCTAAAAAAATTTCTGCTCAAGCAGTTTACCAAATCATACCAAAGCAAACCAAAAGCAATTAAACCATGTCCTTTTTTTTTTTTTGGCTTATAAAAAGGTTTTCAATAGCCACGTCATTCCCAAAGGAAGTCACTTTTATGTTCCTGAAAAGCTTGCAAACACCTCCTGGTTTTCCCAGGTAAATGTTTGAATTCATTTCAACACAAGTTCTAGAGTTGTCAGTTTTAGGCAAATGGAGGGTTCAAAAGTCAAAGCTGAAAAACCACCAGTGTTTTTACAGTAACTTAAAAGCAACAGCACATAACCTGCACTCAGCTCTGGGAAGGTGAACATCAGGAATTCAGTTTGTCTGAAGTTTTTGATCAAGAACTTTGGAGAATTTACCACCTTACACTGGATATGAGAGTTGACTGGATCTTTCATAGATGGAATTTATATAAATTTTATACCATATTAATGAGTTGCATGCAGTCAGCTTCTTATAGAGCAAAAAATGCTCATTGCTGCTGCTTCCTACACTTACAAAAACAAAGCAATATCCTCTTTTTCCCACGTTTCAGCAGCATAAGCTCCTGAGTGTTCTTGCCCCACTGAGCCTACTGAGGAGACACCTCCACCAGCTCTTTGTGTAAGAGATGAAGGACTCAAAAATAAACCACCACAATTTCTCATGAAGCGACTCCTTTGCTCTGTTCCATCACATCCATGAGTTCCAATCTCTCAAAAAATCGTCAGTTCTAAGTATAAATCACCAAGTACAACATCATTTAGAGGATTATAAAAATAACTTCAGTGACAACAACCACCAGAGAGACAATTATTGCCAGCCTCTCCTCTCCTCACTTCAGGGGAGGAACCTTTCCTTTCTCATCTCACTTACAAAAACCTGTTCAAAGACAACTACCTGACTATGAGTTGATAAAGAAAAATAGAGCAATCTGAACAAATTTGACTTCTGCCTTGAACTGGTGAAGTGGATACACCCCAGATGTTATTTTACCTCCAGAAGCACGAAGAACTGGTTTCCCATGGAAAGAGAGCCAAAGTGGGATGGTAAACAGCACAGAGCTTATTCAAATTCTGAGTAGGATTTCATGAGGATCAGTATCTGTTCCCAGAATTATTCAGCACTGGATGGATGTCCTCCAAGCTGCAGAGCATGGCCAGAAACGACATGTTCTCAGCACTAGGACCACCAGAATTAAGACCACTCTGTTGGTTCTTGTCACAGCACTGAATTATACACCCTGTAAGTGATCTGTAATAGGACACACGAAAATTTACATACAACAGGCAGGAAAAAGCCAAGCCAAAGGCTTTGGAAACTGCTGGGAGAGTGAGTGCACTCATTATAATATCTTCTGATCAAGCACAAAGCCACAAACCTGGATAAAGCAGGACACAAAATAATAATTATGGAATCCTTCAGCCCTGTAAACTTCACACAATAATACTCCATGTTTATGAAACAGGTGCTATTCACTAAACAAAGGTTTAATATTGAATATTTGCTAAACACAACAGCTTTCTTACAAGTATTTTTGCTACCTGCCTGAGAAGAAAGCTGCCAAAGAGGAGCAGGGAATCCAGGGATTTAGGCAATTTAGCCCAGGAAATACACTCACACTGCTTCTGCCACCCAGGAGCTGTGGGTACCTACTACAGTACTGTAAAACCTTCTTCAACAAGAAAGTTTTAAGCACCTCAGAGACCAAAAAACACTAAACTTGCATTTCCCCCCCAGTGCATTACATTAGTCCTTGGCTTTCCTGCCTGCATCTTGCCAAAGGTCTCAGGCTACTGTCAGCATTAAGTCTGGAAACTATGTAAAGCTCCAGGCCTGATAAATAAGTAAAACCCACTGAGTTCCCTTTGAAAAATCTGAATTTTACACACAGTTTTACAGAAGTAACAACATTTGTTATGGAAAGGGTTGGAAACAACCCACTGCTCCCAAGCAAGCTGCAATACTGAGAAGCACCCATATGCTGCTGCAATATTTAAATTTTAACATTATAACCATGGTGGTGGGAAACATAATTTCTACACAGAAATGAGTGCCACACCAACTAAATCTGCTGAGAAATCAGAATTTTTCATTGTCTCTTTCCCCAAGAGGTACCAAATCAAAGCATCCTGGCTGTGTTTATTCCCACTGCTGCAGCTCAGAGCCAGAGGGGCTGAAGGGCCAGGGTGACTTCCCTCTGCTCAGCTTTGGGCAGTGTGTGGCCTCATTCCAGCTTGGCAGTGCAGCTCATTCCAAGGGCTGTGGAAAAGTCACCTCCCCATGGGTGGCTTGCCAAGCCTCCCTAACCCTCCCACGCTCACCTCCTGTGAACTGAAGGCCCACAGACCCCACCACTTCAACACTGGGAACTTCATCTTCTCAATGCCAGCAGAATTCCTTAAAGTGCCCCTTTGGTTCCCATCAAAGTCTGTGCATGAAAAATGATAATTCTGTTCTAATCAAACCCCATTTTCTCAAACCACTCTCTCAGCTAAAGGGCCTGGGAATCTTTCAAGTGTACAGAAGGTTTCCAGGTGCTTGTGCACAGAGTGATCTGTGTCAGGAGTCCCAGATTTATCTGGGGAGATGGATGGTGCTGAATGGGGAAACACCTTCCTTCACAACATCCTTCCCCTCTGTCGTTTGGAATTCTGACAAAGAGTTGTAGGACCTCCCTCTGGGGCCCATCTGTGCCAACCAGGCAGCCAGCACAGCCTCCAGGAGCAAACCATTCAGCCCAATTCCTGTGCAAGGAGAGGGGTTGTCTCACAGTATTGGTGTGGCTGCACCCAGTTTTTTGGCTACCAAAATTCTATTTACATGGCCAGAAGGGCAAAAAAAAAAGGAATAATGCATCAGCATATGAAAAAAAGCCCAAACTAGGACTTCAAATGTAAATTATTTCTCATGCATGCTCCCAGTGATTTGTCCTTGAGGAAAAAAAACAAAGGATGAAGAGTTTTCCTACTTAAATGCCAGCTTAGATGTAGAGAATTCAAATCTCCTTGAACAGTAAAGAGAAAACACAGTTGTAGGTGAGACTTGCAGTGATGAATGACTTTCAGTAAGTCTACACTAGAATCAAATTCCTGCTCTTGATCCTTCCCACACTTCACCAGGAGCTCAGCCTTACTCAGATGAAAATGAAATCCAGGATATGCACCAGGATTTGAAAGATCAAGGCACAGAGTTATGTCAATTCTCATACAGCAAATCCAGCATTTCAGAAAAACACCCTTACTCAGCCACTCTAAGGCAGTTATGGAAGCCTGACCAGGTAAGATTCATTTCAGAGCATGTTTTAATATTATAAACAAAGAAGCTTTATTTTTTTCCCACCAAATTAACCAGAAAGTAGTCTAAAATAATAAAAAGCCCCCAAAATCTTTTATCTGCATAGTGAGATTTTAAATAAGAAAATCACTCACTGAACAGCATCTAACATCTTAAAACAAAAACACAGCCCTGAGAGATGACAAGTAGTGCATTAAGTTCAAATATTATTCAGAATTATAATCACATAGGAAACCTCCTTAAACCCATCTCTCTATGAATTAAAGAGGCTTATGAATTTCTAGGGATTGTGCAATGCTATCCCAGCAGTAATGGCTAACATGTGACAACGACTTGCAGGAGCCATTTCAAAAATCAAACTACATTTCCACAGGCCACAATCCTGCAAAGATACACATGGAAACAAATCCTTACCCACTGGAGCGACACCAACAACACAACACAGACAAATATTCGGTTTTCCTATTGTCTGTGGCATTTAACTGCTGTTAAATGAAATCTGAACGAGCCTAAATGCACATAGAAAAACGGGCAAAGGCTGCTACAGCCAGAGATCACATCTCTGCCATGGGGAAAGCTGTTTCTTTTTAATTCTTAGCCAAAGGAAAGACAAATACTTTGACAAGCAAAGTCTGCGTTGCCAAGTGCACAAGCAGAGTGGCCATTAAGCAGTGAAGGGGCCCAAAGCTGAGCGCTGGAGCCCCGGCAGACACCAGCCAAGGCAGAGCCCCCGGAGCTCCCTCTGCAGCGCAGGATCGCGGCCAGCGCCTCCCCGGGAGGATGAGCCTTCCTCCGAAACAAAGTCACAACACACCCCCAGCATCTCCACGCCGGCAATAGCCATTTTATCACCGAGGGCTAAAAAGTTGCAGGGAACGTTACAAACAATTCCAGCCAGAGGGAAATATTTACAGGAGGAAACGCCTGTTCTGTTCTTGTAAGTTATCGATGTTTTACTGACGCCCTCCCCGCATTCCCACATTTTTAAACGTCATCTGATCCGTGGGGGTTTTTTGTCTCTTGTTACTTGTAACAAAATACCTGTACTAACATTAAACACTATAAACCCATGATTTTATTTTCCCCACAGTCATTGAGATGAGGATGCCACTGACAGCTGGAGGTATTGAAAAAGGAAAATAATTTGGACAAATATTCCAGCAAGGATTAATATTTAATGGCAGGAATGGACCTCTTTTCTTCAGCCTTGCCACCAAGTAAGCCAGTGCTAATCCATTAAGCATATTATGAGTTGGGCGAATTAGACTTAGATTAACAGGGCCACCTCATTTTCCAAAACAAGACTCTATACATGTTTTTATTATATGTTTTGTTCTGGACAAAAAAAAAACCCACCACTAGTACTGCATCCTATTTGCTCATAATGAAGCTACTTAAATGCAAGATGGATCTAGCACATGGAGACAGACCTAGTTCAAGAGAAGAAAGCAAATTTTAACAGCTGCCAGGAGAACATTGTACAAAGGTACTCCAAGAATATTTATTTTTCCACGTTTGACTGTATAGATTTATGACAATGTGAGGGAAGGAAGAATTCCTCCATCACCCCACAACCTGCTCTTTAATGTCACAGAACACAAACTGCACCTGCCCATTCATTCCTTTTTCATAAAAGAAAAACGTTGCTGAACACAAATGGACTGTATTTCAGCTCATTTTGAAACCAAACCCACAATGTGGCAGAATAAAAAGTCCTCACTGAGCACACAAAGGGTGTCAAGGGCCCAGCATCCTCTGACCAAGATGACTAGACAAGGAAGCACCTAAAGCCCTCCCAGCCTGGAGGGACTCAGGGCCTGCAAGCAGTGACATAAAGCTCTGAGGAACAAAGTCTGCTTAGCTAAAGCAAGGATTTAAACATTTTGAGGCAGGCAAAGCACCTCCCCAGCACCATCTGGGAGCGTTCACCATTAGGTTTGCTGATTCAGGGCATCTCATACAATCCCGTTATTCCTCTTGAAGGTACCAGGAAACATGCAATATTACAAGACAAGAGGCTGCCATATTATTGATATTTAAAACAAAGCCAAATTTAATTACTCCTGGAACGGCAGGGGAGACAGAAAAAGCAAGAACAAAATCAGGAATGACTTCTTGACAGAGGTGATCTTACCTATTCCGTAGGCTTTAGCACAGATCCATTGTAGATTAGCAGCTATTTTTGCTCTGGCTGAATCATAGAGCTCCAAAGGGACAATCTCAACTGCACTATCTGTCAGAGCATCCATCTTTCTTCTGGCGCTATCTCCACCCGCACAAACATCAACATCCACCATCTGAAACAAAAACAAAAGACAGCGACTTTTCCACGAGCCGTCGGTTCCGAAGCCACACAGGAGAGGGTTGCACACAACAGGCCCAGCATCCTTCGGGATTCCCACCGGGAGGGCTGATGGAGCCCTTCAAAACCCGCTCGGAAATCAAAAGCCACCGGAGCGCGGGGCCACCATCCCTTTTTTTTTATTATTTTTTTTATAATTTTTTTGGTGAAGGGCAGGGCCCGTCTGGGCGAGAACGGCGCAGCGCCGTCACCTGCCGAGGGGATAAAGGAGGGCTGGGGCTGCCCCGGACAATGCGCGCAGGTAGGGCCGGCCCGTCCCCGCCCGCGGGGCAGCACCTGCGGCTCCTTCCCCCGCCGAGCCCCCGCCAGGCAGCACAGGCTCCGCGCCCGCACGCCCATGGCCCGGCCGAGCGGCGCCCCCTCCCCGCATCCCCGCCCCGCCCGGCCGCGGGAGGGGAAGGACGAGGAGGAGGAGGAGGCGGAGGAGGAGGCGGCGGCGGGTTCGGGGGCTCCGCCGCGGCGGCGGCTCCCGGCGGTAAATCCGGCGGTGCCGCGGGCGGCGGAGGAGGAGGC
>JAWWMO010000040.1:2391770-2416906 GCA_035047845.1 Dendrocincla fuliginosa
CAGCCCCTCATGGACACACAGACACCACAGCCCCTCATGGACACACAGACACCACAGCCCCTCATGGACACACAGACACCACAGCCCCTCATGGACACACAGACCCACAGCCCCTCATGGACACACAGACACCACAGACCCACAGCCTGTCATGGATCCACAACCCCTCATGGACCCACAGCCTTCATGGACACACAGACCTACAGCCCTTCATGGACACACAGCCCCTCTTATATTAAAAAGTATCCTCAACACTTCTCTTCATGTTATTACAAATGATGTCCCTCAAGGCTCGCTGAGTTACTCCCTGCACCAAAGCACATCAAAGACGGTTTTCAGGCTGAAGCCTGGCTTACACATCTTATGTGTTTCTTAGCAGAAAGGGAATTTCTCCCCCTGCTTTATGTCATGATCTACAACAACAGCAAGAAATATGTGACAGGTGCAATATGTGACTTTTTTTTGCTGGGTGCAAATAGGTGCTGTTGTGTCCCAGCCTGCAGAGCGAGCCTGGGGCTCACCGAACCATGGAATATCCTGAGCTGGAAGGGACCCCCAAGGACCACCCAGTCCAGCCCCTGGCCCTGCACAGACACCCCAACAATCCCCCCATCCCGTTGTCCAAGCGCTCCTGGAGCTCTGGCAGCCTTGGGGCTGTGCCCACTGCCCTGGGAGCCTGGTCAGTGCCCTCTGGGGGAAGAACCTTTCCCTGATATGCAACCCAACCCTCCTGGACACAACTCCAGCCATTCCCTGGGTGCTGTCACTGCTCACAGGGAGCAGAGATGCCCCTCCACGTCCCCCCGTGAGGAAGCTGTGGGCCGTGATAAGTGTCCCCTTCTCCCGCTGAGCAGACCCGGTGACCTCAGCTGCCCCCCAGGCTTCCCCTGCAGACCCTCCATGTCCCTGTGCCCCTCCCTTGGGTGCTCTCTGACAGCCTTAGGTCTTGTTCGGCAGAACCCTGAACAGAATTTTGGGCACTGCTGCACACCAGGCTCGTGACCCAAAGCGGATCCTGCAGATTAACTCACTTGGTAAGGGAGTTTCAGGGCTCATGGGGAAAGTGAAGCTGAATGATTGAACAGAGCTCCCAGCTCTAATGCCTGTCCCCAAGAGATGCATTACCTTCGTGTTCATCTACTGAAACCATGATTACAAGTTTAGCTGCACAACAGCAATAGCAGACTGACCTTATTCTACCTAATTTTGTTATGATTCTCATCAATAATTTTTTTCTGTTGCATGTAACTGCTAGATTATATTAATATTTCAAAATCATGAAAGATTCATTTGGGACTGTCTTAAGATTTGAAATTTGTTTTCCTGTGTCTTCTCACAGCGCGAGGGGAGGGCGCTCTGCTTGTGTCACCAGGAAATATGACCTGGCGTTCAAAGGTTATTCCAGCCTCTATCACTCCTCCACATTAAAGGATTCTGTGTAATTAAAGTGTCTTTGCAAACAAGTTGCTGGTTGTTTTATAATCTCCATTCGAAGGGTTCGGTTTTCAGCACGGTTGTGACAGACTGGTGTTTTGCGGTGTTATCATGAGAACAAGCTGCTCTTGTTTTTAGTCTAAGCATTAGGGCCCAATCCAAATCCCCTTATATTTGAGAAGAATGTTTTCATTTTTGTGGTGGAATGGGCATTAGAAAGAATAGAACAGGAATAGAACAGCCCTCGTAGAGCAGGTGACCTGTATCGAGGGTGAAGGTGCAACCGGGAGAAAACTGACCTACTTCTTCCTCTGACATATTTTTCCTTGAGATAAATAATGGATTCAGTTGTTAAACACTTTAGAAACAAAATATGCTCTAAGAAGGTGGCAGACTACCCCCATGAATCCAAGTCAGTGATACCTGGACTCCTGAAACTCTCAGAATAATAAAAACAAAAAGGTGGAGTCTAATGAATAAGAGCCCTCTCCTTTCCCAGGCCTTGGAATTCCCTCTTGCTCTGCCCCTTTCTCTCCTTTCTGCACCTTTTCCAGGCTGCTGTGGAACGTGCTGCCACTTCTTCCTCTACAGTAACTCCCTGAAACTCTGGTAGTGAGGGCATTTGCGTGTCCTTAAGTGGAAGCTGAAATTGGTGTTTGGAGAACTTTGTAGGTGATGATGAAGTGGTTTGTCAAGAACTCGGCATCATCCCACAGCAGCGTCCTCAAACTTGTCCTGGAGATAAAAAGCCTGCACTTAAAGTGGGAGGGTCACCAGTGCATTGCTCAGCGTGTTTGCTTTTTCCCTGAGAAAACAAATGACTCTTCTGTATTCAGCAGCAGCAAATTCATCTGTAATTTGCGTGCCACTTGTTTCTTTCTGTGCTCCACTACTAAACATGCTCCAAGGCTTTTCTTCTGGAAAATGTTAATACACTGCTTTTCTATATGAAATAATTTCCCTATTAGTCTCCTGGATTCCTTACACATTCAAAGTGGGAGTACACGTGAACTGACACACTCTGCACAACTTGTCTTCCAGCAGAGCTCTGAGATTAATTTCTAGGAGGCAATTCCTTTGAGAAATCCCCAAATATTCAAACACAACACAGGGAGCAAAGCTGAACCCATGTGCTTGTTCTCTCCCATACTGGACAAGTTCCTGGGATTTCAGTTTCTCCCACCATGTTTCATCTATCAGTATTGGCAGACTACATGTAGAATAAGAGTATCAGTTCCCAGAATACCTGATGTCCCCAAGGATAGCAGATCTAAAGTGATAGTTTAAAAAAAAAAAGTGTCATCTGTAAAAACATAACCCTGCTGTGCCCTGGGATCGTACAGGGCAAAGATAGTTCCTGGGTATGTAGAGAAAGAAAGAGCTTCCATTCCTAGAATTGTTCGGGTTGGAAGGGACCTTCAAGATTATCCAGTTCCACCTCCCTCTCAGGGGCACCTTCCACTATCCCAGGTTGCTCCAAGCCCTGTCCAACCTGGCTCTGGGCACTTCCAGGGATGGCACAGCCACAGCTTCTCCTCAGCAGCCTCCAAGGTGAGTGGCTTTGTTTGGAAAGAGGTTTTTTGCCTTCAGTCTTGCCCAACAGCTCCTGCTTTTGCTCTCCAAGCAGTGAGAGAAAACAGTCAAATGAATCAATACCTTTTTCCTCTTATCCTTGCAAAATTGCCACGATGGCCATGAGTGGTGGGGACGGTCCCTGTGGCACAGTGAGCAGCTCGTGCCCACTCAGAGCCCTGGCTGCCTGCAGCTCTCTCCTCAGGGCTCTATTTTCAGCCCTGCACTAATTTTGAACCCTGCTGTAGCTGCTTCCCTGTGCTTAGTTCTGCAGGGCCTTGTTTGCCCCGGTGCTGAGCACTTAATATCCCCAGTCAGGATCGACTTAGAGCCTGGGCACATCCAGAGGTCACGGCGTGGGGCGAGCGCTGGCACCGCGGCTGTCTGGGGGCACAGGGGGCTGGCTCCTCTGTGCCCACAGGATTTGGTATCCCAAATGTGTGCACATACCACAAAGATCAAAACAGAAATTCCATAAGGAAAAGGAGATGTGGTCAAAAAGACATTTAAAGTGCCTCCTGGCTGGCTGGAGCCGGGGTCCTGTCACACAGTGGGGTGAGGAGGGACTGGCAGGCTCCTCATGCTCCTGCTGCTCCAGCAGCTCCAAATGTCTTTTTGTGCCTTGTACAAAATCATTCCCTATGACAGCCCATCACGGAGCCAGCCCAAAGGAGGAGAGAGCAGGGCAATATTCTTAGTAATAGCACCGTCACTTCAGTGCCGTTCCCAGCACGGCAGGAACAGCGGCTGAGGCGCTGTCAGCAATTCCTTGTCCGTAACTCCCGAGCTACACCCGGTGCTGGGGCCTTGAGCTGCGGGAACCGCAGGCAGCGAGCAGGACTTGCCATGGGAATAAAGAACACAAATGAAGTGCGTGTTGCAGGGCTCTATTTCATTCATTCCTTCGTGTCATCTCAAAGGCAACGTGCATTCAGCACAGCTATTATGCTGAGGAGTGCAACAAGTGATTCAGATTTCTTTCTTTTCCCCTCGCTTGGAGTGTTTGATGTGTGTCAAATCCATGGAATGGGACGGGCAGGAGGCACTGGCAGCTCTGCTGTTTATGAAAAGGGGCTTCCCCCGGTGGGGGACGAGCCCCGTCGCATTTAACAGAATACTTGTGTTCAGCACTTATCTTCAAAGTGCTGTGCAAACATTAATTAATGGCTCTGTTATTGCCAGGGGGAAGAGCTGGCAGAGGGAGGGGTGACAGCTCGCTCCCTCCTCGCTGGGGGCCAGCCCTTCCTTCCCCGGCCGGGAGGAGCATCCCGGGATGCTGCGGCTCCGGGCCCGCCGTTCTCTCCAGCAATTGCGGCTCTGGAGGTGCTGGCGGTGGGTTTTGAGAGCCTGCATTAATAATAGGAGGGCGTTTACCCTGTGAGATATTTTTATCTGTCAGGTTATTTATTTTAAACTCCCTGGACTATGTTTAGGAGGATAAGGGGTCAATAGCATTTACAGCCCAGCAGGTTTTCCTGGCAGACTCATCCCACCATGCCTTGTCCTTCCTCAGGCAACCCCAGCCAGGGAGACCCCAGGGACGAGCTGGGTGAGTGCTGAGAGGGCTTTCAGTGTTTCCATGATCTAATTAGTGAGTAAATGAGATGTTTCCATATATCTTTATATTCATTAAACCCTTTTCAGCAGTCACATTTGGATGATGCTCAGACAGAAATCAGTTTCTATCGGGACCCTTGGTTTGCTTTTCCCAGATGATTTCTTTTTCAAATGCATTTTTCTCCCAAGGGCACTTTGAGTAAAACTATATTTACCACAACTCTGTAACTAGTCAAATAGAGAATGAGTTAACTCCAACTTTTTTTGCCACTTAAACATTATGAGAAAGCAGCGAGTAACTGAAAGGCAGAAGAAATGAATAAAAAGAAATGTAACTGAATTTCAAAGCGTGACATCTGTTCCCTGCTCCTGGCTCTGCAAGGTGCAAGAGCCCCGAGCAAGGTGGATCACACTCAGCATCGTCATCCCAATAAATACCCTGGGGATTGCAGGGCAGTACAAATCCCTGGCACAGGGATAACCTGCCTTCCAGCAGCACGGCACGGAGCCCTCCTCTCCTCATCAGCCAGCGCTTGGTTAGCCTCAAAAACAACATCCCCAACCTCTGCTAAGTATTACCTTTGGCAATTCACAGCCAACTCAGCCAAGCCTTTCCAAAAAGCTGTTACAGCATCGTTATTTCACCAAAATGCTCTACATTTGCTGCACAGAGGGAGGTGTTGGCGTGGGAACAAATCCAGGATCGCCTTGTTCCAGGTCTCCTGGGGATTCACAAAGGCAAACGCTGCCTGCCAGGTCCTGGGAAATCACCTCATCCATCCCAGAAGCAGGAGGGAGGTACCTGACCCAGCATTCCTGTTCCCTGCGGTGCGTTGGCATTATGGTCTCCTGATACAGGGGAGATTTTGTGGACAGGGCTGGCATTTCTGCATTTAAGGCTTCCATAAATATAAACCTTCATCCTGGGACTGGGGGATCAGCACTGCAGCTCACTCTGGGTGATCCCGATGTGCTTCAGCCCAGAGAGTCCCTAAGGAGCAAAAACTGCCTCAAAAGCAAACTAAAGCTCCTCCAATTCCACCACAGCAGGGTCTGGTGGGGGTGGGTGGTGACTTCCCACTGCATTTCAACTCATTGCCAGTCAGTAATTTTAGCTCCTGCCCTTCTGGTGGGATGCAGCTCCCGTTTGGTTCCCCTCGCTGCAGCTGAGCCCTTCACCTGGCACCCTGTCCTCTCTTGCCCTGCCTGCAGGGAGCTGCCAAGGCAAACACCACCTTCCTCACCCCCCTGGGTCCCAGCCAGCCTGCACATGTTCCAACGCTCTTAAATCTGTAGCCAGAGAAATATGCTAAGGTACAAATTAGTCAGAGCAATTGAAACATCTCCATCCTGCTCGTCCGGGTTGTGCTTAGAGCAAGAACTTGACGACTGTACAATTGAGACACTGAGAGGAAACCAAGCCGTGCCAGAGCCTCTGATCCACTGGCAGCGAGTTCCAGCTGCTGGGCTGGGCTCAGAACAGATTCCTGGGCTGAAGGGTGGGCTGTTGCCACACTCTGGACAGGGATGTTCAAGCCCAGGGGCACACGGCATGTCCCATGTCCTTCCCTGCTGCAGAGCTTGGCACAGAGGGGTCCTGGCACACCCCGGGGTGCCCATCACCAGGTACCCCCCACAATCCTTTCCAAAGGCTTTGGCTCCTGCTGAGATTGGCGTGACCCCACACCAGGATGGGTCTGAGCAAGGAGAGTGGCCACGGCACTCTGAGCAGCACTCGGGGTGAAACACAGCGTGGGTCATGGTGGTCCCATCCTGCTGTGACAGCGGTGACCCCACTGCCCCCCTTGAAGTGGGCACGGTGCTGGTCCCTTGGGCCATGGGGTGTGGATGCTGCCCACACGTGTGGGGCTGTGTGGCCCTGGTCCCCCACGCAGTGCTGTGCCACCCCAGTCCCTACACGTGCCAAGGCTGATGCCCTCCCAGCACTGCTCTGCCCCAGGCCCCCCTCGCTCCCCGGGGTTCAGAGCTGGCTGAGAGCAGCCAGAACCCCCCAACCAGCCCTGGGCACTGGGCTTGACAAGACCCCTGGGGGCTGCCAGGAGCACGTGGAGAAGGGGATGCTGCAAAGTCCACCCAATATCCGTGCTGGGGCATTAGGTACCACTGCCTGTGCTGCTGGGCATGGCGCACGGGTGCTGTAAGACCCCCGACAGCTCACAGACCCCCAGCAACACCCCCCCGACAGGGCTCACTCACCGGTGCCAGCCGTCGACATCCTCGCAGCCTCGGGGGTCGCGGGGGTCTCCGGGCAGCAGCCCGTGGCATGGGAGCACATGGCACGTCCCGGGGGGCTCAGGACCGAGGGGCTCTGTCCCCTGCGGTCCCCGGGAAGGGCTGGGGGGAGCGGGGCAGCGCTGCGCCCCCCGGCATCGCTGCCATCACCACGGCAACTGCGGGTGACTCAGGAGCCTTCCGGAGTGACATCAGAGATGCGGAGGAGGGGGCCGGGGGCTGGAGGGCGATGCCGGGAGCGGATATTCCCGGTATTCCGTGTCCTGGTTCGGTGGTGCTGCTTAAAGCTGGAAGGTTTCGTGCAGGGCGAGCAGATCCAGCCCCGCCAGGGCAGCGTCTCGCCGGGATCGTGGCGTGGTGGTGCAGGGGAGGTGGTGCTGGAGCCCGGCCTTGGGGCAGCTCGGGAAGCTCCCCGGGGCTGGCACACGAGGTCCCGCTCCCCCCCTGCCCTTGGACTTCCATTCTGTTCAAACCCCAACCAGATTAAGGAAACGAGTTATTATTTTGGCTTGGCTTCCCCTCGGTGCCAGGGGTGTGAATGGGGGGCAGTCACCCCCGGGCGGGTGTGTTTGGCTTGTTGCCTTCAGCCACTTGCTCCTGCACATCGTCCCTAGGGAACCTGCCCTGCAATTCCCAGCGCTTGGGGTCCAGCGGGGCCGTGTCGTGGGAGCTGAACAGGGATCTTGCTTGGAAACCAGTCAGGAGCAGGGAGGAATGTTTGCTGGGCACACACACACACGGAGTCTGGGACCGGCACACAAAACGCTGCGCAGCAGACATTTTTCAGAGGGATTTGGCAGCATGTTCGCCCTGAGTTGGAGCTGGGGCTGGGGCTGGGGCTGGAGCTGGGGCTGGACCCTGTGGGTCTTCCTCACGCCCCCTCTGCAGCCACAGCCAGAAGCCCCCACGCTCCATCCCCTCCACGCACAGGCTCCAGCAGCTCGAGCCCGATGAGACAGAAGGAAATATTTTTGGTAGGATGAGAGTCCTGCACGAGGCTCTGTGCTGAGCAAGAGCAGTGCCGGGTTATTCAGTGATGCAGCAGCTACAGCATCTCCAAAAGATAAACTTTATCAAACCCCCCTGGGAGCAGCAGCCCCAGGGGCATCACTCAACACCCCCAGCAGACACCCTGCCGGGGGCTCTGGGGCATCCCTGCTTACACGAGGCTGGGATGAGGGAACCCAACACTTGGGGCTTTTATTTTTAGCCCAGCAAACTATAAATACAGCCCGTGGTAACCCACGGGAATCTGAGTGATGGCTCAGCCCGGGAAGTGACGGCACTGGGGAAGCCCGTGGTGGCCAGGGCTGCACCCCCAGGTCTCCAGTGGGAAAGGAATTGTCCCACTTCCACACACCTGGGCTGGATGAAAACACTTCAAACCACCTCTGGGTTGGGCCGAACCAGGCACGGTGGGGACATGGGGCTGGCAGGAGGAGTGGGCTGCTGCCTGCACTGGCAGGGGAAGGTTCACTGGAGGCCAGAGCGCAGATTCCAGGGAGGATTGTGCCTTTTTCCTTTCTTTGGTGAGTGTTCCCGTGTGGGAGCAGGGGAGGAAGGCACCGTCTGTGAGGGAACCAGGAGTGTGGGGGTCCATGCAGAGAGCACCCCGTGATTCATCCCGGGCAGCCTGGCAACCAGCTCCTGTGGAGGGGAAAACACAGATGGAGCAGGGATGCTGCAGCACCGATCCAACAGCAAGGAAAGAGCCGGCTGGGCACCTTTTAAGGATGATTTCAAAGGCTCTGAACTGTTTCCCTTTTCTTGCACACTTACAGAGGAGCTGTGTGGGGTGTGGGGGTCTGGCAGCCCACAGTGCCCGGATCACCCAGGCTGGGGCTGTGCGAGCACGTGGGAACAGTGAAAAATCTAATTCCATGCGCCAAGAAATCCAGAGAGATGTTCCCAACCCCCTCTCTGGTCCTGGCACAGCGGGAAGGGGCTGAGGTGGGTGCATGGCTGGAGGCAGCACAGCCCCGAGGCTCTGCTGTTGCCAGGGCTGTCCTGCACAGCCGTGTCGAGGAGGAGCTCGATAAATAACTCAGCCCAAGCCCGGGTGTGTGGGAGCTGCTGCGGGTACAGGACTGCCGGGCACAGATTCCCTGCGGAGCAGCCCTTGCTCAGAGGACAAACAGAGGTTCCCTGCAACATGGATGTGGTTTATGCCCCAGCTCCGGCTCATAAAAGCCAAGAAACCACATCATGCATAAGCACTACGAGTCTTCCATGAATAATTGTGTCTCAGGATGCCCTGGCAGCCACACACCCCTGCACAGCCCCCGAGGCCCAGGCAGCCCTCAGTGGGGATTAGGGGTGAAGCCTCCCCAGCCCCTGCTCACGCTGTGTACCCGCAGCCCTGGCGAGGCACCAGCCCCAGCTCCTCACACGCTGCTCCCCACCGTGGGAGAGCTCATTACACAACTACTGATGGCATCAGGAATGAAACCTGTTGGAGCTGCAACTCTTCCCCAGGACACAGCGGGAAAGCAGTGCTCCTGCATCCTGGGGTGCAGGATGGAGAGCAGGATCCCACAGTGCTGGGTTTGCATCCCACCCAGGGATGCGCTGCTGGAGCACCCCGAGCCACAAGGGATCCCTCAGGAGCCCTGGGCACTGCAGCTCTCAACTCAGGCCTTTGATTTGGGCACCAGCTCCTCAGCCAGGCCTCTGATGCACACGGCTGGGTTTGGGAGCTGGTCACCTCTCCGGGTTTATTTTGGTCCAGCGGGGTCTGGGCCAGCACGTCTCGAGTTACCAATGTCCCTCCCCCAGCTCCACCAGTACCCAGATTCCTGGGGACACTGGATACACAGGGCCAGGCCCTGCAGCCCCTTCTCAGGTCACACTGGCACTCAGGCCAAGCTCACACATGGACACCACAGCCCTGCCCACTTCCCAGCCATTTTCCACCACTAAACCACCAGAGCAACATCCAGTTCACAAGTGCAAGTGCTGCATTTGAAGTGAAGGCTTTTGAATAGCAAGGGAAGAGAATTTCTCCATTAATTCCGCCCCAGACCCAATTACCCTCTAGCAAAGCATCCCCAGCAGCTTCCCGAGCTGCTGCTTCCTTTTGCCAATTCCTCTTAAAATAAAATCAATTTTAAAAAAAAGAAAAAATAAAAAAAAAGGCATGACCAAGCCCAGAGGAACAATGGGATTGTCCCCGAGGGGACAGCAGCCTGAGCTGAGCGAGGCAGGTGCAGGGACTCCCAAGGGCAGCATCTGCTGCTTCCTTCTGTTGTACAGAATCAGAATGGTTTGGGTTGGAAGGGACCTCAAAGCTCTTCCCATTCCGCCCCCTGCCATGGGCAGGGACACCTCCCACCAGCCCAGGTTGCTCCAAGCCTTGTCCAAACTTGCTGTGAACACTCCCAGGGATGGGGCAGCCACTGGAACCCTCTCCAGGTGGAGCGTTGGAGGAGCTGACAGGGACTTGGACAACATTCTGCTGCTCCTTGTGGGTTGGTGTGACTGTGGCCACTGATTCATGGGACAGAAGAGAGCCCAGGGAAGGAGAAAGGCCCTGCTTTGGCAAACTGCCCCTGGAGGAGCTGGGAATGACTCTTGCCACAACGTTGGTGTCCTCAGGGATGTCTCACTTGCCACCACCAAGCTGATTTTCACAGCCAAGTGCACCCTGTACTTGCCCTGCCTGCCCACTGTGGCAGGATTTTGGCCTTGCTGCCACAGCCCTGCTCCTTCTCCCTGCTGGAGAACGCCAGAGACACTGCCCTGTGCTGGAGGTGCCCTTCACAGGGAGAGCTGACAAACCCCACGCCAATTACAGCCCAGCCTGTCACTCACAGAGCAGCACTTTTTAATTTTTAAGGTGTGGGTTTCTGCCCAGACCTGCTGTACCAGTTTAGGTTCAGAAGAACCATTATCTAATGATACACCTCGAGCTGCTCTAAGGTTTTGGGTTTTTTTGTTTTAATTTTAAATGAGTGGAGAGCTGGACCTCTGAATTGTCCTGCTGCCTATTGCTGATCTGTGCATTGCAGGAAATCTGAATTAGCGCCACCTGACACCAAAAGTCACCTGCATTTTCAGGTGATTCAGGTCAAAAATCACCACCACATTGATCAGCCTGCCCTGAACAAGCAGCATTTTCATGTCTCATCCACCAATCCCCCACCTCTCATGGGATGCAATGAAAATGACTCTGAACTGCCCAGTTCGTGCAACCTGTGCTAAACAAACAGGCTGCTGGTGGGTGCCTTGCCCTGATCATGGGGCACAAATGACCCTTAATAAACCCTCCAAAAACCCCCCAAATGAACTCTAGAGATTCTCTCTCCTTTAGAGAAACAACCTCACTTTTTACACTCCGAGGCAGCTGCAGTCAAGGCCAAGGCCTGGGGGCTCTTCCCAGCTCCATCCCAGCTCTCTGCTGGCACCACGACAGCCCAGAGGGAGTTGTGGTTACATCACGTGCAAGTTGCTGCATCCCACCAGCTGCTCCTTGCTGGAGCTGTTTTCCTTAATGAGGCTTCCCTTGTTGGGCAAGAAAAGGCTTCAATTTGTCAGTCAACAACTGTCAAGATAAATCCCTCTTCAATGGCATCGGGACATCCCAGGGGATCACCAGATCTTGTTTCACAAAGCCCTTGCAATGAATCTCCCCAATGCAACCTTTCCTGAAAAACAAGGAAATAAATTTCAGGTGGAAAACCAGCTCCTGGACCAGGATTTCCTGCACAAACTCTGTGGAAGGTTCTTGACCAGCTCTCGAAATCTCCCACTTTCTGAGAAACAATTCCAGCAATCCACAGGCACAAAGAACACAGATCCATAAATCTTTGCTGCTCCTGCAAATGATGGCTCAGAACACCTTGTAATAAATCAAAAAACTTTATTTTTATGATATATTATAAATATACAACACACACAACATCAGTGGCCCGGTGTGTATGTGTGAGCAGGTTTAAGCCTCAGCATTCACTCCAGCCCTGGGTATGACATCTCCACACAGTAATTCCAGCCTGAACAGCTCTGGCTTTGCCAACACCTCCCTAATTTCCAGGAATACAACTCAGCAGACAGCAGCAAACTGCTTCAAATGATCACAAATTAGCAGCATTCCTTGCTTTTTGCCTGGAGGGTTTCTGTAGGGAGCAAATCCCATGGGTTTTCCTGCTCAGGGAGAGGTCAGTGACCCGTGGGAGCGTGGCTGGAATGAATCCTGAATTCCACAGGCTCAGGGACATCCGTCCTAGTTAAGCATCAGAAAAGTAATGTTACACCTTAGGAAGAGCTGTGCATGCCACACACTGCTGGCAGTGCCAGGGCAGAGTTATCCTACGTGGTACCTAATTATTGGATACACAGGTGACATGAAGAAAACGTGAAGTCAGTACCTTGCAGTATCATTTTACTGGTGCTGCCTCGTGGGAAGTGCTGGGTAGCAAATCACATTCGTGTACAGTTCATTAAGCCATGATAAAAATATGCAAATTAAAAGTCTCTCCAGGCCTCTGTTACCTGCTGCAACAGAGACACTTGGGTTTGTGGGGCTTCGCTTAAAACGTGATCCAATTTCCTCCCTCTCCCCAGAGCACGATATAAAACTATACCCAAATTCAGTAAGAATTGAATGCATTTACATTTATTGAAGTTCACATGCTGCAAACAGGATCTGCATTGAAGATCTTCCAATCTAGGGCAAGAGGTCCCTCAAAGACCCCTTTTGCTACACCCAGATGTCGGGATGGAGGGGAGAACAACCACCAGGAGAGCACATTCACGTGGCCGTCGCTTCCTCTGCAGGGGTGGGCACTGCACCCCCTGCCCCACCCCGGGCACCCCTGTGAGGAGGGGCTGGCCCAGGGGACAGGGCACAGGCAGCACCCCCTGCCCCACCCCGGGCACCCCTGTGAGGAGGGGCTGGCCCCGGGGGCAGGGCACAGGCAGCACCCCAAGCCTCACAGCTCCAGGCCTTACAGTCAGATGGAAATACCAGCTGGTATTCCACGAGTTAATAAAAAGGTTATTTATTATTAAAAGTAGAAAAGCAGGGCGGTTCCTTTGGATGAAACACTCCCTGTCCTGGGCACAAGGCCTTGGGGCAGCTGTCCCTGGGGCAGAGGTGCCAGGTCACCTCTGTGTCCCCCCCCCAGGCAGGGCTGGCTGACAGTGTCACTGTACATTCGTTTGGTGCGATGCTGATTTCAACAACTTCCAAAATACATTAAAAGAGCCTCAGCCCACGAATGAAAACACCTTAAAGAAAAATTATAACAGTCCTAGCTAAAAAAAAAAGGATTTCAATAACCACTGAAGTGTTGCTTGGATATGAAGCTCAATCTCCCAAAGCCAAGTTTGGTTCCAGGAGAGTGAGGAAAGAACTGGGGGTCAAGGTTTGGGAGATGTCCGTGACAGAGGCTGGAGGGGCCAAGGCAGAGCCACGAGCTGGAGCTCTTGGAGCTTGTGCAGGAGGGAACCTCGCACCTTGCAGAGGAGGAATGCACTGCTGGCTGCTTTAGGAACCATGCAGGGTAATTTTCCAGCTGCATGGACAACAGAAAGGTCCTTGAAATGGAGCAAAGAGCAGCGAGCCGGGCAGCAGCCCCGTTCTCCTGTGTGAGCACTGCCCTGGGGTGATGCAGCAATCCTACAGGAAGACACAGGCCCTGCTCACAAGGAGAGGGGGAAGGGCAGATTCTTTGGACTGGACCAGGACTAGGGTTTAGCAGGAGTTGCACAAGCTCGGGCTCACAGGTCAGGACAATCAGTGTCCAAGCTGAAGGAGCCACTGGCCTTTTTTTCCAAACACATCCCTTTAAAGGTGTCCCCCCTAAAAAGAGTATAAATACGAAGCCCTGAGAACAAACTTCCATATAGTACATTTCTAGTAAAAATATCAGTGTCCTGATGACAAAATTATAAGTTAGATAGATTTAAATAAATAGCTGGTTGGCTTGCAAGAGTCCTGTCATATCAAAAGGTACAAGATTGTCTCTGCCAATGGGGACTGTAAGGAACAGACACTATTAGTCACCTACCACCCCAGCTCCTTCCTGCTCCACCTCTCAGGCTTCCAAATATTCCCCAGACCATGTTCTGAGAAACTCAGCTATGGCATGCCCCTGCCAGTTCCAACCTGAACCCCAGAGAGGCAAGGACAGGACCTGAGCCTGCACTCCCTCACTCCTGGGAGCAGCTGTTCCTCACAGCAGTTCCTCCTGGTTTTGTTTAACAGGAATTTATTATCCCATGTGTTTTGGGATCTCTCCCTGGCCCACAGACCAGATGCACCAGGGAACAGGATGCTCATCACCAGGCAAAGCTCCTGCCACACACACTGCCTGTGCCTGGTGATCACACATTCCAAGCCAGGAATGGTGATATTCCACTTTGGTGCAGGTTTCCTAAAAACTGGACTAATCAAAGCCCAACTCCTGCCTGCATTTCTGTGAAGCAGCAGCAATGCCACCCCCTGCAGTGACAGGGACACCCAGCTCCTGGACTAACTCACACCCCAAACCCACAGACGTCCTGCCCAATTCCTCCCATGCTCCTTTAACCTCAGGGGTGGGTTTTGGTTGATTTAAACCCACTCCTGTGCCTTGCTGCAAACACCACACCTCCCAAACCCTGGTCTCTCTCTGTTTTGGCCACTGCAAACTGAAGCTCTCACAAGCCAAGCAGGGCTCTGTCAAAGCCACCCCATGCTCTCCAACACCCCAGCAGTGCAAGTGCTGAGCTCTGGAACAACCAAACCCAGACAGAAGCACGGATTCCAAGCCTCCAAACACTCTGAAAGTGCAGCTTTCCTCTCTCCCTGCAGTCTGAGCTCCTGCTGCTGAACCTGGGCATTCTCACCTTCTGTTACATGAGAATACCTTCTTTTCCTGATGCTTTTCCCCACACTTCATAAGCAGCTCAGTGGCTGAGCAAGGGGAGCTCCACAGCCACCCCACAGTCCAAGCATGTCCTGCTGAAACCAAACCCAGCATTTCCCAAGCCATTTTTAAGATTGCTCCTTAAGCCTGAACCTCTCCTTGTCTCATTCAAAACCTCCCCACCAAGCTGCAAGGTAGCTTGTCCCAACTTCCCCTGCTAAAAACACTCATTAAAAGGAATATTAACCAGATTCCTGATGGGTAGAGAAGGACACGTGGCTCTAACATTAAGAGCTTCAAGTAAAACAGTCTTCTGGTATTATTACAGGCAAAAAGCTTCAGGATTAAGCAAACAAATGGACAAAATAATCAAAACCTTTCATAACACCACAGCATTCAGTCACAACTCTTCATGAGTGGCTGTGCTGAGCTCACTGGGGTGCAGGATCTGGTTCCTGGCTTGAGTTACAGGACAAGGTTATAATTTAATGTCATCTTGTCAGTCTATTCTTAGCAAGGGCCCACAAAAATGGGTTTTCTGTCCAATTTGAACAGAAGAAGCATCTCTATAAAGCCTGGAATTTCTAAATGTAGATGTAAATATTTCAGCAGCAAGGCTGTAAAGCTTAAGACGAAATTACAAATGAAATAAAAAAAAATCCTGGGATAGTAAGTCAAGATAAAATCTCAGGCTGGTTTGATTTCCCCACCCTTCATATTAATTATGAGAAATTGGCAACTTCAGTGCCTTGACTGCACAACAGCACATGCCAAGGTCAGGCCAAAACTTGTTGTAGGGTTTCGGGTTGCATCTTGTTGTATTTTTGTTTCCAAAAAGGCCCCAAGAGCCCAGAAAATCCCTCCCACACTGACAGAGGTGACTTGCAGAGCTGCTCAGGATTGACAGGACACCTTTGGGCTGTTTAAGGCCTGGGCCTCCTCCTGGTTGCTCTTTGCAGAGGCAGGACTTGCCTATCCTGCCTTTCCCAAGGGGTTGTGAAGCACAGGACATGGCAGGGACGATGGCAGATGTCACTCATGTTTCACTAATTTGGAAATAAAGCCCATTTTTTAGCAGCCTGTTAAAAAGGTAACACTGCAGAGCCCAGAAAAACCAGCTGGATGTTCACAGTGAGTTCTGCTCTGAAAAGCTCAGAATTCCTGTCTCAAACCTCAAGTCAGTCTTCTGGCAAAATAGGAAAGACCCAGCCTGACATTCTTGTATGTCCATGGCAAAAATAAGTATAAAGAAACCCCACTCCTAAGTCAAAGATAACAATTTCAAGCGTGCTTTAAATATATTAAACAGGATAAAAGCCTATGAGGTTCTGCTGCTTTACAGATCAACAACTCCCCCCATGCAAATCAGCTGCTTTTTTGTAAACAGAATAAAAACCCCACAAAAGTCCCTTTCCAAAACTGTGCACATAAAAATGGGGAAAAAATCCCACGATGGGAACATATCCCTGCTTGCAATGGGATATGGCAGAGCACGAGCTCAGGATCTGCAGCCAGGGGGGAATTCAAGTCTTGGTGTGGTGAACTCTGCTGGGAAAGAGATGCTGCACCTTTGTGGTACCTGACAGAGAACCTCCTGCAAGTACAAGCCCTGTGGGGCTGCAATGACACTAATGCAGCAAATAAATAGGAAAAAGTAATGCTTCTTTCTTAGAATTGCATCTCTGAATGATTCTGATTGAATTAAACGAGTTTGGATAGAAATGTGCTTGCTCTCCCAATATCTGGGCTTTTAAAAAGACATTTCCTAAGAACTGATTTTTTTTTTTTAAAAAAAAGCAGTTTTGCCATTTGATCAAGCCATAAATTAATACTGTGTGGAGATGATTAACATCCTATGCCAGTGGTCAGTGACCTTTTGTAAACCCTAGCCAGGTCCTAGCACAGCTGGCTAGAAAACTACTGTCACAGGCCTTTTGAACAAGCAGGATCATGTTTCTTTCCAACAATCTTCAGTGTTTTCACAAAACCTTTTCCTATTTGTTTTCTGTTGGGTTTCTTTTGTTTTGTTTTATGTACTTTATTTTAAGCCTAATACCTGAAAACATAAACAAGTCTTCAAACCTCTTCCACTAACACTAAATCCACAAGGCAACTCACTCCAGTTGGCCGTAACTACAAAAGCTCTCGGGGGAGAGACCCATGCCAGGATCTCCCCCTCCCCTCCCCTCCCCTTCCAGCTGCCCCCTCCCCACATTCCCACGGGGTGAGGGGCAGGGGGAAGGGTTCCAGTGCTCTGGAATTGCCCCCTACGTGCGATTCAGGGTCTGGAAGATGCGGGAGATCTGTAACATCACGGGCCCGGTCTCGGGGTCGTTCATCCACTGGGTGCTGTTCAAGGGGTTTTCAAGCATATCCTCGAAGGCTGCCAAGAGATGGGAATTGCAGCAGTTAGTCCTTGTAATGTTTGGGATGTTTCAACAGCAGCACAGCTGGAAAGGGCTGCAACTCAAAGGCAGGGGGAGAACAGGACCCCAACATGGTGGGATTACACCTGCGCTCCACGGATGATGCTCCAGGATGTTGCTCTTTCCTCCTTTCTCAGCATTAATTTCACTGCAGACAGTGATTAAATACTCAGCCTGGATTACAGTCCATCCCACAAAACCTCAAGGACATGGGGTTGAAGAGCTAAAGCCTTAACACATGTCCCCAGGCACTCGTCTCCAGGAACATGCCATGCAATCCATCCATTTGTGACTGCCCTTCTGCTGCCAACACTCCTCCAGGACACTCTCCTGCAGCCCCACTCCTCTGATGCAATGTTTTCCCACATCTCATCCTGCATTCCTTGCACCAGTATCCCTTTTTTCCCTGGTACTGAACCACCATCACCCCTTGCTGCCCTGTGGCTGCTCTGGAGAGGAAATAGCCAGCAAAAGCAGCAGCAGACATGCCAAAGGCTACACAGAGCCAGCACAAGGGCAGCCCCTTAAGCCCCCAAATCTCTGAGTTCCAGCTTTTCCAGAGGCCCTGGAGCCCCAGGGGAAGCAGCATCCTATTCCTCCTTCCTGATGTCTGGAGAGCAGAGGATGCCAGGGAAAAGGCTGGGTGTGCAGGAAAATGACCTTTATTTCTTTGAGAGCATGTTTTTCTTTCTGTCTGTATGACAAGCTTTGTTGGCTGTTTGCTTTTCTTGCTGCTCAGTTGTATTTTCTCACTCTACTCCTCGTGCTGAAGGAACCAGGCAGCTACAAGAGCCAAGCTGCAAGTCTGGCAGAAAAATGGGCCAGGCACTAATTTGTAAGCCTTTTGACAGACACTGAGCTGGACTCCTGGACATTTGGAGCCAGTCATTACAGAACAGGACAACAAAAGCAGCTGCAGAGTCACTAAAATGTCAGTGCTGTAAGAGTCTGGCACCAAGGGCAATGTTCATTCTCCCAGGAG
This sequence comes from Dendrocincla fuliginosa, assembly GCA_035047845.1. Lineage (NCBI taxonomy): Eukaryota > Metazoa > Chordata > Aves > Passeriformes > Dendrocolaptidae > Dendrocincla > Dendrocincla fuliginosa. Next base: position 2,409,842 of record JAWWMO010000040.1, read on the forward strand.
GGTCAGTGGACAAAGCTCAGCTGCCATTAGTGCGAGCTGGAAGAGCCCAGCACCTCTGAAAGGCTCATCATTAATACCTTGCTCAAGGTCATGCAGCACTGCCTCCAGAAAAGCCCAAAACAAAATACACATCTCACCTTTCCCCACTTGAACTGTATTCTTTTACACAGACCCAAGAGCTTAAAACTAAAGATTTATCAATACTCTGTCAGAAACTCGTTAAATGCAAACCCTCATTATTAAAATCTGTGACAAAAGCAATTTGCAGCTGTATCATTAGGAATATGTTCTCTGATGTTCATCCAGGCTCCTATAATGGCATTTCATTTTCTATTTATATGCTGAGCTGCAGTGTGGAACCCTGGTTGAAAATAAAGAGACCATTTGTTCAGAAATCAAGAGTGGGAAGGTTCTGCTCTTGAATTATTTAAAGGCTTGCAAACTCTGCTAATCACATTTAAAGTAGTATTTTTAAGAGCTCCCTTGACTGAGCTGTGCATATGGCCCTTATTTAAAAGCATTGCCCCAAATAAATTCTGAAGACAAGGACTAAATGCAAGACCTGATATAAATCACAAAGCCAGCCATTGTTCTGCACTGTCAGAGAGCAGTTCCCCCCAGACCTGGGGCTCTGTCCTGGCTGGGCCCATGTTGTGCTCCCAGCCTTTGTGTCCCTGAGCACACAGCCTTTACCCCAGGCAAGGGGAAGTGTGTTTTCACATGTTATCTCATTTTGATAGGCAAAGCCTCAGCTCAGCCTTCTTGTTTGGATACTTTTGCACAAGTTATCTTCTGTCTCAGTGCCCAGGCCTGGCTCCCAGGGAGCTGCACAGCACGACACAGCCTTGTTTTCTCTGGGAAATCATCAGAGCTCGAGACAGACATTCCTGGTTTTTCCCCTCGTGGCCAAAGGGAGCACACAAAAGGGCTCCTAAACCCACAAAGGCATTGCAGCCAGCAGATGGTCCAGTCCTCAGCTCAGCAAGTGCAATCCTGGGGAATGAGGATCATTCCTGGGGCAGCCCCAAGGTCTGCTCTGCGGTGAGCTGAGTTGCAGGATGAAGCAGATAAACACCATGGCTGGAAGTGAGAAACAGGGCCCAGAGCTGCACCAATCCCCCCAAGGGGGCTCTCATCATCCAGCCTCTGCTTATATTTGGTACTAAACACATGGCTGTGCCTCAGGAACCCAGGCAGGACTTACCTAGTAGAGTTTTAGGGTTGGTTAGCCCTAACTGTACCACTGGGTTTTCTAAGATGGCTTGGAAGAGAGGGCTGTTGGTGTCAATGCCCTTGTCTAAGTCCTCTGGAGAAGGTTTTCTGTCCCCCAGCAGCCACTCACACTGAAAGAAAACACCAGGCACAAGAGATTTCATTAGAATTGAAGTGTCTCAACTCAGAAGTTTTGACAATGTGGCATTTTAAAAACAGTTTTTCCTCTCACAGTGGAAGACTGAGCTGTACATTTTTCACACCAGTTTCCTACCCATTTCTACCATCCAGCCCAATATCCCCTCTCCAACAGTGGCCAGCACTGGATATTTAGGAGAAGATTCCTTGGCTCTCAGCTGTATCCACATAATTTTCCTTAACACATCAGCCATCAGCAGGAGACTAATCAATCTTGGAGAACCTTAAGATTTTTGATTCCAGAAACTGTGGAAGTATTGCTGCCAAAAGGTAATTTACACACTGCACGGCCTGAATCTCTGCTGGACCATTTATTCCTGTCCTTTAATTAGTTATTAATTACTGGGAATACCTTTCCCTCTCTCATGAAAGCACTATCTCTTTTGCAGACAGTGGTGAGGGAGTTTCTTAAAAGCCTTTTGAAAGTCCACACATGCTGTGCTGGCCAGATCAGCCTGAACCCTGAGCTCAGAGCCCTGAGAAGCCCAAACCCTCTGTATCCCAGCTGTGTGTGCCATTTCAAAGAGGCACATTGAACCTCCAGAACAGCTGGCTTTATGGTAGAGCCAAACATCACCCAATGCAGAGATGAAAAGCAGCAGCTGAACAGACCTTTAGAGGAGCAGGGAAGGGGAACATTTACTCACAGCTGCATTTTGCTGGTTGTTGTTTACTCTGAGTGCATCCACCACTTCTTTCTCATCAAATCCCATCTCCATCAGGGCAATGACAGCCTGGAATGACACAGGTTAATTAGTGCAACATTTAAAGCATAACTGAGAGCAATCATAACCTTTCATGTCCTGTGCAGGAGGTTTTTGTGGGGTAAAAACCCTGCATTCTTTCTTTCTGAATGCAAGGCAAAGGGCAAGTGCACCTGGGGTGGAAAGGAGAAGCACAGGACAAGCAAAAACACCTCATTTTGGAACTCTTCTCCTGTCACAGAGCTCTTGTTCACATTAGACCAACCTTTGTGCACTCTTGTGGTTCTATTCTCTCCATTTCAGTTCAGTTCAGGATTTATTACATTGCTGGTGGGTGTGACTATTTAGACAAGAATGTTTCATTGCTCAGAAATCATACCCAGGTCATCAAATGCCTTTGCAGCTTTTAAGCCAAACCTCAAGAACAGCCAGTGGTGAAACCCAAGGGCCAGATGTCCAAGAGCCCCTCCTGGTGAGCTCCCAGTGTGAGAACAACACAGTGTCACTGCAGCCAGGCCTGTGCTCTGAAAAAAGGGCAAGGTCTGCGTTTGCTGCAAGACTTCAATCAGCTGGTGGCACTTTTCCTTGCCCTCTAGATACAATAATAGTCTTCTGTCCTTGTCAGAGAACCCCAGAATGGTCTGGGTTGGAAGAGACCTTAGAGGTCAGCCAGTTCCACCCCCCCTGCCCTGGGCAGGGACACTTTCCACTGGACCAGGTTACTCAGGGCCCCATCCAGCCTGGCCTGTCCTACAGCCAATGACCTATTCCTGTCTTGTCACCCTTCCCTCCCAGACAGCAGCCAAAAAGCAGTGCCAGGAGTCTCACTGCAGCCCTCTCAGTTATTTTGCAGCTGCAGAAGTAACAGTGCTACTCATTTCCATCCTGCTGTCCCAGACAGCAATGCATTCCCCAGGTAACACCCTTCCCACTCCAAACATTCTGCCATTGGAGGATCCCTGAATTTAAACACCCCCTGAAGATTCCACTGAAACACTGCCAAGCCAGCACAACCCCCAGGTACCCAGATGGCCATTTCATTCACCCACTGGCCACTGATCTGGGTTCCTTGGTGCCTGCAGTCCCTGCCAGCCCGAGGCACACCCAGCACGTACCCGCGGGTCCGGGCGGAACTCTCTTTTCCTCCGGATCTTCTTGAATATTTCTGTCAGCTCATCCTTGGCCTCCTCCCCAGCCTCTTCTGAACTGGGACCTGCAGCTGCCTCAGCAGAGGAGGCACCAGCTTCAGCTGTGGCTTCTGCAGGAGTCTGACCTGGCAGGGGAGCATCCACTGAAGGGTCATCTGCGTGTTCTATCAACCACTCCATGGCCTGGGTCACGGACATGCTGGGAAAGAAAGGGGAAGGGCAGGATGAGGAACCCTCCAGAGGTACAGCAGGGGCTCCACAGGCATTTACTCCTTTGGTGTATTGACTTGCAGGTTAATTAGTACCTGAAAAGTCCTAAATAAAGTTCTGGAGCAAATCTTGGAGCACATCCATTCCCTGTGCAGTCAGGGCACCCCAATCTTCTCTGAAGCCAAGAAAACAGAGGCAAGGCCAGTTTGGACAGCTGCAACCCACAGGTTAAAAGGCATTTCTGAGGGAGTCACCTTACCCTGCACATCATCTGCTGAGTCTCACAACAAACACTGACTCTTTGCAACTGTCACAGAACTGCCAACAAAGCACGTTCCAGATCTACATGGAAACACATCTCAGATGGGAAGAGCTTTGGTGCTTGTGGAGATCTCTCTCAGACACCCACCCTGTGACCAAGTGGGGCCATTAACACAAGAAAAAAGGTAATCAACATTATAAATGCAGAGTGTGCCTTGAACCAGAGCAAAATTCAACATGGATAACTGCACCTGGAAATGTGCCACCAGGAAATCCCTCCAGAGTGACTTCAGAAGAGACCTGTGAGCCCTCAGTGACACAGTCACTTGCTGTGCAGTGGCTGCTCCAGCTGAGGGATCCCAAACACATCTTTCCCCAACAGATATAAAGGAGAAGGCAAGGACAAGTGACCACGTAACTTCATGTGACACAGGGGTTATTACATGTTCATGGAAGGGAAAACCTTTGCCTATTTGGCTGTTCAGTTACAACATGAGAACTGGAGGACAGCAGGAGAAACTCTTCCTGAGACACTGGAAGAGTGGCTGGAATATGTTGTGGACTCTCTATCATTACAATTTTCAAGCATGGCCTAACAAACCCCTCTCAGGAGCGAGGCAGTACAGCTTGACTGTCCTCAGGCCATGAGAAGAACTCCATTGCCTCCTATTTTCCTGCAGTTGCTATCTGGACTTCACAATATTCTTGGAATGTTTTTAAAGACCAGCACAAAGCATATTTCTACAGCTGAAAGACAAACATGGATGGACTAAGTTTGCTTTTTCCTCTGCCAAATTTGACTTGTAAAGCAGAAGGAAACATGAGTTTAATCCTTGGGAACAGTGGCAGCCTGGCAGCCCTGTGACCCCCAGGCCCACCAGAGCAATCCTGCATTGCTTCCCTTCCCTTCCCTGTACCACCTGCACTCTGCCTGAGGCAGCACTGCTCCCTGAGGTAATGCTTTCTCCAACCTAAATTTAGGTGACCCATATATGGAAACTTCAGGAAAAATGCAGATTTTCTCTTTTTTCCAAGCCTCTGCAGTGCTTTACTTACTGATTTAAGCGGAGGGCTTTGACAGCTCTGCTCTCTGGGAAGCCCATCTCGGTGAGCTGTCGCAGAGCGATCTCATCCACTCTGTCCTCCTCGTCCTCATCCAGCATGGCTACACACACACAAACACAACAATGGTCACACTGACTTCAAGCACAAATAAAGCCCTGTGTCAATGCAATGGCATGTGTTAAGTTCAAACCCCATTCTCTCTTCCATCCCTTCTTTTGTTCCTGCCCCCAGTTTGCCACCTCATCATTTAATTTGCTGCTCTCAGCCCGGGCTGGCTCAGAGAGATTCTTCCAGGACAAAGAGTTTGTCCAGATGTGTTCAAGATCTCAAACAAAAGGCAGTGAACTCACACGTGACCATGGGATTTCCACCTAACTAAACAGATGAGGTTCACTGAAGATCTGTTAATCATTTATTACAAATTAAGTTGGATCTGGTTGTGGCAGATCTCAAGGATGAGCATTTCCCACCACCTCAATCAAGAGCCACAGTTTCTCCTAATTTTACTACCTCCATGTGCATTTTCAACTGTTCTTTACCATCCCTCCTAACAATTATTAAATGGAACTTCTCATCCTTCCCAAAGGGACCTTATAAATCCACAAGCTTTGTAAAATCTGTATCCCCAAAGTGAAACTTTTGCCACAAAGTCTGCAGCAGCTTTGCAGCCACATCAGGGTCTGAACTTCCCTCTGAGCCCACTCTTGTGCTCTGGAAGCAAATTCCCAGGACTCAACTAGTACCTATAAAAGATATGTCCATACCATTTGCCTTCTTGAAGAGTTCAACTGCATCTGGGTTCAGTGCTAACAACTTCTGTGCAACCTCTATGAGGGACACCAAGATCTTCCGGAGCTCTGTCTGGAACTGCAAGAAAGGAAACTGTCAAACATTTAGAGGGAGTTCCCAGAGTTCCATCCCTGAACTCACTGCACCCATTGTTGTAGCACAGCAGCAGTCTGGCCCTCTGCACAGAAAGTTGCTTCCTTAGGGCTTTATTGTCATTGTTTAGTCTCTCAAGAAGCCTGGGCCCTTCCTGGGAAGTGCTACATGGAAGTGAAACCTCCTGGGCAGAAAGGTCCTTTTATCTCCACCCCATGGGCAGTGGGGAAGGAAGGGAGAAAAGTCACTGTGAACACCTGAACTATTTCAGCCTGAAGAAATAAATTCCCCTAATTTCACACTGCCAGATCTTGAACATGTTCTGAGGCTTTTCTGTGAGTGAAACATTTAAAACAATAAAATGTAGGGCTAAAATCCTAAAATCAAGATCTAAAAACCATTCTCTGATTCTATATAGTAACCATTTAGAGCAGTGTTTTATTATCACTAAATAGCATGAGCTGTGCCTGAATCTGAAGGTTTTGATTTTAACACACATTCCATACCCCTGATTTTTATTTATACAGAGAGGGGAATTGCATTTATGAGTCAAAGGGAAGGCTGCAGAGGAGAGGAGGCTCTGGGTGCAGTACTTACATCCCTCATGCTGTGATGGGCCACGGAGCGGTCGGCGCTGCGGGAGGGCAGGTTGGCAGTGGCTTTGAGGATGGCATCCTTGTCAGGAGCCTTCTGCTCCTGCTTCCTCTGCAGGGAGGCAAACAGGAGCACGTTTCACAACCCATTAGCCACAGGACAGAGAACACAGCAGCTCCAGAGCCTTCACCAGGGCATCAAGCAGTGCTCTGGAACTTCAGTCCCAGGGATTAACAGCACCAGTGTCATTCTGCAGCCACAGAGCTCAGCTGGGCCTCTTGGCTGCCCCACTTTCAGTCCTTGCACCTATTTCTGTTATCTGAACAGGCAGGGAAATTGCAGCACGAAGGGGTGATGCATCACAGAGGTCTCAGTGCCCAGGACCATATTCTGCTCCCCAGGGCCTGCTCACAGCTCAGTTCATCAAGAGCTGCACCAGTGCTGGGCACAGGAAACACTTCACTGCTCATCCCTGGGAGAGCTGCACTGCCTGCCAGGATCATGCAGGGAATTTGCAGGACAAAACATAGCAGGGCACAGACTAAAAATATTCCCAAGCCTTGTAACTTGTGCTCCTACAGTGACATTCTGCACAGCAAGACCATACTGAGGAGAGAGATGCACACAGTCCCTGCAGGAAGGGATGCACAGACACCCCAATCCCTGCAGGAAGGGATGCACTGACACCCCAATCCCTGCAGGAAGGGATGCACTGACACCCCAATCCCTGCAGGAAGGGATGCACAGACACCCCAATCCCTGCAGGAAGGGATGCACAGACACCCCAATCC
>JAWWMO010000040.1:2426841-2448074 GCA_035047845.1 Dendrocincla fuliginosa
CACTCCCTGTGCCCCACAAGGTAAAACACAAATCCAGGATCACTCCCTGTGCCCCACAGGTAAAACACAAATCCAGGGACATTCCCTGTGCCCAAGAGTGTGAAACACAAATCCAGGGACATTCCCTGTGCCCAAAAGTGTAAAACTCAAATCCAGGAGCACTCCCTGTGCCCAAGAGTGTGAAACACAAATCCAGGATCACTCCCTGTGCCCCACAGGGTAAAAAACAAATCCAGGAGCATTCCCTGTGCCCAAGAGTGTGAAACAAATCCAGGAACATTCCCTGTGCCCCACAGGGTAAAACACAAATCCAGGAACATTCCCTGAGCTCAAGAGCGTAAAACTCAAATCCAGGAACATTCCCTGTGCCCCACAGGGTAAAACACAAATTCCCCCTTCCCTTCTTCAAGGAATCCCATCGCCTCCCAGTGGCTGCAGAGCCCACGAGAGGGAGCAAAGCCCCGCTCCGCAAACCCTGCCCGGCTCCCTCCGGCGATAACCACGCGGGTTTGGAACCCCACGGGGGTGACACGAGGGGACAGGGCAGGTCCCGGGGGCAGCGGGGTGACCCCAGGGCGAGGGGACAGTGGGACGACCCCAAATCCTTGTGAAGGGTCAATTACCCCGCACGTCCCGGGCACCAAATCCACCCTGAGAAGTTCTTTTTCCTTCTGATTCCCCTGGTTTGCTTTGTCTGCTCCGTGGAGGGAGCTGCAAGTCTGGACACCCACTCGGGAAGGCACCACTTGGTGCCCCACGGAGCCAGTGTGGCCGTGGGGGAGAACAAGGATAAGGTTTTGCTGGGAGATGTTTGAAAGAATAGAATTCCAGCCAGAATTCCCAGCAGGTGGAATCCAGTGCGAGCTCTTGGTGTGCTGAGGATATTCCAGAGCCTCTCAGGGGCTCTCAGCACTCACTGCTGCAGGAAGGGGCAATATTTGGAGATGAATCTGCAGCTGGGGCAGAGGAAAAAGGAGATTTCTGCTCTCTGGCCGTATCTTGAGCTGAAACAGTGCTTGCCTAACACAAGTGGAATACTTTATTTTCGTGCTCTGAATGCAGCTCCTGTGTGCTTGATAAAATGGACCCATAAAATTGCAAATACAAGGCAATTTGACTACTGATGGCTAATGCATCATAACGGCCACGGGAATGGGAGCATTTAAAAATGCCCCATTTAAACATGTGGCACTACCTCCTTCCCTTGCTCTACAGCAGAATAAATAAACAATATGTGTCTATTATGTTAATATTGTCCAAAGCCAAAAGAACAAGTGCACAATGTGCTACTTGCTTTTTATGGCCGATCCATTATGGCCAGAGACCAACGTGGGAATGAGGAAGGGAATCCACAGCTCCTTTTCCTTGAGCTCCTTTTGTTTTACATCTGCAGGTGGATTATTTTCTGTGATTGCATCCAGCAGCAGGAACCCTCTCCATTACCCAACCTTAACCCCCCCTGAAAGGTCCAAGGCCAGGTTGGAGAGGTTTGGAGTAACCTGGACTACTGGAAGGAGTCCCTGCAATGGCAGCGGGTGGGATGGGATGAGCTTTAAGGTCCCTTCCCAGCCAACCCATTCTGTGAGTCTGGAATTCCAAGAGGACAGGTGGGAGCAGGGCCTGTGTCCCTCCACAGCCAGTGGGCTGTGCCTTTCCTGGGCTAATTTCTTCTCCTGCAAGGACCCTAAGGAGCTTATCCCAGACCAACAAGTGCCAACAGAGAGGCAACATCCAGCTCAGGGACGTCCACACCACCAAACCCATAATCTTTTAAATTGTCTGAGAGAGGGAGGAATAAATGAGAGTGAAAATCACACTCCCCACACACCCCCCACCCCAGCCTTTCCTGGGCAATCACAGAATTTATTAAGACAGCTCCTGTGGGAAGCTCTGTCCTGTCACCCACGACTTGGGTATCGACTCCCTTTTCCTGCTGTTGCTGGGTGAAGAAATACGATAACGGGAGGGATAATGAAGCAGACATGTTTTCTCCAAATCAAACCCATTCTCTCTTCAGCTGGGATAAAAGGGTAAAGAACTTCCCCTTCACGATATTTTTCTCAGTAATGTGTTTTGACAATTTAATTTAGAAGTCATAGAGTAGCGAAGACAAAGTCACCCGGTGGGTGGACACCGGCGAGTTCAGTTGCCTTTGTGATGAATTGGTGATAGTCCAGAGATGACAAAACAACACAGGGGGACAAGAGGGAGGCTGGCAGCACTGTCTGCAGCGTGCTCAGGATAAATTGAACGCTACACTTCATCCAGGGGCCTCAGCAGTGCCAGGCATCCCGAGGTAATTTATGAACTGCAATTAGCATTTTATTATGGCTCGTGCTTGAGCTGCACCAATCACTTGGGCTCAGGTTTTGCAAGAGTTGCAGAGCAAAGTTTTTGCAAGTTTAAAGTACCTGTTTATTTAAATTCAAGCAATAAATATGCTCAGGGAGTGGCTGGCCTGTTTTCCAGCTGCAGTGGTTGAGAGTGTGGGTTTCTTGAGGAGGTTTTCTGGGGCTCTGACAGCAGACACGTGTCCTGCTTGTGTTGGACAGCCTGTCCCAGGAATGCTGCAGGACTGGTGCAGGATCAGCAGCAAAGCAACCACGGGAAGCATCAGGAGCTGCCTGTGCCCAACAGCCCCAGTCTGGGGTCTGAGCTGTGTCCATCACCCCAGCTGGGGCCTCACTGTATCAAGAGGAGCCCCAGCTCTCACCTCCTCTCTGTTGTGGCCCCAAAGCCCCTCGGGAGCCCCATCCTGATGCTTCGAGGCAGATGGCTCCCAGATTTATTTCTCCTTTCCCAAGACATGGAATCTTGTGTCTCTTGCCCCTTGTCAACTTCCTGAGTCCGACAGCAGAGGAGCAGCCACTCCTCCTGCTCCCCTCTCCATCCTAGCTGGGAAGCAGCACCCTTCTCCTTGGGGATCATCTTGAAAACCCGTCTGCAAACAGAGTGTCTGAAGTTGGAAACTGAAGCACTGGTGGGCAGTAACCACCAGGCTGTCATTGCCAGCTCTGGTTCAGGACCCACAGCACCCCTCGGCCTCATCCAGCTTCACCTGCAGTCGGTACAATGCAGGGACACAGATCTGTTGTACAATTTAACTCCAGAATCGCTCTGAGAGGCCCCCGACTGTGCTCCAAACGACTCTGCAGTTTGTTATAAATATACAAAGCTTTTTGTGGGGATATTCATGAAATTCTATCACCGCTTACCCTGGCTGGTAATGGCCTTGTTTATGTATGGGCTCTGTACCTGTCTTTGCAGCCTCTCCAAACACAATTCCATTACGGTGTTTAACTGCTCTATCAGTGCAGTACTTAGCTCTCCCTGCATCCCAGCACAGCTCCTTAATGGCCAGGGAAGGCATCAGGCCCTGCAGTTTGCCACTATTCAAAAGAAAGTTCAAATCTCACGATGTCTTTATTTTAAAATTCATGGAATTTCTAAGTACCAACTTCTAAGCCATGACCAAATAGTCATTTCTTTCTTAAACAGCCTTTCCCGTCCCCACCACCTCTTTCTCCTCCACCAGTTAACTGGCTCTCACCAGCTTGGCAGCACCCACAGCTCTGTGATTGCTGGTCCCTCTTGGTCCCCCTGCAGGGTCCCCACCAGCTCTTTTGTGCCCAAGAGCAGACACAGCCCATGTCAACCAGAGGGGCATCTCTCTGGGGGCACTGGTGGGGTTATTTTGGGGGTTTGAAGGTGTTGTGGTGCAGAGAACCACCCGTGCCCTCCCTGAGGAGTGCTGGGTGTGCAGTGACCAGGGGGGCAGATCGAGGGGGAAAAGAGGATTAGAATTCAGAATTATTTGGAAGGATGTGCAATCACCGTGTGAGAAGGGCAGCAGGCTCAGGCCACTGCGGGTGGCAGGGGTGGGAATCATCCCTCAAGTCCTTCCTCATCCTCAGCTGTGGTGGGATGAGCCTGGCTGGGCAGTGCCACCAAAGCTGCTCCAGCACTGCCACCCCTGCAGCCACACAAACCCAGGACATCAGTGCTTTCCCTCTTGGCACTGCATGGACACAGCTCCCACATTTCTTTCCTGAACTGAGAAGAAAAACTTTTCAACTTCATATTTAAAGTCCCCCTTCCCACATGAGGAATCCCCACATCCATCAGGTGCTGCTCAGCCTGTGACTGTCCCCATGGCATCTGGGTGGCAGGAGGCAGCGGGGAGGACTTGCCTTCTTTTTCCAGCTGATCCAGAGCATTTTTCTCATTTCCTTGTATGTTTTGGCAGAATGTCACAATTTAATTGTTGGAAACAAGAGCAGGAAATATTAGCAGCACTGGCACAATAGGATTTTAATTTAGCTTCAGGACAGAAATGGGGTTCTAGCAGAGTGCCAGGCTCCAGGATTGCCTGCGAGTACGAGGAGCCTGGAGTTTGCCTAATAGTTTGCACAACTGGGGGAATTCTGCAGGGATGTGAGGGGCTTAATTGGGCTCATGCTTAAACATCCTCGTAATGCGAGGCACACTGAGTGCTCTCAGCATCATTATTAAACAGCCCATTTCACTTTTTAATGATCATCTTGGATCGCTGTAACAGTGATCAGCAAATAATCCTGGGCAAATAAACATCTGTCTTCAGCGTTCCCACAGCAGGGGCTGTCACGGGCTCTGAGTGAGGCTGGGCCAGGGGGATGGCCATGCCCCCAGCCCCAGGGACCCCCAGGCACCCCCCTCTGCCCAGTGCACTTCTTCAGACTGCTGGGCTCAGAGGTTGGGGCTGGTCCTCGGCACCAGGGACCCCTTGGGCCATCAGTGAGTGCCCCAAACCTGCAGGAGTGTCACCACCCGAGTGTCACCACCCGAGTGTCACCACCCGAGTGTCACCACCCGCCCTGACACTGAGGTAGAATACGGGGCATCGCTGAATTATTCACTTGGTGAGAGGGGCTCTCAGGATGGTGTGTTGCTCTTCTGCAGTGTAATTAATAGTCTTTAGATTAAATATGAAATCATTGCTCGTCATTAATAATTCAGCCGCAGCGTGGCGATCGTTAGAGAGCAGCAGCACTTCATATTCCTCTCAAGTCTGTTGCCTGGAACGCTTTGGGGGAAGCCGGCTGCCCTTTCATCCATCTCAATTACAGCTGCTGCCTGCTCATTTCCTCCTTGAACGTTGTTTGGCCAAGGTGTAAAACTCTTCCGCTTCTCCCAGGCTGGTGCTGAACGGTGTCTGTGTGTCCTGGGAGTGAAATGGTGTTGGTGTGTCCTGGGAGTGAAATGCTGTTGGTGTGTCCTGCAGGTGAAGGGCTGCTGCTCCACATCCACAGGGACCTGCTGTGGGGTGGAGGTGCCAGCCTCTGGCGCTTCCCAAGGTGTCTGTGCTCGAGCCCTGACAGTGCCATGGGAGTTTTGGGGTTGGATTGAGCTCAAACACACCTTCTGTCTTCCTCTCAGTGGGCCCAGAGTGGGGTCAGGGCATCCTTTCCTCTTTGCAGGGGGAGGTGGAGGGATGGAAAAGAGCTTCCTGTGGCTGAGGTGCCTGCACTGCCACCCTACCATGACTTTTGCCACCACACCAGTTACCTCGACCATTAAGAACCCACCAGCACCAGCCCAGCTCCACGGCACACTAACCTGATCCCTGTAATTCCCAGAAAACAGGATCCCTCCCACCTCCCCTCCACCTCTTCCAGCTCCCAGGCCCCACCGCTGTGCTTTTGCAGGCAGGATGGGGATGGTGGTTTTTGCTAATCTGACAACTCTCATAATTTAGCTTTATACCAGCACTAAAACTGGAGAACAAATTCATGTCCTGGGACATCTGTGACACGGTTGCAGCTGATGGAGGATTTATGTGCAGACCTGAAAGCTCGCAGCAAGTGAGCACTCCACCCTGGAGTGGATGGAGAGGGGTAACAGCCCCTGAATTGTCTCCATCCACAACATCAGCCATCCCAGTGCTGTTCCCTGTGGGAACAAAGCCCTGCTTCACCCTATTCCTGCCTGAGCAGTGGGAAAAGGGGCGGGGAGAGCCCCATTCACATCCTGCTGCTGTGCTGGTGGGCTCCCACCTGAGTGCTGGACACCGGGCACCTGGTGCAGGGTGTGAGGATGCCCTGGGGGGAGCAGGGATGCTCAAGGGCAGGACCAGGCAGCAGTCTGGGCAGATGGATGGCTAAATCCCCCTGCAGACAGGACCTATAGCAGCAGGAACATTTTGGAGCCCCGGAGCCCCGTGGTGCCAGGCTGGGGTGGTGCCAGGCTGGGGCTGTGCCAGCAGCAGCTCCGGAGGGTCCCTGCCTGTCGCTGTAATTCCTGTTCCCGAACAGCAAACAAATGTTGCACAGCTGCTGCAGTAAAACCCGAAATCAAAGCCAGCCCTCCCGGGGGTGCCAGCAGTTTGGGGTGGGGGTGAAGGGACAGGATGAGACCCATCCCAGTGCCCGGCAGGGAATTGCATCCCCGGGCTCCTCGGGGCTCAGGCAGCGCTCGGGGGTCCCGGGGAGTCCCACGGCCCCGGCAATCGCAGGTGCTGAATGTCACATGTCCCGGGGAGCCCTAAATATCCATCCACACGGCTGCTGTAACCTTTATGGAGCCCTCCTGATTCACCGCGAGCTGTTACAAGAGGATAAACTTGTTTGCACACCTGGCTGGGTTTTAAATAGGTTTAATTCCTTTGTGCCTCTCCGCAGCTTCCCCCGATGAGTAAATGACTCGTCAGCTGTCGAAGGCTGAACGCTGCTGCCTCCCACCTGCCCCGCAGCGCTTCCCACCGCCACCATCCCCTGGGGTGCCCGGCAGCTGCTCGGGCAGAGAGGGGATGGCCAAAAGTGGGGCTGGACCCAAAGTGCTGCTTTCCATGCGCTGGGAGGGTGTGGGGTGATGGGGGTGGAGGGGCAGCGAGTGGCCAAAGACACATTAAGGGGGTCAAAAAGCCGCTGGGGGAGCCGCATTGTGCTGGGCATCCTCCCAGGAGGGGCTGGTCCCCAAATTTTTCTCTGCTGGGCAATGAGGTCTCCACATCCTACAGGGAGAATGGCTGGGGAGGTGCTGGTTGGCAAGGAGGGACAACACTGGGGCTGAATCCACCCCCAAATCACACCTTAAGGGGTCACCGTGGTGTCCCCAACCAGGGTGAAAGGTGGGACTGGGGGAGCCAGAGCTGGAGAGAGCCGGGACATCCTCCCACTGGGGCTGGGGGAACTGGAGAGAGCCCGGGCATCCTCCCACTGGGGCTGGGGGAGCTGGAGAGACCCTGAGCATCCTCCCACTGGGGCTGGGGGAGCTGGAGAGACCCTGAGCATCCTCCCACTGGGGCTGGGAGTGCTCCCCGAGCAGTGATTCCTCTTTGAACTGGACACAGAACCAGGCAGGGATCACAGAGCGGATTTCAGAGCCCTGATTTCTTTTGGGGACCCTTCTGCATGGTACAGTGGGATGGAAAAACAGGAGCATAAGGAAGCATATTAATGAATATGGAAAACTTCTTTTTGGGTACTGCGCACTCATAAATGAATCCACTTTATAGAGCCATAGCAGAGGGGAAATGACTATTCGGAGCCTGATTTATCTGCTCAAATGCTTTGTAGTACTTCAGATTAATAAAAATATTTAATAAAGAATCAAGATGGTTTATCTGTAATGCAAAGAGAATCACATCCCCTGTATTTTTATTACTGAAAAATTGGAAGCGGGAAGGAATAATGATATAAGCTACTGTATAAATGACAAAAATACCCATTCTAGTTATATGCATTGCTGTACAATCTTTTTCTCTCCTATAAACATAATATATTCTTATGCCTATTTCAACTGATTCAGTAGTCATATGCTGCATTGTGCAGTTTAATACCATCCCGTCCTCAACAGCTCTGGCAAGTGATTAAATAAGAAATAAATTTTGCTGTCATTGCATTTAAAATCAAATCAAGGATCATTTGTTACCCCAAACGAACCAGTTATCCTGCTCTGCTCATAAGGAGGCTGCTGTTTGCTGAAGCATTTAGAAATGTATATATAGTAAACTCTTTGCATAATGGCTTGTACTGTAATATGATCTTTATGAGCCTCCCGCTCCGCAGACACTCGGCAGCGCCAATAAACAGCACATTGCTTTTTTAATTTAAAGTTATAGGTATGAGACGTTCCACCCTCTCCTTGTGTTCATCTGAGCCTTGTTGGCCGGGCCACAGAACTGGGGGCAGAGCTTTGGTGCTTCCCACCCGTGTCCCCAGAGCCAGCGTGGGGTCACAACGATGACCCCCCCTGTGCTGGAGGGTCCTCTGGAGCTGCCCCTGTGGACAAATCCAGCAGCACCAAATCCCAGCCACCCGGGGAACACACCCAGGAGGGAGGGACAAAGTGTCCCGTCCACCGAGTCCATTCAATTTAATGTCACCACCTCGTTAATGGCCCCTCGCGTTATAATGTGTAATAGAAACGCACAAATTAATTGCGGTGCCTTCTTTAACTGCTGCTGGAATGAGACCTTGCTAATAACTGTAATTTCTAAGTCCATTCTTGTTAGAAGATTGTGTCTAACCAAACCCCTTCGGGTGCCTCGTTATTTTAATTTCTCTCCTCCCCAGGAATTGCCATTTTTTGGCCACCTATATGTTGTCATTGGGATTTCCTGGAGAGCAGCTGCTCTTTCCCATGGGATTCCTCACCCCTGGGTGAGCCTGCCCTGATGGGCCACCTACCTCGTACTCCAGGTGTGAGGAAAAACCCGTGCTGGGAACCTCTTTCCTTAGAAATAAAAAAAAAATGAAAGAATTTTCATTAAAAACCTCCAACCTTGTAAGAAAAAGGAGGCTCCCTGAGGTGCTCTGAGTGGCTTTGGGCACCTCCTTTGGCTCCCAGCCCCTCACCATCAGCCATAGACCCACCGCGGACCCCTCCCAAACCCACTGGGTAAATTATTTGTTGCAAATTATTTGCTCAGCTTTAATTATCAAGTTTTGGCACCCATTAGTTAAACCGGTTAATTTTATTACAGAGAAAACAACAAATCACACGGCTGACAATAATGAGGATGAACAGGCATTTAATTATCCTTGTTCTAGACAGAACAATTATTAATTTTAAATTGCAAAAACTCATTTGAAAAGTTGGGAGTCTGGAGAATTATCACAGGGAGCGGAATGTTGCTGCAGGAGATCTACAGGCAGAGGCTTCGTTAATACCAGGAACTCAAGGAAATCAATTCCTGCCCCAGCCTCTTCCTCCCCCCTGGAAAGGGCAGGAATAAAACCAACAAACTTTTGTGGGCAGGTTTAGTCAAAAGAGGTTTGGAGATTCTCTTGCAGCCACTCGTGGGGCAGCTGGAGGGGTTTGCACCTTCTCTGCAAAGGGGTTTTATCCTAAATTAGGGAATGAGACCCTCTGGCCCCAACACACATCCTTTGTGGCTGCAGTCACAGTGTCCCCAGTGAGGATGCTGGAGCCATGGTGTCCCTAGGAATGCTGTCCCCAGGTGGGAATGAGGGAGGCACGATGTCCCCAGATGGGACAGGAGCAGAGGGATGGCACTTGCACTCACCAGGACACGGCAGGGAAGATCCCACAACTCTGGGACAACACAGACCCCTTCCCTCAGTCCGTCCTCAACTTGAGGCAACTCATAGGCTGAAGGAAAAGGAAAAACACTCAACAATAAAGAAGATGGGGAAAAGAATGTGAAGCTTGAAGAAACAACCAAAATCCCATCATTTATCCCCAGTGGTCAGTGGCACAGATAACATTTTTCAAAGAGTAATTGCAGTCAATTGTACTTTCCCCCCAGTGCCCGTCAGCTCATCTTCACTGGCGTGATAAATGTTGGCTTTTAAGCAAGAATGGATTGATTATTAATAGCTTAGATACCAGTTACAGGAACTGCAATAAAACTAGATTTTAATTTCCCTCTCTATTAAGGAATCTCATGTTTCATTCAACGTAGAGGGAAAATAGGGGGTTTTGCAGAGATATTAGATTTACTGCCACTATAAAAGATCATTGATGGACCCAACTCTGGGTTGTATTTGACTGATTTTTCAACAAAAGGCAGCTTGGTGGGCCCCTGAGCCTCCCTGTGCCCAGCCCTGAGCCCCCCCAGCACCAGAGAGTGGAGGGTTTCATGGGATCCCAGAAGCCCAGAATGGCTTTAGTTGGAAGGGACCTTAAAGCTCATCCAGTTCCACCATGGCCATGGGCAGGGACATCTTCCACCAGCCCAGGTGGCTCCAAGCCCTGTCCAACCTGGCCTTGGACACTTCCAGGGATCCAGGGGCAGCCACAGCTTCTCTGGGCAACATTTCCACATCTCAGTGTCCTGATCTTCTCCAGCCTCCCTCCCGTGCACTCCTGCTCACCATCAAACCACAAATCCCTGCAAAAAAATCTCTTCCTCGTGGTAGGGGTGTTTGGACTGTGATTTGTGCCTAAATCAGGAGCAAAAGCATAAAAGCTGCCTTGACTGGAGAACATAGTTGTGCATTTTAATCTCTTATAACTTACTTTTATGATGTAATTCTGAATTATGTTATTGCATTTGTATTTAGAGAGCACACCAGATGGTGCATGCAGTAACACTTTAAATTAGGGTTTCCCAAATACACATTAAATTTAGATTTAATAAGACAGTTATCACATGGGAATTAAATACCAATTGATTATTTAGAAGATATCACAGCTCAGCAAAGTGTGCAGCTCTCACACTGCAGCTGCAGCAGGGGAAGGGCACCTGGAAGGAGCAACCAGGGATCCTGCCCTGGCTCCTGCCAGGCACTGATGGCCTCTCTGGCTCTTTGTCACCTTGTTGGTGACACCTTTGGCAGTGGAGGGTGGACACGAAGGGAGGGACACTGCCATCCTCCCCTCAGCCAGGGGGGTCACTTCAGACCAGCATCACCCCTGGGTACAGAAAATCACACTTCTGAAGGTGTGAAGGTGCCCTGGAGGCACCTCCAGCCACATAAACCCACTTACACCTCCTTTGGCTGTGCCCAGCCTCGCCCAGTGCCTGTAGTTGTGCACCTACACCCAGCCCTGCCCGTCCCTTTGGGCAGAGGTGGCACAGGGGACCCTGGGGACACGGGACAGCTCTGCCTTGGGGGCATCCCAGCACAGGGACTGCGGGATCCATCCCTGTCTCCATGTGGGCAGCAATCCCAGCTCAGTCACTGCCCAGGCAGCTCCATTCCCTGAAAACATTAAGGATCCTTTGCTGCCACTGATTTATATTTTATTATTATTATTATTGTTATTATTATTCCGACCCGCAATATGCCGCTCATGGACTGCGGGTAATTTACTTTTCTAATCAAATTGATTTCCATTCAAATGAATTCTCGTGTCCGTCTCCATTCCAGTAATGTTATTTTAAGCAGGAGCTGTGCCTTGGTACAAATGTCTAATCAAACGGGGAGATGCAGAGGGCACCGTGGCACGTCCTGTGAATCACACACCAGTGAAATTAGAGAGGCTTTTAGATGCAATAATTGATGTATTGTAACTTCTGCTGAGGCCCAGTGAGTGAGACCACATTCCCCTCCTGGATTTGTCTGTCCTCTTGGTTTGTGCCTCGGCATTTTTGCTTTTCTTTTTCTCTCTTTTTGTCCTTTCATTGAATTAGACTGATCTAATTCCTCTCCCAGAGCGAGCAGAGCCCCAGAGGGTGAGGGTTGGGTGAACCAGAAAGGTTGGGTCCCAGAAAGGACCGAACCCACCACCAGGGATTTATTTGGGGTCCCCCCCCTGCTGTCCCTGCCCCAGCCCAGCCCCGTCCCAAACAGAATCACTGGGGCCAAAATCCAGTTCCTGGCACCTGCTCCCCAGGCCTTGCTGGCATCAATGTCACACTCCACTCACACAAGTGGAGGAGGAGAGGGAGTGGCAGCTCCCCTGGCACCCTGGGCACCCACCCTCCTGCTGCCCCCTCCCCTCGCTGCCCTCCTGGGCACAGCCTGGGGAAATGGGGACGAGTGGGTGGATCCAGCTGTGTGCAGGGGCCCAGCTCTTGCTCCCTGCTCTTTGCCACGTGGCTGGGAGCAGGGATGGTGCCAGGCTCCCACGGGGGCACAGGACTGGGATACCCCACGTCCTGGAGTCTGCTGGCTGCCCACAGCATCCCCTGCTGCAAGGGCAAGGCCCAGCAGCTTCTGCAGTGGCCACCACCTGCAGTGGCCAACATCTGCAATGGTCAACACCTCCTGCAATGGCCAGTGCCTGCAGTGACCAACATTTGCAAGGGCCAACATCTGTCACACCATCTCTGATGCTGAGATGAGCTCAGCTGGTCACAGCCTGGTGCTAGTAACATCGAGGTTGTGGCTTGGATCCCAGTATAGGCCATTGATTTAAGGGCTGGACTTGATGATCCTTGTGGGTCCCTTCCAAGTCAGAACTGCTTGTCCATCTGCCTGGGGCCATGCTGCTCTCTGGCCCTTCTGGAATGGTCCTGGCCAGCTGCCTTCCAGAACCTCCTGCTTTCCCCATCATGAGATCACATTTTGGCCCCTCCAGGCACCTGGGACCAAGTTCCTGCCCCTTTTGGTTCAGCCTTGTGTGATTGCTCCTATCCCTCACTGTGGTGGGTGACGAGCCCCCCTTGTCCTCCTGAGGTGGGGCATCATCAGGAGCTGGAGCAGAACAGAGCTCGAAGAGACAAACCACACAAAAATCAAAGAGCAGCCTCAATCTGCAGCAAGTGGAACAGCTTCCACTCAGTCTGGGCTGGTTCTCGTGGGGAAGGAGGGAGCTGCTGCTGGGCACTGTGAGAGAAAGGGATGTGTTTTCTCCCCAGCCATGCAGGGCAGTGCTGTGTCCCCGCTGTCCCCACGCTGGGGACAACGTGCACCTGTAACACCACAGTGTGTGGGTGGAAGCTCAGAGCCAAACTCAGAGACACTGAGAGGGTGCAGTGCTGTGCATGGAGCAGAGCCCAAGGAAACGAAGACAGCCCAAGCCTTCAACCCCAGAGCTGCCCCCAGAAACCCAACCCCTCCACAGGCAGCCCTTTCCAATGCCCAGGGGCACCCCCCTCCCACCTGCAGGGCACTGCCAAAACCACGACCCCACCCCGGGCAGGGGGAACCCGCCTGGTTTATGGCAACAGCAGTAAAAATAAGAACACTGATGCCAAGAAGAGCCCCTGCCCACCCACCCCACGCTGGTTCTGCCGCAGAGCCGGGGCGACTGAGCCGACCTCCCCCCCTCCCTGCACATTTCCCTCCGCACATTTCTACAGCAACCTCGTTTACTTGGTTAAATAACTCATTTATCTTTTTATGCTCCCTGCAGATCATAATACACCCACTCTGACAATACCGCACACCAAAGACCTAATTTTAGTGCTGGTGTTTAGGAGTAATCAGTTTGAAATATTGGAGCGGGCGCACGATGGGCTCGGGGTTTTTTTTTTTTCCCTTCCCCCTGAAATCCTGACGTTTGCAAGAAAGCTGCTCATAAGGAAAATTCTGATTATAACAACTCATTTAGAATAAATCAGTTTGAAATGGTTTATATAACGCGGCGGAATGTGCGAGCATCCAAGTTTCTGTGTTTTTCCTTTCAGTGAAATGAGATTAAATGAAACCCCAAATGCAAGTGGTTTTGGGCACTTCTATTTCGCCAAGCAGAGGAAATGCAGCTCCTCAGCAATTTTATGGCCAATTGGGTTGGGATAAAAAAAAATAAAAATAAAAAGAGAAAAATTACAGAGAGCAGAATTACACCCGCCCAGCTCTGACACCTCCTCCGGCTGGGGGTCCTTGGCACCCCCTTCCTCCTCAGCCTCCTTGCCTTTGGAACCCTTTTCCCCACTCCCCATCCCAAAGACAACCCCAAACCCCACGACAGCCCCATCCTGGTGAGATCCAGGGGCTCCTGGAGCTCCCAGAGAACCTTTCCCGGTGAGCAGGGGTGGCACCACATCCCGTGGAGCATCCTCACCCTGTGCCAGGGCTGGAGCCACACGCTGGCACCTGGCAACTCATCGTGAGTGCCCAGGAGCCCCCCTGGCCCTGCTTTCCAAGCCTGGGTAAGGTTTTGCCCTGATGGAGGGGCTGGAATCTCCCAAAGGAGCAGGGAAGGGGCAGGTTTGGCTGATGCTGCATCCCCCGGGCTCAGCCCCACCCTGGCAAAATACCTGGGGGATGATTAGTGGGGCTGCAAATCCAATTTTAAATAATAATGATGATAATGAGCAATAAATGTGATTTTTTCATAAGTGATTAAAGTGTAGAGTGAGGGAAAGTGTGATGTGCCCAGGGAAAAAACCAAAAGATGCCCAAGGCACATCAGGAGAGGGGCGAGGGAGCCCAGAGCAGAGCAGGGAACTCCAAAAAGCCCCAGATTTGGGCAAAACCCTTCAAAGGGCCAAGTTTGGGGGGTGTTTCATACCTGGAAGGGGAGCCTGAACCCCCCGAGCCCCTTTAACAACCCCTCCTGTCTCCCACCCAGCACCCAGAAAGACAGAAAGCAGAGCAAAGCAGACCTTTTAATTGTAATTTACTTTATTATTTTGTAAATGTGAATTTTACAAAGCGTTTTACAATTAATGATCACATTGGGTTGGTTGGGTTTTTTTTTCTCTTTTTTTTTTTTTATTTTAATGGATTTTTCATCATATGAAAACAGCTATGAGCACAGTTCCAGCTCGGGGGGTCTTCATCTTTTCTCTCTTTTTTTTTTTGTTTAGTTACTGATATATCGTGTCAGCCATGGCTACAAAATAACAGTCTGAACTATACAGAGTAAGAGCACATAAATACTAGTGAATAATGCACGATAAAAAATAAAATAAAATAAGAATAAAAAAAAAAAAGAAGCTAGCATCGTTCGTGGCTGAGACAGTCGAGGAACATAATTCAGTGGTACTGTGAGATCTCCTTACAGCACAGAAAGGATTTTTAACAGTCATGAATTACAGTACTACTTAATACCCTATGAAGACGCTTTGAAAACAACCTTGTACTTTAAGTCCTTTTTTTTCCCCAAACATTCTGTCCAAAGGATTAATGTTCTATTTGAATCAAGTGCCATCCAAATGTTCAAGTCAAAAATATTTATACATTTATACTCCGTTGGTTTTTTTTTATTTATTAATTATTCTTTTTCTTCTTCTTCTTGTCTGCTAAAAATAGTATTGCAAGTTTTGGCTTTTTTTTTTACCTTGACATAAAAATCACGATGTTTTATTGTTTATTTTTTGAGTGTGTGTGTGTGTGCAAAACGCTTCAAGAGTTGGAAGAAACTCACGGGAGGAGTTGAGGGTTCCCAGTGGGAAGGAGCTCCCCCCTGGCCCCAGCACGGGGGTCCCTTCTCACAGCACGACGATTCGAGAGCAGGAACACTTTGAACAGCACGGGGATCCCGGGCTGGCTGGGGGTGGCCGTGGGATGCTTTGGGGGGCACAGCTGGGGTGGCACATCCCGATTCCCCACGGCTCCTTCTCCTCTCACAGCCAGGGATTCCCAAAGCAACGAGGGCTCTGGGGGCAGCACCACGGCGGGACCCTCTGCCCCCCCAAAGCAATTCCAGTTTGGGGGGACAGGCCGGGCTGGAAGCTCTGGGAGAACCGGAGCGTGCCAAGCTCAGCTCCCCACCACGGGCTCCACACCCCGCAGGGCATTCCCAGAGGGGACACCACCCCAAGAACCAACCCATGGGGTGGCCCAAAGGTGGCCCCGCTGCCATCCCTCCATGCCCAGCCCCATCCCCGGGCACCTCCGGCCCAGCGTGGGGATGGCACCGGCGTGGCAATGTGGGTGAGCCCGGGGTGGGAAGGTCCCCGTGCCCTGGGACACGGGTGGGTCACGGGGAGCAGCGCAGGGTCAGGGCCATGCAGCCCCTCGGCGAAGCGGCAGCTCGGGGGGCGCGTTAATTGCAGTTAATTAGCGCTAACGAGGGGGAGAGGAGCTGGTCCTACACTACGGCAGCTGCAGTAACTGGGTGCTTTTACACTCTGCGCTCTTTAAAGGTGCTTGGTATAACTTCAGATATAGAATATACAGGTAATATTGCTAATAGTCAAGCATAAGAATAAAGGTGCAGACATACCATAAATACTGATGCTCTGATTTTACACTGTCAGACCTAGATGAATGCAGTTTCCTATTCACATTAGAAAGCAGCCCCAAATTCTAGAATTTAAAATAGTGTCGTAAACAAAGAGGAGGAAGGAGTCGGTTATGATCTGATCTTCTTAATTCTGTTCTCCTTGGAAAAAAAATGATCAAAAAATTCTAAGGCACTCAGGAAAGCCGCATACAATCGATGGACTGCTCTGTTCTCACCTTACATTCAGTGTTTTAAAGGGGTTATTTTTTTTTTTGCCTTTTTTTTCTCGTTTTTTTTTTCTTTTTTTCTCGGAAGAATACAATCATTACCATATAACATTTTCAAACATATCATTAATCCTCCACACACAGGAAACATTAGTGCAAAATGCTTGCCCTCATCTACCAGATAAGGAAAAACCCAACGCCCTTCACATTTTAGAAGTTTGCCTTCCTAATAATAACAATAATAATAACAATAATTAACAAAACAAACCCAAATCAAAAAAAAAAAAAAAAAAGGAAAGAAAGAAA
This sequence comes from Dendrocincla fuliginosa, assembly GCA_035047845.1. Lineage (NCBI taxonomy): Eukaryota > Metazoa > Chordata > Aves > Passeriformes > Dendrocolaptidae > Dendrocincla > Dendrocincla fuliginosa. Next base: position 2,443,380 of record JAWWMO010000040.1, read on the forward strand.
GAAAAAAAAAAGAAAGAAAAAAACCCCCAAAATATACAGGAAGTTGTGCTAGGTATAAAAATATATATTTTCACTGTGCAACTTGACTCTCTCCAGACTCTCTGTCCTAAGCCATTCAAGTACTTTGCTGCTGCCCCCCCGACGGCTGCCTGGGAACAGGTTTGGTCCAGAATTAACCCCTCCTGCCAAGTGCAGCCCCCAGCTGGGGGGCTCAGCCTGCTCCCCACCCCCAGCCAGTGCCAAAAAGGAGGAGGAATCCTTTGCAATATCTTCTCTCTCTATATTTATATATATATATATGCACGCAGACACACACACAGAAGGGACGACTTTCCATCTCCGACACCCGGATCCGCTCCCAGCTTGCCTCAAACTTTTGGCAAACCCAAACTTTCGGGGATCAGGAGGGTCCTCAGCCAAACCCGACCCCCTGAGCCCCCCCGAGCTGCTCTGCAGGGGACACCCCCGGGGATGGCTGGGGACAAGGCCCCACCCCGAGCTCCGCCCTGTGGTCCCCAGTTCCGTTTAGTGACGTGGGTAAAGTGCAAATAGAGCCCCCGGCTGTGCTCATTCCCACTCTTCCAAAGCATCCCACACCTCTCCACCAGCATCAGCCCCCTGACACCTGGTCCAGGGTGTCACGGTCCCCCCACGAAGCTGTGCCAAAACCCACGAGCTGTGTGAGACGTGGGGCAGGACCGACCCCATCGCTGACTTTTTTGTGTCAGGAGCAGTGGCACAGGCTGGGCAGCCTCGTCATTGGGATGCAAAAAACTGCTTCAAGTATCAAAGAAAACCAAACAAATGGCCAAAGGTTGGGTTATCCTCTCCCCGCTCCCCCTTTCCCAATGGAAACACAAAGAAGGAAGAAAACCCTGAGCAAAGCGCTGTCTGGATCCGGGCCCGAGGCAGGGAAGCAAAGAGGAGCAGAGCCCAAAAGGGACGGGGTGCCCCCTGCTCCTCGTCCCACTCGTGTTAAAGGACAAGCTGCAAATGTCATTAAAGCAGGTCGTTAAGTCACAGTAAAAATAATCAGCGTTAAAAGAGGAAAGAAGAAAAAGGAAAACACCAAACTTGGCTCTCACGTCACTGCCCCGTCCCTCGGGGGCACCCTGGCCTTGGCATCCCCGGGGGTGCCAGGGGTGGCCCAGCCCAGCCCCAGCACTGGGTGAAGCCACAGTGTCCCACCAGAGCGGGATCTGTGGAAAGGATTCCTTTGGGGTTTGTAAGGGTGAGGGGCAGGGCTGGGCCCTGCTGCCTATCCCACTCCAGGGACACCCCCAGTTCCCAGCCCAGGGCCAGCTGGGGCCACCAAAGCCACCCCAGCCTGGGGACATCACCCTGCAACAACAAAAACAAAGACAAGTGACTGCACATTGGGTTTTCCCCAGAAGGGGCTGTCGCAGGGGGAGCAGGAGGCAAAGCTCTTCCTTCCTCGTCCCCCAAACCTCGTCACAGAAGGGCACAAAGCTATTATTTTTTTTTCAATTTTTGCATCCAATACACTCCAAATTATTGAAACCCCAAGAGCCTGGTTGGCCTGGGGAGGAGGGAGGGGGCAGAGGGTGAGCCCAGCACGCCGGCAGCTGCCTCTGGTGCAGATACTGCTGGGACCCAGTGCCAAGAGCTCCCAGCCCTGTGCCCTTTGGAGCAAGAACAACGTGCTTTCCATGCTCAGAGTGCCCCCTAAACCCCTTCCCAGGCACTGAGGGGGTATCTCCCCCAGGACCTGCCCTGGTGCACTGGGGTGGCACCCAGGGGTGGGTGACGTGAAGGTGCAAACATGGAGGAGCAAAGGAAAAGGAGTCGCTGGGAAGGAGGGAGGGAAGGAGGGAAGGAGGGAGGGAGAAACCAAACCCAAACCCAGCCGTATGGGGAAAAAAACCCGACAACAACAGCCCCAACTCCGGCCAGGCTCTCCAGCTGCATCCCACACAGTCCTCCCGACACGTGCCAGCCCGAACCCCCATGGCAGCCTCCCCGCTCCCGGGAGCTGGGCACAACAAACCCCCCGGGCTCACAGCACCCGTGCCCTGCCCCGCAGCCCCCATGGGGCTCCCTCCGACCCCACATCTCCCCCAGCCCGTCCCACTTGGCTCGAGCCCTTCCAGAGACAAACACGGCCAGTCAGTCACAGCACCTGCACCCGAACACACCTCGCTTTCCTGGTCAGTGACAGAACTCCCCTTAGAGGACAAGGTTACCGATGGCTTTACTTCTGAGCTGAGTGATGGATGGGGTGATGACGGGGTGGTGGTGGGCGGGGGGGTGGCTAGCTTTTCTCCTCCCCTTCTTAAAACAAAACAGAACAAACAAAAGAGAAAAAAAAAAAGAAAAGGAAAGGAAAAGAAAAAAAAAAACAAAAAGAGAAAGCTACAACCTTATAGACTAACCTCAGGAATATCAAAAAAGGAGCCCAATATTTTTTTAAGTAGGTCGCCACAGACCTAGTCGTTTACAGTATAACGAATGCGATTATTTCCTTCATAAATTTTAAATACAAGCAGAATAAAAATCACATTTTTTTCAGGCAACAGTAGCAGTTCAGTAGGTAAGTGGCTTGATCACATTTTTTTTTTTTTGTTTTGTATTAGTAATGCATGCAAGCAGCTTTAGTATTACAGATCCCTTATAGGTCATGAAATGTTTGCTCTCTTTATAAAGTCCCGCCGTAAGTACCATCTTGCCTTCTCACGGGAGTCTCAGGCCGGCTGGAGGAGCCCGAGCCTTGCTCGAAAGGCTGGGGAGTGCTTTGGGTATCCGATGCCATGGCATCTGGGGCTGCTGCCTCCTGGATCACCGAGCCGGCGCCCTCGGCGTCCTCGCTCTGTTCGAAGGACTGGCTGGATCCATTGCTCAGCTCTACATTCACTGTGTTAGTTCTCAAGGCTACGATAGTTCCCGAGTCGCTCCTCCTCTCTGCATAGATCCGCTGCTCGAAGACCTGAGCGGTGCTGGGCTGGAACTCTGGGTCCAGGGGCACACTGTTTGTGGTGGAGCCCATGACCGTGCGGTACATCTCCATCCCCTCGGGCAGCATGGACTTGATCTTGGGCAGCCAGCGCTTGCGGACGCGCCGGGCGTTGGTGCACATGTCGGCCGCGATCACGTTCATCTCGCTCTCCTTGAAGCTCGGGGCAAAATTCTGACAATACACTGCAAAGACAGGGACACACGGAGATGAGGACTCGGGGGAACAGGCACCGAGGTGGCACGGAGGTGATGCCAACCTCGGGCAAGGCTCGGTGCGGGCAGGAGCACAGAGCTCCCCGAGGAGACACACACACACACAGGGCTCCTCAGCTGGAGCCAGAGACAATCAGGAAGGGATAAAAGCAGGAGTCATGCACAGCCCAGGTGGCTGGAGAAGGACCCCTGATTCCCTGAGAGCCAGGGAACCTCAGAGCTACCAGGTTCTGCCTGCAGGCTCAGCCTATGGCTGGAGATGCCACCAAACCAGAGGTGGACACAGGAAAGGTCACACCAACTCCTCAGCAGCAGCTCCATTAGTGGCTCCTAAACCCACAGTGCTGCAGGGCTGGGAAATGCTGGAGCTGAAGGGGACACACAAAGGATTGCCCTCTGCCTGTCCCTCGCTTCGTGCCACCCCTGCATGGGCCACCAGCCTGGCTGCTCCAACATCCCTCCACGGGCACATCCCCTGGGATCAGCAGGAGCTGCAGGAGCCCTGCCAGCCCTCACCCTGCTCCTCCACGGGCCGAGCACCTGATGTGATGGAGCAACATCCAAGGAACTGCCCTGGGGAATCACTGCCAGCTAAAGCTCTAAAGCTCATGCACAGGGTGAAATCCGGGCAGGGAGATCCCATCCTGTGTCCTGACACAAGACACGGGGCCTTTCCAGCCTCAGCAAGGACCACAATGAGAAGGTCCAGAGCTGGAACTCTGCAGGGTGAAGGTGCTAATGGAGCTGACCCCACCATGTTCAATCACACTGTGGAACATCTGCCTTCTGATCCCTTTCCTCCAGGTGCCACAGGTCTCTGAGGGTGGCTGGAAGGGCCCTCAGAGTTCAGCAGCAGAACAACAGTGAGGGAGGGGAAAGATTTCCCTTCCAAATCTTAAAAAATAAATTAAAAAAAAATGATTAGAGCTTCATTGCCCAGCACAGTAATATTTCCAGAAAGATGGACTCTCCAGAACCCAGCCAGGGTGAGAGGACACAGTGATTTCCACTGCAGATGAAGCTCATGGCAAAGGGCTTTCTGCACCCCTCAGGGCTTCCCACAGCATCCAGCTCCTCACTCCCCAGCACCTCCAAATATTTGCAGCAGGGCTCCCAGTTTATGTATATTTAAAAAAAGTAAGTTTATAAAATATGTTTCAGGAAATAGACTGAAACTAAGGGAGCAGCTGATGGAGAGCAGATCCCACCCAGCAGGGCTGAGGCAGCTGGGGGTGCCCTGAACTCTGGGGGACCATTTATGCTAAAGACCAACTCTAAATGCTGCCAAACCCCCAATTCAAATACCCTTTTTAGAGCCACCTATCAATAAATTCATTAACTAACTGCAAAATGAGTGCTTTAAAAGAAAGCAAACCAGTCAAGTAGCAAAAATGTTTCATATTAAGCTACTGGCAAAATCCACCAAAAATTAACTTCAGAGCCCCAAAACTACAGGCTCATAGAATGGTTTGGGTTGGAAGAGACCTTAAAGCCCATCTCATTCCACCC
>JAWWMO010000040.1:2448174-2468081 GCA_035047845.1 Dendrocincla fuliginosa
CTGGGCAATCAAAAAGTGATGCAAAAGAAAAAAATCAATTAATTGCCTGTAATTTAATTTCACCATCCTTACATAACAGAGATGGCCCTCCCTGCTCAGCTCTGGGCTCTGCCCTTGGCATGCAGCAAATCTCTGTCCTTACATTTGACTGCATTGAGGACTCTGCTGTCCAAGGGCTTCCTGCTGGGATCGCTCGTGGAGGACCGGATTCCAGTTCCGCAGCTGTTGGCAAGGGTGTTCCTGTGGGGAAGGCAAAGCAAGAGCCTCAGAGTGGCCACTCCAGGGGACAGCCACTGCCCTGTCCCCCTCCCTTCGGCTTCTGATGGAGGGACCGCCAGGATTTTCAGGTAAGGGAGTGGGAAAACCTTGTGTGTGGAAATGGCAAACGGGGCTCGAGCATCGTTCGGGAGGAGCAGAGACCTGAGTGCAGCAGAGGCAGAGGATGGAGCTGTCCTGGTGCAAGGTTAAACCCCCAGGACGTGAATGGAATCGATCCCTTGGGAGAGCACGGGGAGCATCAGCACGTACCGATCGAAGAAGGTGGCCAGGAGACGCCTCAGGAGGACCTTGTGTTTGACACCAGCACATAAGTGGCAATTCATCAGCTGGCCCCGGGTGATGTAAACAGCTGAGCCTGCAAGGGGACAGGGAGAAGCCAAAGTGAAGGCCCTGCCACGCTCCCAGAGCCCCCAGCAGCTCCTCCTTCCTGCGTGTGCCCCACGTGGGAGCCCAGCGAGCACGGCAGGATCTGTGGAAAAGCCCAGCAGGGACTGTCACCACAGTCCCCTTAGGGCCTTGGCAAGTCCCAGCTCCTAATTTTATCTGTACAGAAAGGAAGGCCAAGGAAATCAAATGAAAGGACTCTTCTCTGCTCAACAACACACACAGTGCAAGGCTTTATGCTGTGATTTTATATGTACTGATCAGGTTATTTATTCTTTCTGAGGGGAGAAAACCCCAATCTACTTGACCTTTTCCTGTTTCCAGTGAAAGACTGTAGCTAGAAATGAAAGGAAAAACTCATCCAGCACACAAGAGGTGCTGGGTTGCGGATCCAACCCTTTCCAAAAGCCCAGCCCATCACCTCTTGATACCTCTGGTGAGCAGGGAATTTTCCTTCTAATGCACAGGCTCCCTTTGAACGTGCTGCCTTTAAGGGTGTTCTCTGGAAGGGAAAGGAGCCCCTGCAAAGCCCTGGACACATCCAGGGGGCTGGCAGAGCTTTACAGCAGGTTTTGTACCAAACCTGGTAATTTTACACACAGACAAACCATTCCTGCCTCAGCATTGGCTTCCAGGGAGATGTTACCCCGTTTTTCCAGCATTCTGTTACATGAGATGGTTTGGGTATTTGGTTTTAATTAAGGTTAAAGAATGGATCATATCTGGATCCAGAACACACTCTGTTCTCAAGATACAAAGACATCTGCCAGAGAAAGAAAACCACAAAAAGAAGGTTGTGCCTGACCTTCTGGGTGAAGGCAGAGCCTGAGCCTGACCCTCTGCACCTTCCCTGCCCCACACAGGCCACCAGTGCTGTGCCAGGGTCCAGCACCCCCTGGGGCTCTGGGCCATCCCCCTCCTGACCATCATCCACCTTGGATTCTCCTCCATGTATTGAGTGTTTTCAGTTTTAGGTAGTCCTGCAAAGAGCAGGGATTTGAACTCAATGACCCTTAAGGGTCCCTCCCATGATACTCTATGAACCCATGTAAATATTGCCCCTGGATCTTCCCCACATTCCCTCCCACACAGAGACTGTCCCTCAGAGGTGCTGGCATGACTGAAAACCTGCTGAGGGCCCTTTCAGCCACTGCTGCTCAACCATGGCATGAGAAATCAGGGACAAAAGGCAAACACTCCCAACGGAGAGCTGAGGGAAACTTTCCTGGCAGGACCAAGCCACCCCCCTCCAGGTCTCCCCAGGTCTGGGACAGGGATTAGCTGGTTTTGTTTTGTCTTTGAAGAGATAAGGCATCCCAGAGAAGCCCAGACAGCACCGAGGGGAACTTCACTTCAATAAATGATAAATAACTGAGGCAGCCACTATCGGGGAGTGATATTAATCTGCCTTTTTTTTCCAGATTGAAAAATGTAAATCAAGCAGAGCTGCCTCAAGCCAATTTGCAGCTCTCACTGTGAAAATAACCTGCACCACTTGATGGTTTTAAGAAGTCTCACATAAAATGTAAATGGGTACCAAATGAATATTCCAGATACAAAAGGAATACTTGTGGTTGTAGGCTGTGCTTTGCCTTCCATCAAAGTGCCATCCTCCACCAGCTGGAAACCTTCCTGGGCATCCCCTGAAAGGCTGACTCCTTCTGCAGGCTGAGAATAAAATCAGGCTGCTCCCCAAGAGATAAATGACCAGAAAGGAAGAACACCTGATCTGGATTGATTGTGCTGCCACACGTCCTTTCTGGACCAAGGGCTTTACGGGTTTTGTATCAGCTTTACACCACCAGTGTCATCAAAAGCTAAAAAGCTCCACCTCACACTGGCCATAAACCCTTTATAGAGAAGGGGCAAATTCTCCCAATCCTGTAAATTCCCCCCAAAATGAAAGTAAAGGTAGAAGAAAGGACCAAACTCAATTCCTTCTCTTCCTTCCTGCTGCAGCGTTTGGCTGTTTGGTAAATCTTTAAAGAAACTTTTACAGGTTTTTCAAAGCTTGTTCAGTGACACGAATTTTATCTCCTTTGCTTTGTAAATCTTATAATGTGATAATTTTTTTGGGGAGGGTCTGTTGGGTTTTTAGATCTGAGCATCGAAATGAAAACACGCCGGTGCTGCAGCTCCCACCGATCGGGAGGAACACAAGCTGCAGAATTCAATTAAAATGCTAAATTAATTCAATTGAATAAATCCTGTTAATGACACATTTTTCTATCAGCAAATTAAAGGAAACTCAGAACTTCTTCAAAGATGATTGGTGATGAATAATTCCAGAAAGACACGGCAAGGGCACCCGAGATGCACGGCTCCAGCAAGATGGAGAACGCAATTCCAGAAGGGAACCACCAGCAATCCCAGGTATTCCCAGGTGAGGAAAAGTTACCCCCCATTACCTGCCACGAGCTCAAGTTTTTCTCCAGGATCTCCCTCCGAGTAGAGTTTTGGGTGGCAGCGGTACCCGATCTGGCTGATGAGACTGGCGGGGAGGGCAACGAGATCCCGGCGGATGAGCACACAGGAGCGGTTCTCCAGCGGGATCTGCTCTGGCTTCTCCTGAGCAACTTCAAAACGAGAAGGGAAAACCATTCAACCAGCTTATTATGCAGGCACAACATCACCAGAAGGTCAGGCTCTGACTTTGCCAGGTGGCACTCGCAAATATTCCCCCCTCCAGATGCACGGGCGCTCGCTCGGCCGCAGGGCAGGTGCCACCTGAAAGCAGGGACAATCCCCTGGTGTCCCCTCCCTCCAGCCCAGCAGCCTGGGCTGCTGCAGGAGGGATTCCTGGGACCTAATTATGCTCTCACTTCCCCTAAGTTAATAATTTCTGGAAAGGGGCAGCTCTGCACAGCTGGCACACGGAGCTGCCTCCCCAAAAAACCTCCCAGGAGAAGGGCAGGTTCCTTCACCAGGGGCTCCCAGAGCAGGCAGTGGACTGAGAAACACCTCCATCCATACCACAACTGCTTTCCACGAGGGATTTTTTCCCTCCTGAAGTTCAAACCCAGAGCCTGCAGACACCCTCTGCCCTGGGAAAGGTCCCCACAGCTCCCCCTCCAAAGCATCTTCTCTTGCCCTGCCTTCTGAGGACAACATTTCCTCTCAATAACAACAGAAACCTCGACCAACAAGCCAAAAAATGTTAGGAAGATGTGGCCTCAAACCCAAAATATCAGATTTTCCCAACTTGCCCCAGTGTACCATCCCCAGAGCCCTCTAGTGCCCAGCAGCAACCAGTAACATGGGAAAGCTGGGAGTGCTGAGCTATCCTACCAGCACCCCCAAGCCTGGCCCTTGTGGGCACACAGGTTTGTTTCTAAGTCACATTTACAGTCCAAGCCCACAGGGTTGCTTAAAATGATGATTTTTGACAGCCAAGCAGTGCTGACTGGGTGCACCTCCATTCCAGGGTGTGCTGGGAGCAGCCACGGAGCTGAATTGCAGCCCAGCTCTGCAATGACCCCCCTTCTCCCCCAAAACTGATGGATATTTTGCCAAATGCCACCTACAAATTCAAGCCCAGCTCTGCTTTGCTGTCTGTGGACACAGAGAGAAGCAAAAACCCACAGCAATGAGCGTTTCGGAACCCCAAATATCTCCTGCTCCAGAGGGGGCTGTTCCTGCCACGATCCTGGAGTTCTGGGGGCCCCTTTTGCCGTGTGCAGATAAAATCCCCAGTTCTGCAGCGTTGTTGCTGCAGTAACCAGGCCTGGTGGCTCGGGGACAATGGCAGCAGTGTTCTAAGTAGGACATGCCCCGCACTCCGGGCATCCTATGGCAGGCACGGCGCGGGGAGCATCCCACCCCCAGGGCTCCCTGCTTCCCAAAAAGCTGGAATACCACGAGGATGCCCCTTGCTCATGGACAGCAGCGATTCCTTCAGTGATTAAGGACCAACCAGAGGCAGAACAATTCACAGGATGTTTTTTAAATCAGTTTATCTTGCCATCACAGCTCCATGGACAGAGAACTTTCCCCAACTGCTACATTCCCTGTTTCACACTATTCCCAAAATCCCAAGATCCCACTGGAGATGAGGGATCAGCCTCTGCTCATGCCAAGGGAGAATCTCAGAGACCTGCTGCACTGTGAGGCTTTCTGAGTACATCCAATTAAATACTTAGACTTTCCAGATTAACCAAGGCAAAAGGAGAGGGGTGGTGGGTCTGGGGGGATCAGCACCCAGGGAAGTCCTGCCCTGCTGTGCTTCCCAGGATCCTTGGCTCTGGCAAGGAATGGACACCCCAGTCAGGTCCCAGCAGAGTCCTCTGCACGTCACACACAGGCTGAATTAAAAGGTAAAATTATATATATACATAACCTATCCAATCCCCCTGAGCACAGATCGTGTAAAATTGCATTTTTAATATTTCATTTTCACTTTAACCACCTGTGGAGGCCAAAAGCTCCCACAATCTCCATCAGCCCCTCAAACCAGCAGATGTGGAGCTGCTGAAGGGAAGCTCAGACCCACGTGGACTCTCTGAAGGTCTCTCAGAGACCTCCAGGTAGTTTTTTATTGATAAAGAGGCTGTGGGTCCCCAGGGAAAGCAGTTGCAATCAATAAGCCAAACAAGACCGAGTTCAGAGCAGAAGGTCCTGGCATGTGTGACCCAAAACTGCTGTGATGGGAAAGGAGACCTTGGCCTTGAACCTCCTCCCTTCCCCATGCAGAGTCTCCCTCCAGCCTGGTGTCACTGAAGGAATGAAACACCCACAACCCCCCTGCAGTGGACAAGGACAAACTGACCTGCTCTGCCACCTTCCAGGGCAAACAGGGAATGAAGAACCAAACTGGGGGGCCAAAGACATTCTGTGGTTGCAATAATGGCCAATAATGAAGAGAAAGACCAGCCCAAGCATTGTGTTCATCCAACCTCCCTGGAAAAATCTGGAGTCAAACATGTTTCCTGAAAGAAAAGCAGCTTTTCAGGAAGACAACTCTGCCTGCAAGAGCTTTGCTTTTGATAATATTTCACTTCCTACACAAGGAGCCACGGAGAAGTTTCTATTTCTTCCCGGGAAATCAAATACTTCTTAAAACAAACTAAAATTCAGCAAAAAAGACCAACTGTAACTCAACCCACTCCTGGATCTTGGTTACATCTGTGCTGCTGCCTGGCTGTCTATAAATCTCTTATTAAACATGGCCATGAATCACTTTGGGGGCTTTGTTGCCATTCAAGCATTAGCACAAACTCAACGATCCTAAACAAAACCGAGCAGAGATTTTGGGCTTTCAGTGCCACCTCCATGGAGCAGATAGCAATCAGTTATGTAAAGGAGCAGGATACAAGAGCCACTCTGCTCCCTGTTTCCAAAGAAAGCTGGTCTGTTTGGCCTTTATGCTCCAGAGAACAGGATAGTATTCGCTTCTAATTAATCTGTATCTTCAGAGGGCAGCAGCTCCTTCCCTTTGAATGAAAGGGCAAACAATGGGAAGGATTGTTTGATACAGTTTTGTTCCTGACCAAGAAAGGAGCTCCCAGCCAGCACAGAGGGGCAGGAAATCATTACAGAGGAAGCCACGAGAGCTGCCAGCCAAACACTGGAATATTTTATCTATTCTGATATATCCTTTCATCCCCAACTTCCAGGGATGCTGCAGCTGCAACAGGTGGCCCACAATGGGAAATTGCCATTTTTCTGGGGTTTTTTTGGCTGAAGAAACAGCCTCAGACCAACTCACTGGTCCACACTCCAGGCTCTGTATGATCCTGGGCCACATGTCCCCCTTATCCCTAAAACATATTGTCCTGTCCAGCAGGGCCTTACACCACCTCTGTGCCAGGGCCATGAGGGTTTGGTGGCACCAGGATGGCTGCACATCCCACCTGAAGGGTTTGGGACCAGAGATGCTGAGCCCACAGTGATCCCCACCAGTGATGGGTGAGTGCCTGGGGTCTGGCACCTCTGGGAGTCACAAGAGTCACTTGTCTCCTTAGCTCCTGGCAGTCCAAACACCTCCAAAAGTATTCATGAACCCCCAGTGCTCACCAGTCTGAGTTCTCCAAACTGCACCTAAACTTCCAGTATAATCCTGTGGGCAGGAAACAACTATTTATCATTTAGGAATGGGATTTGGAGGCACAGAAAGATCAGAGTGATGGAGCCTCACCCAAGAGTTCATGTTTAGAGAGTCCCAAAAGGAAACCACAAGTCTCAAGCCCTGATGAAAAGGCCTGAGAAACCATCTCCACCTGCTGCACCACCAGTCACCACGTGGATGACTCTCCCCTGTCCCCCACATGGCAGGAAACCTTTTCAAACAGCACCATTTCTACCAGCATTTCTATCCCATCAGCCTGTGGGGTTATGGACTACCCCAAAAATAGCATCCCTGCCACGGCATCACCAGCATGTGCTGAGGATGTAAACCTGTAGCAGAGGACACACAGAGGCACCACGGGACAGATCCATCACAGAGCCCCAGTGGGAAGAGTTTACATTGTCCAAATAGCACATTTATAACAAGGCACTGGAATGCAGAGATTTGATTTGTGACCTATTTATACAGGGAGGTAATCTGGAATTAGTATAGGAAAAATATTACTGGTTTATAAATACCCCTATCTTGCCTTCGCCTCAGATCTCAGCCAGGAGTGAAACATCTGCCAGCCTAAAATTAAACATCTGTGTTTTACAGGGAGGAAAATGGGACTGGGAGTTTAATGCCAAAAAAGGCCAGAGGCTGCGAGCCCCCAGTGTGGGGCTCAGCCTTTCCTGAGCCTCCCTCCTGCCTGGCACCACCACTCCTGGAGCTGGCATGGGACATGCTGGCACTGACTGGCTCCTGTTGGCACACAAAACCCCAGAGTGATGTTGGAGAAGACCTCCAACATCCAAAACATTTGACCAACATCAGCACCTTGTCAACCAAAGGCACCCAGTGTGCCCCCTCCAGCAGCTGCCCTGCCTGAACCCCCCAGCCAAACCCCACAGTGCTCTGGGGGATAACCAGGGCACCCCCTGACCCTAAAAGTCCACGAGCTCTTTGCTGCTCAGCATCCCCCCATCAGACTGGCCCCTGCAGGGTGGGATGAGGTGCCATTCCTGCAGCTCCTCCAGCAGGCTGCAATTCCATCCTCTGGTGATGATTTACGTCGCTGCAGCGCGGCGTGCCCGGGCTCGGCTCGGGATGCTGCGTGGGCTGCATCACTGTGGATTCGGGGCTGCTCCCTGCCCTCTTTCCTTACTGTCAGGAATCAGAGGCCAGGAGACAAAACTATTCTCTCAGCTAATTACCACAACTATTCTATAATGGCTATTTTAGATGAATTTTTAATGGAGTGTGCTCTTGTCAGTTCAGGATTTCAGAACTTTCGAGTCCAGCCTTTCCATTCCAGCCATTTGCTGCAGGAAGATTTCTCCCCTCCCCTGCAGGCCGGTGCAGCAGGAGCAGGGGGGGAGGACGGACCCTCCACAACTCCACTTGTGCCTGTCAAAATTGAATTAACTGCATCTGCTGAGCAGGGAGCTGACTGACAACAGCGGGGCTCGGTGCGGAAGAACGCCGAGCATCTGCAAGTCCTGCTCAAACCCACTCCAGCTCAGGCCCACGACGCTGTAATTAACAGGGATAAAAATACTTTGCTTTTGTTTAATGTTTTCTGGAGTTGTGCATTCCTCAGATCAGATGCTGGGAACCTCATTAAGTCTCGCTCGTGTCCTCAAGGCCCACATGTTCTCCACGACCAGACCTACTTATGGAACGAGGAGCCATTTTACCGCAGTGCTCCCGTCCTGCCACGGCCACCGAACGTGGCCACGGGACAGGGGGAGCTGAGCCACCTTCCCCTGCATCCCCCTGCAAGCTGCCACCCTCCCACTGGCTTCTCTTTGATCCTGGCCTTGTCCTCTCCTTTATCTGCTGCTCCTTTTGCGGGTTCAGCAATTGTGCTGGTCCCTCACCCCGGTGCCACCACTGAGAGGGGACATCACTGAACTCACTCCCTCTTCTGCCACCAAACCCTTGGCCAAGGGGACCATCTGCTCCTGGTCTCTCTGACCCCAACTACCTGGAAGGAGGTTGGAGTAAGGTGGGATCAGCCTCTTCTCCCAGGTAACAGGTGACAGAACAAGAGGAAACAGCCTCAAGCTGTCCCAGAGGAGATTCAGGTTGGACATTAGGAAGAATGTCTCCACGGAAAGAGTGGCCAAGCAGTGGAAGGGGCTGCCCAGGTTGGTGGTGGAGTCACCACAGTGAAAGTGTTCACGAAATAACTGCACGTGGCACTCAGAGCTCTGGTCTGGCTGACAAGCTGGTTTTTGGTCAAAGGTTGGACTGGATGGTCTTGGAGGCCCTTTGCAACCTAAATGATTCTCTGATTTGGAGATGTGCCTCTGAGCCAGCTCTGGAGATTCAGAATGGTTCTGACTGCAAAAAGGGTGAAGACAAATAAATAAAACCCCCCAGCCTTGGGGCAAGAACAGCACTGATGACCCCACCATGGGTGGTGGGTGATGCTCAAGGCAAGCAAAGAGCAGCAGCCACCAGTGTCCCACCACACACTCACCAGCACGAGCTCAGTCCACAGGTCAGCTGGAGAACGAAAAAGCCGAGAAAAAGGAGGAAAAAAAAACCCAACCAAGCCTTCTCTGAAATTCAGGGCTTCATCTGCTCTGCTCCTCTCTGGCTTTGTTTTTGTTTTCACAAACAGGGCTCTTGGAAACCTTGGCAATCCCTCTTTTCCAGGGCTCCCCCCTCCCCCAGGCCTTTGTGAGGCTGTCGGGATCGACATGCCAGGAGCAGGATTAGCTGCCTTCCCTCTCCCATCTCAGGGTTTCATTCTTCCCCACCTTTTGAGGGTACAGTTTATCCTGAGTAATTAAAACACAGTTAGCTGTACAAGTCCCAACCATAATGGAATAGCTCAGGGTTTATTTTTTGTAATCTCTTTCTTGTGTGCCCTCTTTTCCAGGAAGGCTGATACTATAGCTGGCTTATTTCAAACAGGAAACTCCCTTGAAATGTGCTGGTGAGCAAGAGGCATCTGAGCAGAAACGTGGGATACTGGAGTCTTACAACCTGTCTCCTCCCTGCCTTGCCATCACAACATGGTTGGAGTCCTGTCCCCACAGGAAACAAGCAGGAAAACTTGGCTGTGGGATGGCACCTCCAGGGGCACCGAGAAAGCTGCTCAGATTTTCCCTTTTCCAAGTGGAACAACTCCTGCCCCACAAGGATTAGGGACAGCCTCAGAGCTGCTGCCTGCACCACCCCAGGGCTGCTCCTGCCTCTGCACTGAGGTTCTGGTTCTGCCTGAACTGGCCCCGTGACAGGGATGGAAAACACCGTGTCCCAGTGTCCCACTGCTCGGAGGAACAACGTGTGAGCCCCGAGCTGAGGGCAAACCCCCAGCACTGCCCACAGGCTCTGCAGCAGGGACGAGCAGAGGGAAAGAAAACCAGAACAAGAGTGCAGCAAACAGCCTGATTTTTGTTCAGTCTGGATGGAACAGCAGCCGTGGAGGAGACCCTGACCTTGTCCCCATCCCTGATCCCACTCCTCTCCCACTCCATCCCAGCCACCAGGACCTGAAGCACAGCTGGGAGAGCACTCAGGCTTTGGAGGCTCATTTTCTACTACTGCTTGTCCACTTTTCTCAGCAAATATTTCCAATATTCAAACAGTAACCCAGCTCTCTGCATACTCTTCCTCCTTTTCACATGGCTTGGTAGACAAACTTGGAAAATATTGCTTATCTGGGCTGGCTGGCAGGGGGACATGCCAAGGGGACAATGAGCTCCTGCTGCTTGGGATGGGATGGGATGGGACAGGATGGGACAGCACGTGGGGGTGAGCCTGGTCCCACTATGAGGGAAGCCTGGCTTTAGGTAACAGAATTTGCCAAATCTTGCTCCTTGGTTATGATTAAAATCCAACCAGTTGGAGGAAAGCTCGTCCACACCAGCTCATCACCAAACCAGCGTTAAATATTTGCAACATTAACCCGGCAATTCCAGGATCCAGAGCAGGGAAGGGGCTCCAGGCGAGCGGATGCCATGCGTGGCTGGAGTCAGTGGGAAGATGTCCCTCCCCAGGGAGTACCCACGGATCAAAGCTGCTGCCACAAACACCTGCAGCTCCCACAGCGAGGCCACTGTGAGGCTGAGCTTCCCTGTGGGACGCTGCCAGCTCCGTCCAGAAGGGATGCAGGGAGCTGCTTCCACGCGGGATGCAGACACGCCAGGGCCCAGCTGGCATCTCCCTCTCTGGTCCTGAGCCCCTGGCTCTGCACCCCCAGCTGTCCCTGCTCCTCAGGAGGGTCTGAGCCCTGCAAGATGCCCGGGAAAGGGGGTGTGTGTCCAGGGAAGGGAGAGGGAAGGGGCTCCTCGTGCCCCTGTGCCCACCTCGGGGCTGAGCAGCAGCTCCTGGCTCAGCACCACCAAAAGGAAGGCACCTCCTGTCTCAGGCCATGCAGGGGTTTGCACCACCATTCCTTAACCAAGGATTCTGGAAGGGCAAGAGGGGGATCTTACTGAATTCTGTTTCTAATGCTGAAACAAAAAACCACCAAGCCCCTCAAACTATTTTTCCCTTTCCTACAGTGACGTGTGGGGCAAGGCTGGCACTTCAGGCGCTGGGGAGAAAGCCCTTCTTTTCTTCTTTTTGCAGATATTCCTAAATAACCTCTATGAAAATGACTTAGTTGACGTTTTTCTCCTTTCTTCCAAATGTCAGATGTTCATCACTTTTTAAAAAATGTTATTTTAAAAAGCCAGGACAGAGGGGATGTGTCTGGCACCTCGCTGAAGACGAATCCCCAAAATAACCACCCAGCCCTCACTGAGTCACCAAAGGCTGATGCTTCCCTTTCCATGGATAACCATCCATCTTGGATGACCCACAGCTCAGCCACCACCTTGCGATGGCTGTCACCACCTCAGGGCTCATGCAACCACCAGGCTCCTTGTTGGCAGCCTCAGCCAAAAGGAGAAGGGCTAAGCTGACCACGGTGGATGACGTGACCATGGTGGATGACGCAGCCTCTCATCTGAAGAGTGTCCCAGTTGGGGACACAGCCCATGAGTGATGGCATGGAGGGACATGCCCATGCCACACCTGGCCACCAGCACCAAGCCCACCGTGTGCATCACCGTGCTACAAAAATCAACAAACGAAGCCCCCAAAGACAAAAACCTGATGAACAACCCCAAAACAACCCGTGGTGGCCCCAGAAGGGCCAAGCAACGACTGGAGAGGAGAAAACACAAGGACAGAGACGCCCATTACCAGAGTAGCCTCCCGAGGACTTGATGTACATCTGCCCGTACTGCTCCTCCACCATGGTGTCATACGCCTCGTCGTCCTCCTCGTCCTCCTCGTTGTGGTAGGAGGTGGGGCTGTCGGTGGTGGGGATGCTGCTGGCGCCGGGGCTCGTCCGCTCGCCCTGCAGGTACTGCACCTGCTGCACGTTGGGGATCAGCGTGGCCAGGTTGGGCACGCCGTAGTAGGACACTCGGGACAGCTTCAGGGGCCCCGTGTTGGTGCCGGCGCCTCCAGCCCCGTCCCGGGTGCCGGGCTCCAGGGGCCTCTTGGCGGGCAGGGTGGGCAGGGCGGCCGCCTGCAGCTCCATGTTCTCGTGTTTGACGCGCGTGAGCAGCGGGATGGGCATGGAGGGGGACATGACGTAGGGCGCCGAGGCCGACTGCAGCTGGTTGCAGGGGCTCTGCGGCTCCGAGCTGGGGTCTTCGATCATGGTGGTCTGAGAGTCACAGTGCGGGGAGCTGACCTTGAACATCAAGTCCGTGCCTTTCTCCACGATGTGCTGGATCTGCAGGAAGCCCGCCGTGTACATGACCACCAGCTGCTCGCTGGCGGCCATGGTCAGCTTGCCGGTGTAGCAGAAGGAGAGGATCTGCTGGAAGCAGGCGGGGGGGACGGTCCCCGGCAGCTCAAAGGCGTTTTTGCTGTTCCCACTGAACAAGTCTCGGAAGTAGAGGCTGCTGGCGGCCAGCACCGCCCGGTGGGCCTTGAAGGCTTGGCCCTTCACCACGATGGAGACATCGCAGTAGAGCCCCAGCAGCCGCTGCTCGTTCAGGCAGCCCAGAACGGTGTTCCCAAAGTTGGGAATCTCTATGTGCAACATCTGCGACATGGCTCAGGGTCGGCTGGAGCTCCTCAGACATTCAATGCAGGGATATCCAAAGTAGGGCACATCTGAAAAAAGGGAGAAGGCAGGGAGAGAGGGACGGCGTTTTTAGACAGTTCACCAAAGCAGGCGAAGCAGAGGAACCCACCTCACCCGACATCAAAGGCTCCAGGCTGAGCTCCGGGAGCCAACGCGGAGCAGCAACCGCGTATAAAAATTACTTATCAATGTTTTCAAGCGACGCTGGAAACGCTATTCCGAAGGAGACTCCAAAAAATGCAAGTATTTCCTTCAAGTTGCGGTCTGTTTAAATAAGCCCCACTGATTTATTCCCCGGGGGGTTTTACTTTATGCAGGAAAAGCTGAACGATAATGGGAGAGAACAGTAAAGCAAAGGAAGGACAGTCAGACAGCTCTCGGTAGCATTATATAAGAAACACAACAACCAGCAGCTCTGTTGAAACTACAGAAAAGATATTTATAAAACAATGTGCCATTCTGCCCGAAATAAATGCAGGATTCTGCCGGAGCCACAGCTCCCAGGAAAAAGCACTTTGAAAAGCAATCTTCCCATTTGCACCAGAAAGAGGGAGCATTTCAACAGTTAAACCCCTTCTCAACAGATTTATCCTCCAACAAAACCAGGCTTAGCTCCAAATTAAGCCAGATATTTGAGCCCCAATAAAACAAACCAAGTGCTGCAGCGAGCCGCCTACCAAGTTGTCTTCTGCTTTTCCACCCCTAAAGCCCAAGAGGGGCAGGGGGAGCCCCAGCCCAGCCCCTCCTGCAGCCAGAGCCCCCCGGCCCCCCAGCCCTGGGTACCAGCAGCGAGGACCCCCCGAGAAACCCCCTGCGCTGGAGGGGACGGCTCCGGCTCCGCATCCCAACCTGCTCCCCAGGGCCAGCTGTACCTTTTGGCCATGGGGACAGTTCCTGCTCTCAGCGCCGCCCCCCTCCCCAAAACGAAGCTCCTGGCGTTGGAAGGGACGTCGTGCCAAGCTGGGGAAGGGACGGCCAGCGCAGCCCAAGCTCCGAAACTCCAGCGGAGCAAAATCACTGCGGATCCACCGACACGAGCCCGAACCCCCCCGAACAGCCCAGCAGGTTCCAAACCTTCAATACTCCCGAAGCAAAACTACGGTTAACTAGCACTGAAAGCTCGGAAGATCTGCATTTTTTTAAAAAAAGAGGGGGAAAAAAAAAAATAGAAGTTTATCTGCGGAAGATCAGAGAAAAAAAAATAAATCTCTGCGAAGAAAATAATAACCCACGAAGAGCTGCTCTGTTCCCATTGCTGGGGGAAAAAAAAACCCAGAAAAAAAGAAAAAAAAAGTCCTATCTGCAAGGCCACGGGGTAACAGGAAGAAAAGGGAACGCGCTCGCAGCCAATTTCATTGTATCTGCACGGTTTAAAAAAAAAATCAAAATAAAGACAAAAATCCTTCCAGGCGAGGAAGTTGGCGGAGCCTTCGCCGGGCTGGGAGCGAACGTACCTTGAGCAGCTCCGCTCGCCGAGGGGCTCCTGGTCCCCAGTCGAGGGCTCCGGGCAGGGGGGGATAAAACTGAGTGTCAAGCCCTGGGTTTGTATCTGCTGGAGCTGAAGCTTTTACCAAGTCAAATCTCCCCGGCAGTGCACAGCATCTAAATGAATAGGCCGGATGCAGATTAACATTCAGGCTGCTCTCTGCAATGAATAGAGCCCTTTGATTAGGGACCTGAAGTAAATGCCAGTTTCAAACCGAAGCTTTAAAAACAGAGAAATATCAGTGCCAGAGGAATGCTCTCAGTGTTGGTACAAGACAGACTTTTGATGAGTCACTGCAATGCAAACAAAGATGGCAGAAATACTGTACTGTATGCTGATGAAATGCTTAGTGGTGCCACGGCAACTGAGACAGGTTTTAAATTTATAGTGCAGTTTTGCATATGAATTACGCTGTAAACTGCCTCCCCTGCCATCTAGTACATCCAGAGTGTCAAAGCATTTAAACTATTCCAAACAGTCTGCAGAGCTGGCACTGCTGCTGGTTAACTCCTGCGGCCAAGGGAAGGCACGGAGCAGGGGTGAGGAGCACCCCCTGCATCCCCCCAGCTTCCTCCTGTATCCCCCGAGCATCCCCTGTACCCTCAGCATCCTCCTGCATCCCCTCTGCATGTCCTGCATCCTCAGCATCCTGCTGCAACCCGCCTGCATCCTTAGCATCCCCCCAGCATCGTCCTGCATCTCCCCAGCTTCCTCCTGTATCCCCAGTATCCCCCGAGCATCCCCTGTATCTTCAGCATCCTCCTGCATCCCCTCTGCATCCTCTGTATCCTCAGCATCCCCCCAGCATCATCCTGCATCTCCCCAGCATCTTCCTGAATCACCTCTGCATCCACCCATCGTCCTCCTGCATCCCTCCAGTACCCCCCCAACATCCATAGCATGTCCCCTGCATCTTCTTGCATCCCCATCAGTATCCTCTGCATCGTGCCCAACATCCCCTGAATTCCTTCCCAGGACCCCCTGCATCCTCCCCAGCAGCCTCCCACCTGCCCCAGCACCCCACCTGCCGCAGCACCCCACCCCAGGGGCTCCCCAAAACCACCTGCCCAAAAGCAGAGCTTTGGGAATGCCCAAATCTGCCCCAAATAAAGGTGCTCCTTGGGCAGCCACAGTCCTGCCTCCTGCCCCCCTCCCAGCCCCTCCCCAATACAAGAAAGCCTTTCAAATGCAGGAAAAATGTTTACCCCTTGGGGAAAGCTTCTTTCAGTCTGTGGCTGAATCCACTAAAAGCAAATCCATTTGCTTAAGTAATGAAATCCCAGTCACATTGTCTCCTGGATTCAGATTTTAAATTACCTTCGCATTTATTGAGCATGTTTGGTGCTTTTTTCTGGGAAAGAGGGTGGGGCCTCCCTTTGCTCACTTCTCCCTCGCCCAGGGTGTTTTTAGTTCTGCCCCTGGTCTCGGATTTGGTTCAATTGCTCTGCTCAGATGGTCACACAGAGTTCAGAGAGGTGAGCCCATCCTTGGTGGAGGACAACTGCAGGGAGCACAGGGCTGGCCACGCTCTGCTGTGACCCTTCCCTCCTGATCCTGAGTTTGGTGCATTAAGTTCAACTCCAGAGCAGCAGACTGGGGCTGGCTGCCTTTCCCTGTGCTTCCAGAAACCCCCCCAGCAGGGCTGCCCTGCATCCCACAGGACCTGCAGCATCCCACGGGGCCTGGCAGAGCCACACCACTCCCAGGGCAGCACCTCCAGGCACTGGGAATGCTCCATGACCCCAAGGCAGGTCACTGGGATCTCTGCCTGCTGCTCTGATGAGGAGGCTCTGAGAGGGGACCAAGGTGACACCCTGTGAGGAGGACAGAGATGACACCTCAACAGCCAAGCCTGAGAGCCCAAAACCTTTTCCAATCCATCCCAGCACCCATCTCTGCTGGAAAAGGGATGGGTCTGCCCTGGGAAACACCAATCCATTCTGGATCAGTGAGAATTACTGAGAAAAATGTGCTTTACAGAACAAATGTCACTGCTCAGGCACCTGAGGGGAGCCTCACCCATGGTGATGAGAGACCAGAGGTGGAGGAGGATCTCCTCTTTTCTTCCAAGAAGAGTTCCCTCAGAGCTGGGGGACAAATCAGGGAGGCTCTGGATGGCACCTCCTTGGACCCAGCAGGGCAGGATGTGTGGGACCAGCCAAGGACAGCTCATAGCACAGAACAGGCCAACTTAAAATAGATATTAATTATTAATATTGCTTACAATTTGCTCTATAAACAAGCCAGGCGTGCCAGGGGCAACCCACACCTCCCTAAAAACACCAAAACTGAGCTCCTTTAGGGTATGTTTAAGCCAGAGAGAAGCACCAGAGTGCCCCAAGCTCCCAAATCCTTGGCAGATCTCAGGTACAACCTCTCAGGAGAACTCACAGTTTGAACCAAGATGCTCCACACAGCTGGTCCCTCCCAAGATATGGCTCTCAGTGAAAGGGTGAGAAAAGCAACGGTATTTGGTCTAGAAAGAGCACTGAGGAACACGAGCCAAGCTGCAAAAGCCCAAACCACTCCAACAAACTGCCAGCCTGCACTGCTGGAAGTTTGTTTCTTCCCCCTCCCTCTGCCCCTGCCTTTTTATGATGGGAATATATAAAAAAGAATCCAAAAAACCCAACCCAAACCCAACAACAACCCCAAATCCCCCAAAAATCCAAGAAAGAAGTGCTGAAAACCAAGGAGAACCTGATCACAACCAAACCTCACATTCTCTAAAAACAACAGCAATGAAATATTCCTGTGACTAGACAGCAAATGCAATAACACTTGATAATGTCAACCTTAGAAAGATCTTCTACTAAATATGAGGGTTTTTGCTTTAAAAAGAGCATCAAGTGACTTTTGAAGGGTTTGCAATGGCTTCAGCCCATCTGACATGGGAAGAGCTGCGCTGCAGGAAAAATGACCTTTGCAATTCCAGCTGTAAACTGCATTTTTCCAACCTCCTCTCCCAAGCTGAGCTGTGCCCCAGGGTGCAGGAGGAGTCCTCAGCACCACCAACACCCCAAAAAAATCCAGTTCCCTTTGGGTGGCCACGTCCTACAGGTGACAGACCAGCAACTGGGCACCTCCAAATGGGAAAACCTGGACCAAAGTGGATTAAAACCAGCCAAACAGCTCCTCCTTCGATTATCTGACACATGTGACAGTTCAAGCCCAACACCACTTTGTTTTCTGGTGGCAGCCTCTTTTCCCAGCTCTTGGATGCAGGGGGACAATTTGTACCTCTCTGCCTGATTTCTGTAGAGTCATAGCCTTTGTCACAAGATGTTCATAAAAGATGCAGCCGTCATTTGAGACAACTTCCAGGAGAGTTTGGGAATTCTCAGGCTCTGCATTCATCTGCTTTGGGGAAAGAGAAGCAGGTTTGCTCTTTTCCAAACTAATTCCCTGCTCTGAGGCCTGAAAGGTCGGGATGAGGCGACAGCAACAAAGGGAAAAAGCATCGACCTAGAACAAGATGCTGCCATCAGAGCTCCCCCAGGAGTAATCAGAAATAATTAGATAATGTATTTAAATTGTCTTTTTTTTCTTAGCCAAACAACATACAAAGAGACTCAGCAGTGAATCACCCCCCGCTCAAAACCCCCCAAATGTCCCCAAAGCTCCTGCAGAAAGGTGCTCTGGGCAGCAGCTGGGGCAGGGACAAAGGGACAGGGACCCTCTGGGGGTGGCAGACAAAGCAGCCAAAGGCTTTCACCCCCCAGCCAAAGCCCCTCGAAAGAAAAGAGCTGAAAAGTCCTGCCCTTGAAGGCCCCAAAGGGTCAAAGGAAACTTCTCTTTCTTCTGTAAATGAGGAGAGAGGGGGGAAAAATCCCACCCTTGGATTTGGGGCTGGCAGGGGGATGTCACCCACCGAAGTCACCCAGACCCCCTGGGCACAGGGTGCAGAGTTTGGGGTTATTTCCTCCCCTTTGTATAGAAAGGAAAAGCACTTTTACATAAACCCAAGGGAAAATACACAACAGCTCACTGCAAACTCAGTGGCCAAGTACCATTCCCTGAGCCCAGTGCTGCTGTAATGCCTCAAATAAAATAAAGAGTTAAGTCAAATCAAATGCCCTTCGGCTCTAGGCTGTGCATTCCCATCCCCTGCACCACAGCTCGCTGTGTCGGGGAGCCACGATGCCAAAAAGCCTTTGTGCCCCCCAAAAAACTGAGCATCCCCCCCCTTTTGGGGTGAGCAAATCCAGGAGGGGAAGACAGAGGGATTGGGGAGCCAAGAAGCCAAAAAGCCTTTGTACCCCCAAAAAACTGAGCATCTCCCCCTTTCAGGGTGAGCAAATCCAGGAGGGGAAGGCAGAGGGACTGGGGAGCCAAGAAGCCAAAAACCCTTTGTACCCCCAAAAAACTGAGCATCCCCCCCTTTCATGGTGAGCAAATCCAGGAGGGGGACTGGGGCACAGCCTTGGGATGCTGGGGGTGCCTGCAGGGAGGAAAACAAGGTGAAGCTCAGGAATGAGATGCCAGTGCTAGCGAGGCTCCTCTCCTGCAGCACTGGGATCTGCAGCTCCCAAGGGTTTATGGCTGAAATGCTGCAAGTGGCAAGCGGCTCGGCTGGCCCCTATTTTTAGTGGAGCAGCCAGTGGCAGTGGGGGAAAGAAGATTATTCCTGCCTGCTGAGGAGCCCAAAGGGAATTTGCAGGATCCCCTGGTCACACACAAGCAGCCCCCACGCAGCAGACACGCAGCACGGAGCCTCGCCGGCCTCACAGCCCTGGGAGTTGGCACAGAAAGTCCAGACCTGGAGGTTTGGGCAGGGAGGGGAAGCGGCAAAAGATGGAAAAGGGAGTTGAATTAATGCTGATGATGCAGCTCAGGGGTGTGTGTGGTCCCACTGGTGATGGGTACTTGGCTTGGGGACCCCAGCACAGCCTCGGGGGCTTTGCCCAGGGACCCCAGGGCTGTGTTGGGGTCTCTCTTGGGGACCTGGCACAGCTCTGGCACCTCTTCCTGGGAACCCTGGCACAGCCCCAGAGATCCCAGCACAGGTCAGGCACCTCTCCCCAGGGACCCCAGCACAGCCAGCACAGCCCTGGGAACTCCAGCACAGCCCTGAGGTCCTTTCCCAGAGACCCCAAAGATGGTCTCAAGAATCTCTCCTTGGGGACCCTGGTACAGCCCTGGCACCTCTTCCTGGAGACCCCCACACAGCCCCAGGGTGGGGACCATGGAGACCCCGGCATAATCCCAAGCACCTCTCCCTGGGGACCCTGGCACAGTCCCAAGGGGTCTCTCCTTGGGGACCCTGGCACAGCCTCAAGGGTCTGTCCCCAAGGACCTCAGCACTGCCCCAAGGGTCTGTCCCCAGGGACCCCAGCACAGCCTCAGGGGTCTGTCCCCAGGGACCCCAGCACTGTCCCAAGGGGTCTGTCCCCAAGGCCCCAGCACTGCCCTGAGGGGTCTCTCTGTGACGACCCCAGCACTGCCCCAAGGGGTCTGTCCCCAGGGATCCCAGCACAGCTTTAGGGGTCTGTCCCCAGGACCCCAGCACAACCCCAGGGCTCTGTCCCCAGGGACCCCAGCACTGCCCCAGGGGTCTCTCTGTGCTGACCCCAGCACAGCTTTAGGGGTCTGTCCCCAGGGACCCTGGC
>JAWWMO010000040.1:2471446-2486637 GCA_035047845.1 Dendrocincla fuliginosa
AAAACCAGTCGCTGGTTTAAAGCTAAACCCAGACTGCCCAGACTTCTCCATCCCTAAGGGGTTAATCCATTCCCACCCTTCTATCTGGTGGACAAGATGCTCCTCCAGATGTGCCACTAACCCCCCAAAAACCCCTCTGCCACCCAGCCTGGCCGGCTAGGGCTGGCTTCCCAAATTTCCTGGGGTGCCTGTGCCACGGGGAGTGGCAGCTCCATTTAAGATTCCCTCCCAGCGCTGCAAAGCACCTTGAAAGGTCGCCGAGCGCTCTCATCTCCCCCGCTCCATCCCCAGCGCCGCAGCGGACGGAAGGGAACGCATTGAGCTGGACGGGAACCGCGCCGGTCCCTCTGCGTGTGAAATAATCCCTCAGCACCCCTCGCCAGCCTCCTTTGCCATGGGAACGCTTGGGAATCTCACCTACCTATTGCAAGGCGAGCCAGGGCTGGAGAGGGTTTCAATGCCAGCCCTGCTCCCCTGGGATGGAACCAAAGGCTGCACCGGGAGCTGCGGAGCGCCGAGCCGGCACGCAACATCAAACACCTCCGTGTGGAAGTCAACGCAAAGCCCGTGCCCATTACCGAACTCATTAAAGACAGGGAGACTTTGTAACATACTCTAATCTTTAATATTCATAGCCCGCCTCATTTGCATAGCATGCCATAAATAGTTGGAGCAGAGGTAAAACACAAAGCGCTCCACTTGCATTTCTAATTACGCCTAAAATCAAATGTAAATCACAACACAGCCAAAGACACTGAAAATATTAAATTTGCTGGCGCTCGGTTAAAAATCTTTTAAAAAAAAAAAAATAAAGAAGAAAAACCCAACCACGAACCACACGAACAAACCCAATTATCCTAAAAATGACAAATCAAAGGGGCTCACGATGACACTGCTTAAGGAGAGGGGACGACACATCCCAGCCCTGGTGATTGGAGCACTTGGGCCATGACCCCCTGGGAATGTCCCCAAACCCACCCCCAAAAACCTGCCTTTCCCACCCCATCAGGGCTGCAGCCGCTCCTTTAACCTTGGTCTTTGAAGGAACAAGAGGAGCCCTTCCCTCTGGGGCGCCCAGGAAAGCTGATCCCCAGCAAAGGAGGAGAATCCGAGGAATCAGCTCGGATGTGAACCTGTGCCCTGGAGTTGGGTGGGCTGCAGGGAGGGATTCAGGAGGGAGAGTGGTCCTGGGACTGGGAGCTGCTCCATCCCAAGGTTTAATGAGAAAAAGGGGTGTTTTGGGGTGCTGGCATGTGCAGAGGGAAGGGATTGTTTCTGCTCACAGCGTACCAAACCATGCTGGGGCAGCACAGGGTGTTTTTCTCTGCTCTGTTTTCTCCTGAGATGTGGAAGAGCCCTGGGGGACTTTCACAGCACCCTCTGGCATCAGTCCTGTCAGGATGGGCTCAAGATCCCGCTCAGCTCCTGGGGATGTTATCCAGTGGAAAGACTCGTGTGCTCTCCAGATACATCCCAAATATTATCACCTAATTTAGGAGCTGCAGCAAATTCACCTGCCTCCTCTGGAAAGGATCCTGTGTGGGGCTGGTAAAGGCTCGTGGGACTTCAGTCCCCATCCACCACGATCCTGGAGGATTGGTTTCCACAACAACTCCCAATTTATCAACCTTTAGGGAAAAGTGTGGTGCTGCTGCAGCTCAGGACAGGCAGCCAGGCTGCACTCAGGGGGCAAACAGGGATGAGCTCTGATGTCCTCACCTGCACAAAAATCACTCCCAAAATCACAGAGGTATCAGAAGACTTTATACCTCAACATCCTTGGAGAAAAAGTGTTATTAGTTACATGACTGTCAGTGGCACCAATGATTTCCCTTGGCCAACTTGCTTCTGCATCAGGCACCATAAAATCCCCTCGATTCTATGGAAATCCATCACTATGACCTCATGAAAATGCACATTTTTAGTTGAAGAGCAGCCCCAACCCAGCCCTGGCCCTGCTGCCACACTCCTGTCCCTCCCCTCCTCACCCACCACACTCATCCAGCACTGCTCTTCCCAGGGAGCTCAACACCCACCCAACCTTCACCCCTCTCCCTGCTCCTCCTCTTCCTCTCCCAAGAAGCCACTCACAACACAGAGGTTCAGCATCCACGGGACTCAAACCAAAGTTCTACAGATTTACACCCAAAGATTTAATTAAAATCAAATGAACTGAATTTGACAGAACCAGGACAAACCCCCCCACCTTTTGGGAAGGCACCCTGGCCCAGCAGAGGAACAGGGACCGAGGTGGGCTGGATCCCACATGGCATGGCCAGATCCATTCCCACTTACCTTCCCCTTCCCACTGGGAGCTCCAGCTGCACAAACCCACCAGATCTCAATGAAAGGCTTTTGTGGGTGGCTGTCCCCGGGGAAAAACACATTTTTAAGTCACTTGCACTGACTGATTTTGAAAAGAGAGTTAAAAATCACCAAGGGGAGCCGGGCACCCGGCACTGCTCTGTGCCAGCACCTCTCCCCTCTGAGGCTCCTCCTGTTTCACAAAAGGCTTAAAGAGGCTTCTGACAATGAAAAGTGGAAAGAAATTAAACCCCCCCCCATGTTTATCAACCCCATGTTCTGCTCCTACTTGCACACTGGGTTTCCAGGGTCCCCAAATCCCATCAGAGAGCGGGTCCGGGGACTCATGAGAGGGTCCTCCCTGGAGCTCCAGCTCATCCTGCCCCTCTCCAGACTCGTGTCCAGCTCCACAGCATCACAGCAGCTCTAAGGAAGAGTTCAAAGGTCTTTTCTGCAATCTCAACTTCCAAAGAATTCCGGAGACGTCCTGAAGTTTTACCCCCCAAAGGTGAGCGGGCGCTCCGTGCCCCCCGGGCACGCCGGGGGAGAAGTGAAAGCGAGCTGCTCGCAGCCTGCACAGCTCTGCTGCTCTCCCTGTGCACCCTGGCATCCTGCCCAGACCTATTTTTAAGCCCATTTACTAGAAATCCCACAAATTAAAGGAAATACGGATAATGTTGTAAGAATCCTTTGGGCCAAATAAAAGCTGCACATAATTTTCCTTGTGCATCAGAGTAAGATCCTTAACCACAAACCCCAGATTTCCCCAAAGCTCTTTTGCAACAGCGAGAGAGAATCTTGTTTTGTAAAAAGTTGCTTTGATTCACTCCTGGATTACAGGAGGGAGAGCGGCGGCTCCGCTGCCTCCCGGCCAGACCCAGCAGGGATTGCTGTTATGAAACACAAAGGTGTTGGGAGAACACCAAGAAATGAAACATCCCCAGCTCTGCAACAGGGGCTGCGAGGACAGCAAGGCACAAAGTGCTGTGGGGAGAAGCTGAGCAGGGGGATTGGGGGGTTTTTAATCTGTAGAGGAGGTTTATCTGCGAGCTCCTTTCCAAGTGTGTGGTCGTGGTGCTCAGGAAAAGGTCAACCTGCTGGGAAGCCTCCTCCTTGAGCACCCCATCCATCCTGGGGAAATTCCTGCTTGGTGCACTCCAACCCCAGCCCTGAGAAACCCTGATCACCTTGTTTGGACAGTCCAGCAAGTAAGGAGCTCCCCAAAACTCATGTCACCTGCCCTCGTGCCAAAACCTGCCCTGTTGCAGTCACCACAAACCTGCTCCTGCATCTCCAGCCCCATTCCCAACTGCATCCCAGAGCTGGGGGGGGCTGGGGGTGCTGCCCACCTGCACCCCAGGGCAGGGGCAGGATGGGGCCCATGGATGTTGTGCATCACACCAGCCCCAGTGATGGGTCTCCACAGCACCTCCTCAGGGAGCTGAGGAGAAACAGTGATTTTATACAAAAATAAATCTGTGCTCTTTATCTCTGCACTTCAGCAGCCACAGTGGGGTCTCTCGTGGGGTGAGCACAAGGGAAGGGGAGTGCAGGAAATAAAGGAGCATCCAACTGCAGGGGGGCTTTGGGAAGGAGGGATGAGCCTGCACTTTATGCAGCATCCACAGTCTGAACAATGCAAAGACTTCAAATAAACTCCAGTAACAGCTCTTGTACTGTGCCAGGATTAAAAAGAAACCAACAACCAGACACATTTCACTACAACTCATCAGATGAGCAGGAACAGCCCCAAAACATAAGGGTAAAAGCAGCATTTGTGGTTAGTCCTGGTGGGCAGGGGACGAGGGGAAGGTGCTTCCCTTTCAGCAGCGATGGCCAAGCAATCCCCATCCAGACTGACTCTCCCTTCACTCTTCTTCATCCCCACCACTTGCTTAAAATGTCTTCCTCACAAACACCTCAGCTTCCTAAAAAGAACAAGAATCATGCAGGGGAATAACCACTTCTATCCTCCAAGCACACGGGCCTGAACAGTTAAAACACGCCACTTTGGGAACTTCTCCAAGATTTATATGTTTTGCATGGAAAGCAAATGTTGTGGGGTGTTTTTTTTCCAGCCTGGGAAAATATTTAAGTGCTAAGTTTCTGAAGCCAAGCCCGTTTATTCCTGGTTTCTGCTGCTGCTCAGACAGAATCCAATCAGTGATTGAAGCAGCAGTGGGGGATGCGGCGCTGGCCAACGCCACGAGCCCTCCACCCTGGGCTGTGCCCGCACGGGGCTCCAGGAATTCTGCCCCCCAAATGGGTTTTCTCCATGGCACAGGATGGCAGGAGTGGCTGAAGGATGGTCACCCCTCCCCTGGAGCATCCTGAGGCCGGGCAGTGAAGGAGAGAGCTGCAGGTTCCCTTCCAGCCCCACCAGGTCATCGCCCTCGCGCTTTTCGACACAGCCAGAGCCTTTTCACAGCGACTCTCTGGGAGAAACAGCAACCCTTGATTTGCATTTTCATGTGTACTGGCCCATTTTCCCAAAGTGCTGCCTTCCCTGTGTGCAGAGGGAAGCTCCTCCCTGCCCTCCCAGCTCAGAGCAGCTCCCAGCTCCGTCAGCGCCACTGGGACCAGTCCCCCGAGCCAAGGCAGTCCTGCCCCATCCCTGGAGTGTCCCAGGCCAGGCTGGACAGGGCTTGGAGCACCCCGGGCCAGTGGAAGGTGTCCCTGCCCATGGCAGGGGGTGGAACTGGGGGATCTTTAAGGTCCCTCCCAACCCAAACTGTTCTGGAATTCTACAACCCCCTGACATCTGTTCAACCCTGAGCCTCAACCACTTGCTCAGACCTGGAGACTTTCCACCCCAGACACGGGGCCTTTCAGCTTTTTCTGCAGCAAGACAGCAAGTGATTTGCCTCTCTTTTTCCATTTCTCTGTGCATTTTTGCAAATCTTTCTGGCCAGTTAAACCAGAGCCATCCCGATTGCGAAAGGCAGGAAATTTGCTGCAACGCTCTGTAACTCTGCAAGGCAATTAGCCAAAACCTCACACAAATGGGCTTTTTTTGCCACCCCGTTCTAACCACCAGGCATTAACCCATTTTCTTAGCAAACAACATCTGCTGAAATAACTTCCTAATCTAGCAGCAGGCATGGAAAAAACCCCACTGCAGTATCTCCAACCCATGGTAAAGAGAATGTGCTGATTTGTCCCACTCAGAGGGTACTGACTGGGCCCAGCTGAGCCAAAGGTCCTCACACAGACCCTTTTCCCTGAAATACTCATTAACTGGTCAGCAAAAGTGAGAGGGTTGAAGTTTTCCCTGGGGAATTTATATGCCTTAAGGACAGGGGTGATGGTGGAGCAAACCCTGGGGGCTTTGCAGTGGCATTTGCATCCCTGAATGTGTGGTGGGCTCTGAAATCCTTGGAGCTTGGTATTTAAGAAGAGACTGATGTGTCTCTTAGTGCCATGGTCCAGTTGGTGAGGTGGTGTTGGGTCACAGGTTGGATTCCATGACCTCAGAGGTGTTTTCCAACCTCCCTGATGCTGTGAATGAACCAGGGCACAGGCAGGACAGCACCTGGGTATCACTGGCAAGAACAAACCACTGGGCAATAAAGCAGCAGTTTCCATTTCCTACCCCACATTTCCACAGCTTTTCTTCCTGAGAAGATGCCAACCTAGAGCAAAAACTGAGCTCCATGACTTGCCCAAGGAAACAGCTATCACAGAGAGACAAACTGAGGCAGAGCAGGATAACACACCCAACATCTCACAGTAAACCACTAAACTCTCCATACTTTCCCTTATTCCAGATTAAAAGAGCAGCTCCTCTTCTGGGCCACTTGTTGTAACTCATTTCCTCCCTTCCTCTCTGCCCCTGCTTCCTCCCCCATCCTGAAAACCCAATAAAATAAAATAAAAAGCTTCCTTTTGGGAACGTGGCAGCAATAACACCTCTCCCATCTGTTGCTAAGTCCAAGGACCTTTTTCCAAGGCAGGAAAGAGGTTGGAAAGCTGCAAGGGAGTCAAGTGTTTGCATGGCTTTAGTGAGAAATGAAATCCAGCTTTAAACACAGTAAATCGGAGACTATTCTGAATCACCTCTTGAATTTTTTAATGCTACTCCTGGGAGCACTGAAGGTAAATATGTTAATTTGACTTCAATCATGGTGCAGGGAAAAAAAAAAGCAGCACACTGTATTAGTTTAGGGTACCAGGTCTTAAAACTATTCATGCATTTCTGCATATTTTATACTCAGCAAATAAAGTTCCAAGGTTCTATAAGGAGGCTGTGAAATTATTCTGAGTAAGCAATAATGAGCTGTGCATTATATAAGGCTGATACTAATGGTAATCTATTATTAAAATTTAAGAGTTAGAGCAGCTACACAGAGTCCAACAGCGGGTCTTCCTCTCTAGGAAGGGAAAGAAGCACCTGGAGGAGGGAGGTTGGTCAGGCAGTGGAGTTTTGGGAGATACTCTCCAGCCAAGCTGCACCCCAGGTCCTTGGCATGATCTCCCCCATGTCCCCCTAATTAACTCTTCCACAGGTACCACCACCCCAACCCCATCCCACTGCACAGCCACGACCCCAGGTCATGCCAGGTTCGTGTTCCCAGCGTGGCCAGTTCTCTGCCTGATGTCTGAGCGTAACAGATCTCCCAAAATGCCATAAAAAATTAACAGGGTTTCAGGTTTGTACATCTCAGTGAGCCCCAGGGTGAGCCTGACCCTTGATTCCTGCTGAGATGCCCCACTTTGGCTGCACGGAGGGCAGGGATGTGACCACTAAACCCAAGGTGCTTTTCCTCCCTGTGTCTGTGCTCCTGCCCAAATCTCCTCCAGGACCTCCAAAGCAGCACCACCACATCCAGGGTGGATACATGGACCATGTCAGTATTCAGAGGTACAAGGAAAGAGGCAGCATCACATCCCAGCAACCCAGCCTAGTGGAAGGTGTCCCTGCCCGTGGCAGAGGGGTTGGAATCAGATGAGCTTTAAGGTCCCTTCCAACCCAACCCTATGATTCTCTGATGCTCAGCACATTCAAGCCAAACTTTGCCTGATGCTAGTAAGGACCAGACCTGCTCTGGCCCCTTCCCAGTCCCACTTCTTCCTAGAGTTAGATGCTTTTCAGGGGACTGAAGCTTCAGGACTCATCCCAGCGAGCGCTGCAGATTTTAAGGACAAATCCTCATCTCCTGCAACATCCCCTCTCGGCGCTGCTGTGAGAGAAACAAACAGCAAAAAGCCCAGAGTTTGGCTCATTTTCCTCCTTCCTACATCTTCTGGTGAGAACCAAAGGAGTCTCTGGGGGTTGGAAATCTGCATCTGACAAACTCATACAGAAATAGGCACATCAGTGAGGGACCAAGGTGTCTCCACACTCAACCTGCTGCAGCTCTGTCTCACAGGGCTCAGGGACCCTGAACATGCCTGTGAACGTGCTGGTCTCACCTCATCCCCTGCCACTTGGAGGAAAATGCTCCCCTGCTTTGCAGGAAATGCAGAATGAAACTTCTGCTGCATTTCAGGGCATGTTGCCAGCATGAGGCCAAGTGCCTTTTTTATTTCAAGTGAAACTTTGCAGTGAGTGCAGATCCCGAAGGCAACGTTCTGCCCAAACCAAAGGATAATGAAGCATAATAATTCCAGGAGAAACAAACTTCATCTGAGACCTTTCTGCACTGGGAAAGACCTGAAACAACAATGCTCTCGAGGCTGAACAAGGCGCTGGGAAGGAAACCAAAGCAGAAAGGATGGAGCAGGTCAGATGTGCTGGTTTTTTGTGGCACCCACCCCCTGTGCCTGCCCATTCCCTGCTGCATCACACCTAGCTGGGCTGAAGGAGTTAACAGCTCCTCTGGGACAGTAAGAGGAGAAGGGAGTTAGTCATCTCGGCATGTCCGGATCGGTATGAACCGGGAGCTGCCTATGAATGAAGTTGCCTTGGAGATGCAGCCAAAACCAATGACCAGATATTAACTTTTCACATCAGGCTGCCAAGGCAGGCAGAACATGTGAAACCAGCAGGACAGCTTCCAGCAGAGGTGGCAGCACCCAGACACGACGTGAGGGACCCCCCCGAGCCTCCCTGGAGAAGCAAAACCCTGCAGTGTCTTTGCTCAAGAGGCAGGAGGAATTTCCCCTTGCAAAGCCAAGCCTGGCAACAAAACCCTGCTCTGGGACCTTATGGAATGGGTAATTAGTGCCCAGATGCAAGATGGTGCCTTCCCTTGGTCTAATTTCACAGCTGATATTAAAGATATCAGCACCAAGCTCCTTAATTCTTTCCGGAATGAGCTTCATAAGCAGAAAAAACTGCTATGGGCACCTTATCTGTGGCAGCCCAAAGGAGACGTCATGAAACAAACCCATTAACAGGGAGTTCAAAGGCTCACACGCCCGCCTAACCCCAGCACTTCACCTGCCCTGCCAAGGGCAGCTCTGCAGGTCGGGGAGCAGGAAGGAGAGCATGTTCTGGCCATCTGCTGGCTCCCAGCACAGTCACTCAGCTGCAGGAAGCTCAGCTCCCAGCAGAGGTTTCTCAAGCTCAGCTCAGAGCAAAGTGGCTCCTCCAGGGTGTTCCTGCCTCCAGTGAAGGTGCCCAGCCCACTTGCCAAGGGGGCTGTGGCAGGAGGACAGCAGGTGACCAAGGAGAAGGCAGCAGGATGCACCAGCTAAGCCCATGGGTGAAAATCACCTCACCTGGACCTCACCTCCCTCCAACCTCACTGGAGCACCGACCCCTGGAAAGAAAGGGCTTTTCAACCTCCACAAGGCTTGCTCTGCACGAGATAAATCGGGGCATGATGGGATAAATCAAACATCACCCACTGCTGGAGAACACACACCCTACCCTCAATGGGTATATCCCAACCCCCTCTTCCTAAGCCAAGGGCCAGCCTCGGGTGAGGAATATCTCATTTTCAGGCCCTGCAGTGAACTCCACTGCAGCTCACACAGGGAATGACTCCCAGGAGAGCCACGAGCCTCCATCCCTGCCGTGCTGGACACAAAGCCCAGCCCCAGCCCCACCTCCACGGCCCCACCAGCGACAAACAGGCCAGCAAACCACCCCCAGGCTACTGGGGACACCACAGAGCTCCCTGCTTGGAGCAGCAGGAGATGAAATGGCCATCTCTGCATCTGAGCAAATGCTCCTTGCCATCCACACAGCAGCCCCTTGGTATTTTTCCCCAGAAGGAAAAACAGAAGATGCTTTCCATAAGCAGACGATTTCAGCAGCTAATTTTACCATCACTTATGGTCGACTTTATGACTAAGATTTCATGCTGACTATATTAATCCTGTCAAATTTCAGAGTGAGAGAGAAATGATACTGTATATTTTATGGCTGCAATAACTTCTAAGCCATTAGACATGCATGCTGACATGAAAGTAATCAAATTGATTTTTTCCTATTACAATGAAGAACTTTGTATGAGCAAATAGTCTTGCTGGCACGGGAATGAAAGGCCAAGAAGCCTGTGCTCGCTCAGGAAATTAGGAAATTGCCACCAGCCATCGTTCAGAAACTCGAGCTTTCTGCTTACTCACATTTTATTGCCACCAAAGCTGAAAGGAACATGTTAGTCAATGGAACGACCAACAAAAGCCAATGTGAGGGATAATCAGAGGGGTTTGAAGCCATGGGAAATACTGCAGAAGCTGCAGTTAATGGATTTCCCAGCATTAAAGGCTCCCCTGGGCCTTTTTTAACCTCGTCAGACTCAGGGTCCCTCACCCAGGGCAGCTCCCTGGCCACGTCTCCAGGGGTTGGGTGCAAAGCCACAACAGGCTGGAGTGGTTTTAGAGGAGTTTTGGCAAGTCCTGGAAAAGTGGAAGTACAGACTCAATGAGAAACCCCCCGTGCCAGAGGTCAGCTGAGAAAGCAGCTTTGTTTTCAGCTCAGCCTCTGCTCCTTCTCCTCTGCAGGAAGCAGAGGAAGAATCACCTAAATAATCCTCTAAAAGTTAAGAGTCCATTAATTATAAATTCCACGGGCTTAGTGTTTTCTTGGGGTTTTACACTGGAAACCAGGGTGCCCTTCTTTGACTCTGACTACCTAAAACTCCAGTTTAAAACCCTTTAATCTGATGTTTGTCAAGCTCTAAAGAAAGTCAGGCCAAAATGGGGCCGTGCTGGGCAGACAAGTGGCAGGGCAGAGGTGACAATCCAGGGTGTCCCCTGCCACGTGCAGGACCCTCCCCATGCCAGGGACTCTGCAAGCCAGGCCTTGTAGGGACGGGCAGACCGGTCTGAAAACCTGCCAGGTGCCAAAACCCGTGCAAACCTGTCTCCTTGGCATGATGGGTGAGGACTTGTCGGGTGGGAGAGGACAAGATCAACCAGAGGCAATTCAGTGCTGATAACACAAGTCACAGACTTAGCCAGCACCCTGGGGCACAGCCAGGGCTCTTCTGCAGCCACCACAGCCTCAGATTTTCTGTTCATTATCGATACCTTTTGGTAGACTGTTGATATCAGTCATTAAATAAAGTCAGGCCGTTCAAACCAAGCAACCTGCACGGCAAATACTTGCACAGGGATGTGGCAGAGATGTAAAAAGGCTCCAAGGAAGCTCTGTGTGTGTATGAACATCTCTGGTATGTATACAGACACATATATCTAGGCATATGTTGGGTTAGCAAAAGAATTGCTGATTTAACATGAAGTCAGTTGCAATTCAAAATGCTTTGATGGCTCTCTCTCAAAAACATTTATTTTTGGTTGTTTTTTTCTATGTGGCATTTGTGGGGTTTTTTTAAATAAAAAGAGCTTAGAAATACAGAACCCTAAACACACAACTACATGGATCACCTCAACCAAGACTTGCTAAATGCCAGTTTTAGTGAACTCCAATTTCAGTGAATTCCTTTGTCCTACCACACCAGATATTTGTAAAGTCATCAGCACTGTCCTGCATCCAAACATGCAAAATGTCTGCACACACGTTATTAAATAAAATAAACTAACTTCTTGGATCACTCTTACAGATTTTTTCCCCTTTAAATTAGAATCAAGGCCAATTTAAGATTTCACAACTGCAAGTTCACCAAGACACCCATTTGCAGCCATAAACCTCTTGCTGCAAACCCACATAGATGCACTTTGCTATCAATTTCTTACCTTGCAGGACCCAAACCAAACCAGCTGTGACTTTGCCATCGTGTCTTTTAGGAGGGGAGAGCTCTGCCCAAGCAGGGCATGTGTGTCCCTGCCCACATTCCTCTGCAGGGAGGGCAGCACTCAGCACCCTGTGCCTCCAGCACCTCCTGCACTCCTGGCCCTGCCACGGACACCGAGGCAAGGGATGGGCTTGGGGTGACACTCCCAGCCATGCTGGGGGACAGGGACATCTTATTGCTACAGCTCCAGCCACCAGAACCATAAGAGTCATGGAATGGTTTGGGTTGGAAGGGACCTTAAGGATCATCTCGTTCCAACCTCCTGCCGTGGGCAGGGACACCTTGCATTAGACCAAGGTGCTCCATCCAACCTGGCCTTAAGGAAACAGGGCTGGTTTTGTTTGGTTGGGCTTTTGTTGTTGTTCTGGGGTTTTGTTGTTCTTTGGGGTTTCCCTGTATTTTGGTTTTTTTAAGCAGATATAAGCAAAACTCTCCCCAAACAAAAAACCCCAAGTCAAAGCCCGTTCCAGAGCACCAAACCCCGTCACCAGCACCGACCAAATGGGTCTGTTGGGCTGTCCTTGAGATTCCGGAGGATCCCAGCTCGGGACTCGGTGCCCAGAGGAGGGTGACCAGTGACCCACCATCCACCACCACCTCCAGGAAACAGCGAATCCCTTTAACCAAACCCCAAAAAACTCTGCTTTCAAGCCATCCCCCAACCCTGCCAACCCCCAGTTTGGCCAAGGTAGGAGAAGCCCCCTGGGAGAGGTGGCGAACAACATCCATCCATGAGTTTCTCCTGACCTGACGGGGATTGCCATGACAACCCCCCTCGGATGCTCCAAACATGGATAGATTCGTTTGCACAAGTGTGATGGGGAATAATTAGAGCGAGATTCCCCGAGCTGGGCAGTCACAGCCGTGCCGAGTGCCGAGTTCCAAGGGAAGCAGCCTCCAATTTCAATGTAAAAAAGAGAACCGACAACACTCTTTAGAGCCGCGTGACCTAATTCATTATAAAGGATGTCAGTTAGCAAACCTTTTAAATAAAACATTAAGCTAGAGGTAATTTGAAGCCTTGTGGATTTTGTTTTACTCAATTATTTTCTAATGCTTCAACTTCAAGAATAAATATGCAGAAATCAAAAAAAAAAAGAGAGAGAGAGAGAGAGAGAGGAATACTGAGGGTTTCATTTAATTCTTTTTCAAAAGAAATGAAGACATTCATACTAAACCAAAATACCCTCAGCCAAGGCAGACTTTTAATTAAAACTTTTACGTCCTACAAGATTCTTCAAGGTTAGAATATCTGCTCCCACATCATGAGGCAGCATCACACTGCAGAAGGGTGAGCCTGGAACTCACATCCAAATAACCTGTGCTGTGTATTGGTAGAACTTATATCCAAGATACACACTCACAAATTAAACTAGGTCTGAGCATTATTCTTTTCCCTTCCCCCCAGTTTCCATAACCAGCTGCAATTTTCACTCTGTTGGGAAGAGTTTCCCTCCAAGCAGACACAGAGGCAGCAGAAGATCGTGCTGGCCTCTGCTTTGGTTTGTTATTAATGCCTGCTTTGGTTTGTTATTAATGCCTGGTGGGGAGAACGTGGTTGCAGTGAGGCAGGTGGGAACAGAAAACCTGGAGAGCACTAAAGAATAAAAGCTACTGTGGGTATGAGAGGTCTGAAATGAGGTTAATTGGGAAAAGGGGGAAAACAAAGGGAATCACAGAACCCCAGAATGGTTTGGGTTAGAAGGGACCTTAAAGCCCATCTCATTTCACCTCCTGCCATGGTCAGGGACACCTTCCACTGGCCCAGGTTGCTCCAAACCCCATCCAATCTGGCCTTGGACACTTCCAGGGATGGGGCAGCCACAGCTTCTCTGGAAGGAGCTTGTGAGGAGCACTGTGAATGCTCTTCTAAGCAATACTATAAAACTCAAAGAAACACGGTCAGAAGAAGATGCCCTTGGAAGCAAAACAAATACAAAGTTTAGAGCTAAATGTCTGATCAGTATTTGGTAGTATCACCCTTTTCAAGAAGGTACCAAAAGAGATTTGCAGGGATGTGTCTATCACTGCTCCACCAGCAGGTCTGAGCTACGAAACATTCCAGAAACAAAGAAACCCAGAAGATAAAAAATTTCCTTTCCACCACCCTGTTTAGAATAAAGCACCTCCCTACTTTGATTCCTCCTTCCACGCAATCTTTAAAAAAATAAAAAGTCACATTTTCCCAGTAACTCATCCATGGGTTCCGTTTTCCACCAGCAGCTCCCTCTGGGATGGAGTTTGACCCTGGGAGATGCCAAGGGCCTGCCTGGGAAGCAAAAGGCAGAGCCAACTCATGTAATCCCTCCCTGCTCTAATTATCACACCCCAACCACACCCTGGGGCCACTTTCGGGGTGTTAAAAAGTTCTCGGTGTCACCCCAGACTGGTATTTGGTGCCGGGAGAAGGTGTGAAGGGTGGAATTCGTGGGGCACATCACACCCACCCCGCTCACACCAAGAGCTCCTTTTCAAGACACAAAACTCCAGCTAAATCCACTTCTCTGCAGCAGAGAATAACCAAGGATCAGTATTCCCCCAGTCAGAACAGGGAAACCCTGCAGCTACAGGGGCAGTCACTCAGGGCTGCAGCACCCAGCCTAAGGTGCTTGACGAATGCTAACTACGACTTCCAGCTTATTTATCTCATTTGCTTTGATTTTTAAAGATTGAGTTATCTAACCAGACACCAAAAAAAAAAAAAAAAGAGCCTGAAAAGTTCCCATCTCAGTGAAACCTCGCCCTGCCATTTTACCATGCTGTAATTCAATCTGCATGTCTGAATATTACTGACTTTTCTCGATCAGATTTGTATTGAGAAAAGCCTTAAAAAAAGTCAGGACAGAAGGTGCATTTTTCTAAAATGGTGTTAAGTGCCTGGAAAAGGGGGCTCTGCAGCAAATGAGCCCTTCCAAATCCGCCTGCGAAGCACAGCCTGCATATATTTTAGTCATTTACAATATTTATTAGGGTCTATTTTTGTCAATCAATCTGTAACAAGAGCAGAAGAGCCGATACCTATAAGACAACCCGCTCGATTTCAGCACAGTCTGGTTTCTGGGGGAGAAATGGGGCAGCTCTGAACTGATACAGCCAGTTTGCAACACACACAAAAAACACACCGAGCAGGGATGAAGTCAGGGGTGAAACCCTCAGTGACTTCAGCCAGGGCAGGGTTTCCTGCAGGAAGGTGCTGATGCTTGGAGAAAGGCAAGGAAGATGCCAAGGCTGGAGAAAGGGAGGCTCAGGTAAGACCTTCTTGCTCTCTGCACCAAGCTGAAAGGAGGTTGTAGAGATGGGGGTCAGCCTCTCCTCCCAGGTAACAAACAACAGGACAAGAGAAAACAGCCTCAAGCTGTGCCAGGAGAGGTTCAGGATGGACATCAGGAGGAATTTCTTCAGTGAAAGGGTTGTCAATTGGAAGGGACTGTCCAGGGAGGTGGTGGAGTCACTGTTCAAGGAACAACTGGACATGGCACTCAGTGCTCGGGGCTGGGTGACAAGGTGGGGGCCCATCACAGCTTGGGCTCGATCTCAGAGGTCTTTTCCAGGCTCAGTGATTCTGGGATTCTGTGAAGGCTGGGCATCCCTGGGGCAGGACCATCTGTCCCAGCACTGGTGTCTGTGGTCCAGCCCCCATCACTGTCACAGTCCCCTCCTTCGGGATGGTGTCACTGGGGCCAGCGATGCAGGGCTGGGCAGGGCAAGGAATGGGGACTATTGGCCATCTGGGGGGCTGCC
>JAWWMO010000040.1:2486737-2499107 GCA_035047845.1 Dendrocincla fuliginosa
GATGGTGTCACTGGGGCCAGCGATGCAG
Source organism: Dendrocincla fuliginosa (assembly GCA_035047845.1). Taxonomy (NCBI): domain Eukaryota; kingdom Metazoa; phylum Chordata; class Aves; order Passeriformes; family Dendrocolaptidae; genus Dendrocincla; species Dendrocincla fuliginosa. The sequence continues at coordinate 2,486,766 of JAWWMO010000040.1, forward strand.
GGCTGGGCAGGGCAAGGAATGGGGACTATTGGCCATCTGGGGGGCTGCCCTGTAAGGGGCATCTCAGTGTGGGACCTGCCAGGGGCTGCCACCCCAGAGCCACCAGCAAATAATGTGAGAGAGAGAAGAAGAGCTGAGAACTCTGCGAGCCTGCAATCACTGTCAGGACGGATTTGAAACAACGATCTAAGCACAAAACACCTCCCTGTCTATTCCTGAACCCACGAGGTACAACACTCTCCCCCCAGCCCCAGCTCTCGTTTTAAAATTCAGCCTTTATCAGCTTGAGTTGAGCAAATCCAGTGGAAAGGCAGAAATGGATTGTGCTAGTAAGCAGAAAAACTGTTACATCTTCTGAATGTAATTTTGCCAAAAGCCTCTGCACAATTTTTTTTGTCACGCTTTGCATTATGAAGGAAATTTCTTTTTAGAAGAACAGGAGAATGATTTGCATAATATTCTTTGCAAGTTAATATCAGCCTCTGATAATGATCTCTGCATAATGCAAAAACGTTTGAGAAGACTGTTACAACACTAAGTAATCATATTTTAAATTATGTTTCCCTTTATAGAAAGGTGTTGCAAAAACACACAGACATGAAATCTGTCTGTTGAAGTCCCAAGAACCACCTGACCATCTTCCCACTATTCTACTGTTACAGATTGCAACACTGCCTTTCAAAATCTTACAAAACAAATTACACTGCAACAGTCTGGCTTCACAGAAGGCAGAGCTTTTTCCTGTGCTGCTGCTCCAGCACATTACATTTCACAAGAGCCTCTGATGTACTGCTCGGGTTGAGCAAGGACCTGGAAATTAAGCTGTAACACAATTAGATGCACCGCAGCAATTAAGGCGAGTTCTCCCTTCTCTACTCACACCGACACCGAGGGGAGGTGGCAGCACCAGGGCATGCCCCACCTGCCACCAGCTACTGGGGACACTGGTTTGGCTGGGTCATTACTGCTGTGGCCCAGTTGGCTGCAGAGGGGTGTATGGAGGGCTGGGAATTACGGCTGGGATGCCACTGCCACATCCCACCAGGCCAGGTGTCCCCTCTGGCAGCCAGCGAGCCTCCTGAAATCTCTGTGTCTGATGCAGGTAAAGATCTCCACCAAGGCCATCGCTCATGGCTAATTAGGTCAGGAACTAAACTGAAAAGCAGAGGTCCAGGAGGAAGCCATTTATACAAGTATGCCGGGCAACATCCTAATAGATGTGGGCACCAGCGATTTCCCTCAGCCCATCTCCAGCGGGGGATGTGGGTGGGAAGCTAATGCACTTGGATATTAAATACTTAATATGTCACTAAGACTAAACAACCACAACCAAGTGGTTTAAACCTGAGCTAACCTTCCCTGAACTACGAGGGAGAGATTCCTGGGACAGCCCTTGCACAAGGCCATAAAAGAGAGGAGTTGTGCAAGAGGCAAAGAAACTTCCAGACCAACCTATTTCCATCATATAAACGATGGAACAGTCTCAGATGTGGAGGGAAGTGTGGAGCAGGACCCATGGCACAGGCTGTGCTCCCAAGAGCATTGCCAAGCAGTGCCAGCACCAGGAGGTTCCCCAGAGAGCCAGTGTCCCCAGTGTCCCCAGCCTCTGCCCAGGGACCACATGCCCAAAGTACAGATAGTCCAGCCAGTGCTACCCACGCCTCTGACACACACAACAGGGCATCATTCAGCCTCCAGGGTGGGTGGTTCTTCTCCCACCTACAAAGCGAAGCCTAAAATTCAAATATCAGATCTGTGCAGTGGAGGCAAGGAGAAAACAGCCTCTTGGGTGTCAGTGTGAGCTCGCTGAGGCAGCTCAGCTGGGTGTGAAACCATCACAGACACACGGGATCGTTCCCCTCCTCAGCAAGTTTTGGTAACTCGCAGAGTCTGTCCAACCACATCCAGCAACAGGCAAGGAGGACAACAGGGAAAGTTCTCAGATCACAGACCAGCTAATAAGTGTTTCAGGGAGTGTTTCTGCAGACATTCATCCCTTGGTGGCATTGGCTGTCGCAGTGTCATTAGCCCAAGAACAAGCTCAGATGTTTCTGCAGGGTATGCACACACCAGCTGTGCCAACAGATGCTCTGGCACCGTGGGTACAAACCCTCCATCCCCATCCTGGCACACACTGTGGCAGTGTATTTCCAGGTCCCCAGAGCACCCCACCTGGAAGAAAGTTAATCCTCCAACAATCCTCCACCCCATCCCATCCTCTCCTTTTCCTACCTTTTAACAAGTGCCAAGCAGTTCCTCATCCCAGGCTTCTCCAAGTGGCTTTGCCAGCAAATCTCTCCCTTGCTTCCCCAGACTGGCACATCCACCCGTGCTGGTACCACCAGACTGAATTCCCAAGCTCCCTCCCCACCTCCTGACACCCTTCACCTGGATGCCAAGAGGGAAACCCTCTCTGGAGTGCCAGCAGACACTGCAGCCCTCGGCACGTGCGCTCGGGAGATCACGAGGGTGTGGGAACCGCCCGGGGAACCACCTGAACCAAAGAGTTCTGTTGCTAATGCTGCACATGCCACTTTGCACAACCCCCCTGAGGCACACGGGACGAGGTCAGGAGCAGGCTGGAGGGTGGGGAGGGGACGGCCAGACCATTCCAACAGCACTCATCCGTGATGCACAGCCAAGGGAGGCTGCAGGAGCACAGCTCTGCTGGGGCTGGCACTCAGCAGAAACTCGTGTTGCTTTTTAAATACATTGCAACTGAAGTGCTGCAAGAATTTTGGGGAGAAACACCAGTTTGGAGTTGCCAGGGCTGTTCCACAAGGTGAGAAAAAGAACCGACAAATCACGACTTTCACTTTATAAACCCTTACAAAGGAGTAGTAAAGGCCACCAGAATGTTTTTGCTGTTTCCAATCACCTGAAAACCAACATGTGCACTGTAGACAACCCCAGTGGACACAGGCACCACTGGAGTGGCCCTCTGTATTTTGATGGGGGTCAAGTAAAAAGATTAAGCTGGTAGGGGGATGGCCTGGAGCAGACACGCTCAGGCTGCAGGTTCACTTGATTCCTCCATCCCCTCCAAGTCCCACCGAAAGAAGCTCTAAGTCCTCCCTTCTCCATCCTTTCTTGTGCTGAATCCCAATCAGTGAGCAACTACCTGCAGGACACACCTCTCCTAAGGCACTCACAAACAAGGCAACAGCCACTTCGGGATCTTAAAGGGAAGGTCAATGAGGAAAATTCCTAAACTTGATTGTAGAAATATTCATGGAGCCACCACATGGCTCAGGTACCTTCAGCTGCCCTGCTGCAGTGCCCACCAACTCCCAAGGGAATGCAAAGGTGTTTGCCAAAGCCTGGGAAGGGTCTGGAGTGGAGACTGTTGGACAGTCCAGGGAGAGGGATGGACACTCAAGATGCAACCAATCCTGTGCTCCTCTCCAGGCTGGTCCCAGCTGGGGAACAGAATGGGATGGGGTAATTCAGGCTCCTCCCCAAGCCAGTTCATGAACCTTCAAGGATGTGGGACTAGAAATCTTAACACCACCGTGCAAGGATATAAAAGTGCTGCAGTCTGGAAGTAGAAGTGTTGCCACCATCAGCAGGTCTGAAAACCACCCAGAGCCAAGACCCCCAGGCTGATGACACAGGGCTTCCAGCCCTCACTGCCTGACCCCAGAGCAAACCAGCCCTGGGCTCGAAGCTCACATTGCCACACCAAAGCACTACAGGAACACTGAGCTCAATCTACATTTTTATAGTTGCACAAGGAAAAACACCAGGCAAAAAACCAAACACCCAACAGTTGCCTGAAAAAGCAGTTATTAGATTGCTTGAAATGAGCTGAAATGCAATTCCCCCAGACTTTATTGGACTCCTCAGATATTGATCCTGGTGGGCTCGGTCTGCAGCACAGAAATTCACCTTGCTACAAATCCCACCCGTGTGCTGGGTCACAAACATGCACGGGGAATGTCTAGGGTTGCTTTTCCTTGCTCCCTTCTCCCTTGGCCTACAACTGCCAGTGCCCATCAGTAAAATAAGCCAGGAATTCCAGACAGTAGTTCCTTTGTTCCCTGCCTGCACGCCTGCCACCACACGGGGAGATGGAAGAGCACGGGGAGCTCACGCAGGGACGGGAACGTGGGACACATGTCAGAGCTCCCCCCTCCATCCTGGTGGTCTCTGTGATAGTCATCACCTGCCTGCATCTCTGAGGGCTTCTAGGCTAGACCTGCAGGCAGCACTTGTGAGCCTGCCAGCCTTCCTGCTCCCAGGAATTCCCTCCTTGTGCAGGATCCCCGTGGGACTGTAGCATGGGAAGGCAGAGACAGGTCAAACACACCAGGATATTGTTGCTCTGGGGGGTGTTTTCCTTTCCCTTCCTAAAGGCTGTTTAAATTGAGTGGCATAAACACTCTTGGTTTCACCCAAAGGCACAAACACCCCCCCCAGTTCATCCAGCCAGCTGAGCTGGGACATGGACGGGTCACACTCTGGGGAAGGTCTCCCTCACTCCTGTCCTTATTTCATGATTCTGGGTCCTCACCCCAAATTCTCTCAGGTTCTAAACTCATGCCATGCCTTGACACAAAACACCACCACCATAAATTATTTCTTTCCCCACATGAAAAGGGAAGGAAAACAATGAAACCCCAGGCTCTGCAGCGTGCAAAGAGCTGCTCCAGAGCTCCAAGAAAGCACTTCCATCTCCCCGGCCGTCCAACGCCCGCGTCCCTGTGATGCGCTGCCAGCAGCACGCTCTGTGCTTCATGGCTCACTTCACAAGGCATGAGCCCAGCCCCCAGAAACTGCCAGCGTGTTCTCCCGAGCCCTGCAGATGTTCCAGCTCCAGTGAGAGCTCTCTCTTCCCAGAGAGCCCACCAACATCCCTCCCTGCTGCCCTGCCCGCCTGGTGGGGCACGGAGCGCCGGCACGGCGAGCGGAGCGGCTGGGAGACAACAGCTCTGCAGCTTCCACAGGGCTGGTTGGGTTTTCTCCTTTAAAACAAAAAATAAAAAGAAATACAAATTCGTGCTTGCAGCATAAACACGAGCTGGGCTGGTACTCCACTCCTCCCTCAGCGGGATGTGCTCATCCTTCGACTTCCAGCTCATCCGCTCCCGAGGCGCATCCCTGCCTGGACAGCAGCACCCCCACCCTCTCAACAGCTCCAAACCCCATCCCCATCCTGGGAAGGACAGTTGTGTCCTTCCCTAAAGGACCTTCCCTTCTCAATTTATCCAGCATCCCCCAGGAGGTGCAGGAGATGTGGAGTTCTTGGACAGCACAGGCAAAGCTCTGGAGAAGGTGCCCAGGAGCGAGTCTCAGCCCTGGCCTGAGCAGCACAGAGTGTTCTGGATGGGCTGGAGCCTTGGGGCAGCCAAGCACAGCCCATGGCCCTGACAGGACCGTGGCACAGGTCCTGGTTGCTGTCTGATGAGTCAAGAAGTCCCGTTGTTGGCTTCACTACACAGCCTGTGAATTAGTCAATCCTCCTCTTTCGCCTGGGGAGCGGGGGCTGGCCCCACTCCAAATATTGTGTAAGCTGAAAAAGAGCTACTTCAAAAAAAAAAAATAAAAACCCCAACCATTTAAAATGCAGGAATACTCTTTTGGAGGAAGGGGGCAAAGCTGCAGCCATACCAGCAAACGATTCCTTGCTGTTCTCCCCTTCCCTTCCTCCGAGAGCCTTTAAAAGGCTCTGCACCATCCGGCTCACGTTACAGCGGGATCAACCCGAGCGGAGCGTGGGGCTCGTGTCCTGCCCAAGGTCACGGTGACAGCGAGCTGCCACAGGAGCCCAGCACCTCCCCGAGCCCAGCACCTCCCCGAGCCCTGCCCCAGCCTCCAACACCCCCAGTCCCAGTAGCCCCGACCTGCCCCATGGGGAGAACGCAGCACTGGGGAGCGATGGAGCCGTGGGGCTGCTTTTAATGGGGTTCATTTCCATGGATGCCACGCAGAAAGATCACACCACCTTCCCAACTTCCACTTTTTCTCCAAGGATTTTCCCCTCTCCTTCCTTTTCTTCCCCCCCCCAGTTCTTAAAATCCAATTATAGCACGACTCCCTCAGCAGGGGTCAGTGTGGAATAAGAATCGCCCGAGTTAATGGACACGAGACCCAAGAAAGATTAATGCCTAAATGGTTTCAAAAGTTGTACGATGCCGATTTCATTAACATTTTAATTGTAATGTATCTTTTTAATCTTCTTTCACACTAATGGTTTTATATGCTTCAAAAAAAGAAAAAAAACTGCTGACAACAAAAATATCAACATACCAAAATTAACAGACGGAACTGAGTGCTGTAATGGGAACTGAATGAAACGCAGAAAACCGTGTTAATGATGCATTAAGAGTAGAAACCGTGCTCAGACAGGAGTCAAAAATTCAGAGCTACACTTGCATGGCCTGTTTTTGTCTTCCCCAGGTGTTCAGCACGACCCCAGGTGTCTTTCAGCAGGGCTGTGCCGAAGCAATAGCTCCAGCAGCATTACTAAATGCATCAATTTACCCCCAAAAAGGGTGCCTGAAACCTGGAAATGCATCTAATTTCAGCAGGATGATTTAGAGGAGCAGCAGAGTCAGGGGAGGTGGCTGCTGCTGTTGTCCATCACCCCCTTCACTGAATGGCACCCCCTGTTGCTGCTCTGTGGGCTCAGGTGGAACCACAGCAGAACCCACAGACAGCAAAGATGCTGCTGCAGCCACCGTGCAAAATTTTATTTTACTTAATTAGAAGACAATTAAACCTAAGCAATAATGTTTCATTAAGCATGGGCATGTATTGATGGATAAACGGAGGGAGGCACAGAAGGAGAAGATAATTGGGGAGCAGACAAATGAAGTTTCAAACAACTTTGGTTGGTAGAAATGAGGGAGTGAAGCAGCCACTGTCACCTGCCCGTGGGGCTGGGCTGCAGCTCCAGGGGTGATCCAAAAACCACAGCATCCTCCTTCACAGTCCACCAGAACTTGTTAGGAGGGACAAGATTCAGTGAGAGGGATGCAAACCCTCCCCATGACCATCAGCAAATCATAAACTTTACATTTGCAAGGACAACGTGATTCCAACCACAACACAACAACCAAAAAGCACGTTATCCTGCTCAGGTACAGCCCTTTCAGCTGCTGCAGAGCTGAGGCAGGTTTCCAGTGAAGGGACATCTATGAGAGGGGTTATTCCTGTCTGTGGGAGTTTCCTTCCTACAGGATCTCAGCCATGAGCTTTGCTCCCAAGAGAAGCACCTCTCCCAGGAGGGATCTGTGGTCCTCCAGGACAGCCGGGCACATCCTGACCCACTGAAGTCTTCCACCAACACTGGCCAGGCCCACCTGCCCCTTCCCTTGGAAATCAAGTTATTGTAACCACCTTCAAAAGCATAAATCCTCACTCTCCATCTCTTTTGGGCACCATGCCTTCTGCATGGCACACCTTGAAGCACCAACCCTTTATTTATACACCTGCATGTGCAGCCTTATGCCACGAGAGCTCAGGGCCCTGGAAAGCTCTGAGCACCAAACCATCCCCACCCCTCTGCCCTGGCCCCACCGAGCAGCACCTCCCAGAACATCCCTGCAAGGAACCACCTTCTCCCCAACCCTAATCCCCCTTTTCCTAATGCTTCATCTCATCGGAGCGTAAATGTTTGTCCTATGACAGGGAGAACTGGCATGGAAAACATGTCCCCCCACACACAATATATATATATCCCAGGCTGCCATATGCTTCCCCAGCGGACGGCACGGCGTGTGGAGCGCAGCCAGCGCTGGCACCCGGGCACAGCACCCACCAGGGCAGCACAACCTGCACCCCACTCAACTTGCCATTCCCTGCACACGCTGCCCAAACTCAGCCCCCCCTGCCCAGACTCGCAGGGATGAAAAACATCTGGCTGCTCTGCCCAGATCAATACACCCAGAAGAGCCCTGACTGCTGCAAACGAGAGAGAGGAGGAATCTTCTGCTGCTGTTTTAAGGGATGATTAATAGATGCTGCCATTGGCTTTATGGCCGTGGGGATGACACCCGGGAGGTGAAGTATTTAATCTCATCCCAGTGACTATATATGGTCACTCTGATGGAGTCACCTCCCTCCCCTCATGCTCTGCTGCCCTTCGCTCCTGGCACTGGGCTCTGCAGCAAAACTGGCAGGGCTCGGGCACGGCGCCGGCGCGCCAGAAGTCAGCAGACTCCCCACGTTCCTGTGCTCTCTCTGCCCCCTTTCCCAATGTTTTCCTGGCTCCTGAAAAAAACCTTAAACTGGGAGAAAAGCAGAGAGAATGCATAAATACTCAGTGGTGAAAAAAACCCCAAACATCTAGAACGTTTTGAGAGTGTTTTATAGGTAATTGTTGCATGGGGGGGAAAAAAAAGCCTGTCAAGTTGCTCGTGCTTAAATGTACAGTTCATAATCACTTAGAAGATTTACAAAAAAAAAAAGTCAATCTTTTTGGTGAAAAGTGTATCAATTTATTCAGCCCACACAGACTGGTTTGCTGGTGGAGGGTAGTTTGTGGCTGCTGAAGCAGGAGCAGCGATTCCTGCACCCCCCCCAATCCACCCACCTAGGGGGAAAAAATGCACTGAAATATTTGTCTTCCTAGGAAATCTAACACACAAAAATGCACTTGACACGCAAAATTCTTTTCAGAGTCTGACGTGAGGACCTCTAAAAAGCCGGAGGGCAAACTGTGACGGCTGCGAGCAGCCCCGGGAACACACACAGCACAAAACCTGTGCCAAGGGCTATTTATCTTCATTTTATCCCACTGAGCCAGAGCTTTTGGGGGGTCTCGGTCACCGCAACAAAGAATTGCTCCCAACATCAGCATCCCCCCATCCCTCCGGGGGCAATCCCTGCCCCAGCCCAGCCTGGGGGTGAGGAGGAGTGGGGAACCTCCACCAGGCTGAGCCCCCCAACCAGGGGAGAGGAGGGGGAACCTGCACATCCCTCCTTCCATCACCATCTGTCCCAGCAGCCCCGTTTTTATCACCTCTGTCCCCATTTAGGAGCAACCACATGACAAACCCGAGCGCAATCCTGCCCAGGGAGCTCGCCTGGGATTGCCTCTCCCTTCCCTGGGATCACAGCAAGTTTGCCCTTAGCAGCAGAATTTGTGGGCACAAAGAATGTAAGATTTAATTTTCATTACTTTTTTTTTTTTAAATTCCTGTTCTGCCTCCAAACATTCGCTTAAAAACAAGTTGGACTTAAAAAAAAAAAAACAAACCAACCCAACAAAAAATAAACCACTAATGAATCACAGTTCCTAGCAAATGAGCAATTGCAGTTGACACAATGAATTATGCCTGAAGCAAGCTGGGAAACATATTTTGCAAATGATCTCATCCACAGGCAAACCTGGCATGACACTTGATTTGCTAAAAAAGACACAAAGCCTGTCAAAATTCCTGTCACTTCACAAATAAAGTCAGGTAGAGAAAACCAACAGCCTCACCCTCTTTTAAGCACGCTTCACCTGTTTCTCAATTGCTTTACAGGCTTGATTTAATAAACAAAAAACCCCACACCACCCTCCTGTAGGTGTGCCCATCCCAGTGGGTGCTGAGGGCTGTTGGATCTGCTGCCACTTCCCTGGATGAGGAATAAATGGGCTGGGAAGCTGCTCTTTGGATGCCAAACACAGGCTCAGCTCGATTTGAAGCCTAATTGCAGCAAGATCCGATGCTCGTTCTGGCCATTAGGTATGGCAGGGATCTCACAATTCCCTTTAGTTTCCTGCAGCTGAATTGCCTGGGCTTTATTTCTTACATTGCATTCAAGTAAACTCAAAGAAAGGTAGGAAAAAGGAAGGGAAAAAAGGCATTAAAGTGTAGCCCCCCTGCTCCTCAGCATCCCTGGAGCTCTCTGGGAGCAGTTCCCTAGGGCCCAGCACATCCCACCCTATTTCCCCACCTGAAAAGCTGCTGGCTCAGAAAACCTGGAAAAATTCAAACCTATGGCTGAACCCTCCCTTCTAACCCCATTTTGTCAGGCTTGAGTATTTTTAAACACCGAGTGAAGCAGGAGCCGAGTCCCAGCACCCTTTCACAGGTTGTTCCCTGCTGTTTGTCCCCAATCCATGTCACCCCAAGGGCCAAGCTCAGTCCTGGTGTGTCACCAGAGCTGGCACATCCCTGCCAAGACGGGCAGGCCTGGCAGGGGCAACAACACCCTTGGGAACGAGACAGTCTCCAGTAAACATTTCCATTCCAAGGTGAGCTGGTTTGTGTCCTCCCTGGCCAGCAAAGCCCACGCCAGGCTGGAGGTTTCTCCCAAGCCAGCCCGGAGCTCACCGGGTGGATCAGGCTCTGGCAGGAGCTTTCTTGGCTCTTCTCCCCCGGAACGGCCTCGTGCCCTCCCGACACTCCATTTGGGATTTGAGCCAAAGCCGAGTCCAGAAGGGGCTCACCTGGATGCTACGGGCAGGATCAAGTTCAGGGAGAGGGGATTTTAATCCCCTGGACTGCCCAGCAGGGAGGAGGAGGATGCTCCGTGTCCCCCAGACCTGCCACTGGTACCTGCTGGGAGGAACCAAAACCCACCTCCTGCCTCAAATCCCAGCAGACTCCTGCAGGAAACACAGAGTCATGGCCGGGGGAAGGAAAAGGCTTTTATGCTCCCAGAGGGCTCCCAAAGTATCACTTCCAAAGCCATCCAGCATCAAGGCATGCACCTGAGCTAATGGTACCCATGTGCCAGAGCAAGGGGGGCTCTGGGAAAAGTTTGGGGAGCCCTGAACATCAGTTTGGGGAATTCTGCACAGCCCCAGCCCAGCCAACACACAAACTCCATCTGTGGCCCCAGTGGGACCCCCCCAGTGCTGCAGAGACCCCCCTGCTCCTGCCCTGACGCCTGTTCTACCCCACTCTCTGTACTTCCAGCCCCCTTGGGAGGGTTTTCTGACACATTTTAAGTTCCAGAAATCCATCCCCACCCTCCAGTGTCCCAATACACCAGCTTTTCCCCCACGAAGCCTTAATTAAAAGGCCTCTACAGGAGGAAAAACCCCAAAACACAGCAGTCACAGCCACAGAAGGACATTTATTCTCAGGAGGAGCAGAACCCTAATTATTTCCTGTTCGCTGCTTACTTCAAACCCAGCTACCATCACCTGCATTACCCACACCTTGGGGTCACAGACTCATCATCCCCAGCAACTCAGCTCCTCAGGACCAGCTCAGCTTCCTTCCTTTTAGTGAAAAACTTACATCATTTCAGAGCAGGCTGTGGATCAGGCAGGCAGTTTGGGGTTGGCAGTGCCGGGATGCTGCAGTTTGGAGCAGGACCGATCCTCCCGGGGCCCCCAGTGCCACAGTCCCCCCGGCTGTCCCCACGGAGGAGCAGCAATTTTCCCCGTTTGTTTACCGGTCCCAGCCTCTCCTGCTGTTTAATATTTCAGCCGCAGAAGGTGAGCCGGCTCGCCAGCCCCTCAATTACACAGGGCGCAAGGCGAACACTTGGCAGGCGCAGAGCACATCAAGCCGCCCGCAACCTCTCAAATGCCTCCGGAAAGGAGTGGGAAGGGGGGGGGGGGAAAAAAGGGGAATATTCAAATTAATGAGCCGGCGGGTAATGGAGCCTTGGCTGGAGCGGCCGCGCACTTTGCCACGGGTCGGGCCGGCGATGCTGGGTGTTCCTACGGCAAGGGGGGGATGTTGGGAGAAGTCCTTGAGCGCTGCGATGCAGCAGCTGCAGTGGAAAGGGGAGACCCGGCGCTCCAAACCCCGACCCGAGGATCTCAGCCCTGTTCTCCCACCCCGGGGCTCGCTGAGCCCCCCGCGACAGAGGGGACCCCGCGCTGGGATGGGGGACAGTCCTGGTGGGACCCCCCCCCCCCGTCTAGCAGGGCACCCCCCTCCTCACCCCACGGCTCGGGGGTCCTTCCCCAAACCCCAATTCCAGCCTTTTGCTTTTCGACACCCCCTCCTTTCCCCTTTACCCCCGACCCGACCTCCAGCCCCGCAGCCCCCCCCGACGGGGGGGTCCAACAACCCCCCAGTTCCCACCGGGCTGCAGGAACTCCCCAAACCCCCCCAAAATCGCCGCTTCCCACGGCTGGGGGGGTGTATGGGGGGGTCCCCCTTCCCCTGCCGCCCCGCACAGCCCGAGCCCCCCGGGGGGAGGATGCGGGAGAGGGGCGCGATGCGGCGCAGCCCCCGCTGCCAACCCTGGGGGGACCGCGTGTGTGTGTGCGGGATGTGCGGTGCGGGGCCGGGGGTGCGGTGCGGGGGGCGCGGAGCCGGGGTGCGGGGCCGGGGCCGGGGTGCAGTATGAGGGTGCGGAGCCGGGGTGCGGTGCGGGGGTGCGGGTTGCGGTGTGGTGGTGCGGTGCGGGGTATGGGGCCGGGGTGCGGTGCGGGGGTGCGGG